>LPNX010377807.1:0-39421 GCA_001517045.1 Pseudotsuga menziesii
ATGAGCAGAGAAGATGAGCAGCGTTGATATGTCAGAGATTTCTTGTTGGTTACATGAATTTACTGTATTGTAAAAGCAAGCTTGTCTTGCTTCTGAGGTTATGATACCTCAATCACTTCTTAGCAGGGTCTAAGAGAACTAGGCAGGGTCCTGGATTAAGAGCAGGTGCTCTATTTATCAGTAGGTGCTGATTTCGCCTAACGGTTGTAGCCGAACAAATAATATAAAAAGATTTCAAATTCATATGATGTGTTCTTCTGTGTTATGATGGTTTAACTGCTTTTGATTTATGAATAATGATCTGGAAGATGTTTATGAAATGCTTATGATAGAGTAATGAATTGATGAATTGGTAGCTAACCCTGATAAGCTGTGAAAAGGTTAAAATTGGTTGCACACTGATTCACCCCCCCTCTCAGTGTCTACAGATATATCGTCAGAAAGGTCATGAACTTCCATGGATCACCTTTAGGATTGATATTTTTCTTCAAACCAGATTTAAAACACAATATGATTTAGAAGTCATGACAATGGATTTTGGTCATCAAGGAAGTGTGCAAATTATGCCCTTGATAGAATAGGCAAAAGAATTTAGAATTGGGAAAATGTTGTCTCATTGGAAAGAGTATCTAGATCTCTATAGGGTACAACCATTGGATTTTCTAAAATTTGAACAAAATTTATTTCATTTTTTAAAGATCATGTTTACAAAGGACCCTCTCAATGATAAGTGAAAGGGGCCAATGTTGATTTTTTTGCAAACTAGGTCCACTTCTCATGAAATTTGAATTGATCAGCCTTGACATAGAAACTTTTTATATGGGAAGGTTTTGGAACTTGAAAAAAAAAACAGGAAGGTCTCCCATGAGGGAAAACTATTGAGATGCTAAAATAAGCCAAACAATGTCAGATTGATCCTGATTGAGTGGTGAAAAACCATTGTTGGGAGTTATGGTGTGAATGGTTTCCATGTAAGAGTCTCATGAATGATAGTAGGATAGACAATATGGTAACTTTGAAATCCATTTATCCCTAATATCCCCAACTTGAACATTGAGATCTTGACCAAACTAAAATTGGGACCCTAAAATTGGCTTGGATTCAAACTAGGTGACTTAAAACTGATGGATAATACTTTTTTATGGGCCCAAAAAGTCACATTAGCTAGGTCTCTTGGTTAGCCAATAAATTATAATACCATTGGTTCATGACTACTAGGGTAACCTTACATAATCAAGGTTGCACACGAGAATGTCCTAGGCATGGTCAAGGTTTTTAAATTGGCATAGGAAGAAGCATTTGGTCAAATTCCACATGTGAATGCATTTCCATCTTAAAGTTCCAAGATATCAGAGATCTAACTTTTTATCATCGCCTTGAGAGGTACTTGACCCATAAATACCCCAGTATGGATCCCACATCAAAAAATTCACAAAATCCATCATATCTAGTATTAAAAATTTTAATATTGGGATAAGGAATAAGGTTATCAATACCTCATGGTATACATTCAAGAAAAATTTCCAAGGAGCCTCGAGGATTCCATATCGAGGAATAGATTCATACACACCATCATGAAAATGAGGGATAGGTCGAGAAATGCCATCAATCCTCGCCTCATGGTAAAAGGATTACTAGCTTGACAAGCCATTTAGGCCATAGTCAATTGCAGTAAGGGAAAAATGAACACTCCCACTTGACTAAGAATCACAACCTTAGGCATCACTTCACAAAGAGGATAATTATAATCCTATCTCTTAAACATCCAACATCATTTTTAAAAAAATTGTTTATAAGAACTATTTTATAAATTTAGAAAGAAAAGGGTAATGAAATGGTGAACATTAAAGGTCGTTAAAGGATGTCACTTGCAAGGGTGGAAGGTGTGGGAGGATCATCATCGATCCTGGAGGAACTCATGAAACCAGTTTGCATGGAGTATAGGAAAAACAATGAATAACCAGGTGGAGACCTACAATCTTCTTTGAGCCATCGTGGCATCCTCAATAGGCATCAAGAAACTATGGTCTTTGGGGGCTCCTCATTATCATATATTATATGAATAACAACTCAAATCCTAAGGATAACAAACTTGCTCAAATCATTGCCAAAGTAAGAAAGCAAAGTCGAACTTGTTATGAGATCCATTACTTTCACACCCTTAGATTTTTAAATGACAATGTTGACCTTCTCTCCAATCACTCTATGTTACATTGCATGTCAGCCAATGTAATGGATAATCCACATAGAATCGCATCTAAGTCACGCAACGAAAGAAGGTATGACACTTTACTACTTGTGTCCTACTCTTGCACATACAACTACTAAAATTCATGAGATAAAGCATCAACAAGTTACCTAGAATGCAATAATCATGAATATTTTGCTCCAACCGAAAAAAAAGAAAACAACAACAACAACAACAAATTCAAGATTTAAAGGAGGAATGTGTGAATTTTAAAGCCATGGTTACAACATTGATCCTCTTCCTCAACATCAAACTTGAACATCTTAGTGGGTTCTTATCTCATGGAGTTAAGAGAATATATGGTACACCAATTGTGATAAGATATAGAAGTGGATACACAAGGCTCACTCCCCTCCAATCATGCCCAAGATGATGCTTTAAGTAAATGTGTTTTTCCTTAATCATTTAAATTACATATGTATTGTAAATGTGATATATTTTTTAGAGTATCTTTTAGGATGTACTCTACTATAAACCTACTCTATATTTTGTAGGCAATGTCAATGACACATATAGGTTCTATTTTGTATCCATGTCAGAGTGGTGCCTCTTTTTGAACTCAAGTATGCTCTCTTTGTATTAAGTGGCTCTCCAACTAGGTTGTTGCATCTTTTAATACAAGCTTAATATGTTGCATTTATAAAAATAAAATAAAATAAGTTGTCACTTGAAAGTGGAAGTAACTAAAAGTTAGGGCTAAATCCTATTGGATCACAAACAAGAATAGCACACATTAAAGTGTAGATCACTAGGCTCCGGCTTGGATAATTAAGCCTTCAACAATGGATAGTTTCCCACTAGGAATTATGATGAAGAATATGTATAATTATTTATGCACAGATATATTTTATAGTGGTATCCATGAAGGAATTAGATAGACAAATAACATTTGAAATTGTCTCTTGTTTCTTTAATATAGAAAACTATATATATGAGATATTGGCACCTGGATTTTATGGCAATTGTGCGAGTGCCAACAAAAACACTAACTTGGATCCATTGTCATTATTTTCATTAAAATTATGAGCAAAAAATTCCTTAATATAATTAACAGTGAGTTAGGAGAATATATCATGTCAGCAAATACCACATGAGAAATCATAAATAAAGATGGTTATGCAAGTCTACTATCTCAATCTAAATCTCACAAAATATTACCAAAGAAAATTGTTTTTTAATGCATGGTTGTACTTATTTATAAGTAAACAATTACAAAAGTATATCATTTAAATATTGTATTTATTATGATTATAGACACCTAGTTTGTTTAAGTCCCAAAGCACATAAATTTCAATAAGATTAATATGCTTAGATGGTGTATCCAATCATTGAAAGTTATAAAAAGTTAGAATAGAGGAATGCAATATAAGTCCAAAAGAATTTAACACATTTGGAAGAACTATTTATCTTTAGGAGCTTGGCTCAAAGACCTATCATCATTAAACCACAAAAATTGAAACCTAGCGCTAATTTTCAAAGAAAAATACATCAACATTGAGTTGAATGTACATTTCCATTTATGTACATGAATTATAAAGAAGCCAATGAATATAAAGATCCAAACGGCATGAAATGAATGCAATTAAACACATAACTAGGAAATTAGGTATTGAAGTTGTTTCAAATAAATTTATGAAAGCTTAGTTAAATAATGCTAAGAGGTCTTAACAAGATGTAGTAAAAGAATATTCTCTTTAAAAATGACTAATGTTTAAATGGGAAACTTTAAAAATGACTAATGTTTAAATGAGAAAAAGTGATAAGAGTGGTTACACTGGTGACCGATAAATAATGATTGATAGCTTGATGGAAGTATGTTGTGGACCAAAAGTGGTGTAGCATCGATGAACATTGAAATGGATAAACATTGGCTAAACATTGGGAGCATCAAAAGTCCATAAAAATTTTGGAAAAGGTCACATATGTTGAAGGGCCCATTGGTGAGATGTTCATTTTTTGTGATAAAATTGTTAACATTTAATTTAAAGAGAATGTCTTCATATTTTCAACCTAAAACTACAATGTGGAAAAAAGGATAATTCAATGATAGGGGAAGCAATGCCTTGTAGAATTTTAGTAAGTTATTTTAGGGGCTTGCCATAAGGGATTATAGACATGTAAGCCTTATAAGGGGCATCTAAGCCATACAATTTTGTTACAATAACCTTAAAGTAAAATATGTTTGAGTGGTATGTGATTCATAAGATCTATTGAGTGGTCATTGTGCCATACGTTAGAGCTTTTTGTTGATGTACAATTTTGTATTCTGATCATTAATTTTGTTTCTATAAGTTACTTAATGTTTTTTATTCTACTTTTTTTAATGGTAAATGTGTTTTATTTTGGTGACATAACATATATTACAATAAATAGTTAGTTTCACTACAAGTATGGCTTCATAACTATCATTTAATTGTCGGAGCTTTCTAGCACCCCACATGATATCATTATTTGAGAAAAAAAGGAAACAAGTCACTATTAGTATATGTTCCTAAAAAGATCTTATAACACTAAATTTAAAATAGGATTATATATATATATAAAGAGAGATAAGATATATATAGATTTATATGATATATAATGATACACATCCTTCCAAATCAATCCTTCAATGGGGTTAGAACTCCCAAAATTAGAAAGGCAGAGCCTAGTGGATTAATTTATTTTTAAAGCATAAATAAATCCAAAGGAAACACAAATGATCCACCAGGAAGTGGTTAACTATTTCTTGGTTTTAAAAATCTCATTTCCCCATTATCAAACATGAAATTCCTTTTTTATAACATTTGGGGGCTTAATGCCTCCTAGAAAATAAAAGTCCAAAATTTATGCAATAAAAAATCCCTAATTTTTTAATCAATTACAAGACAAAGAAAGTTACAAAAAGAATATTTGGAATCCAAGAAACACTTTGAAATGAATTTAAAATCAACATGAAGACCAGATTCCAATATCTGACATATAATTCTTGTGGAAACTATTTGGGACATTAAATGGTTTTTTTTGAAGTAAAAACATTGAAAACAAAGTTTCCATCCATCATACACCTCAATATATTTCCAACGATACAAATGCCATCTCAATCAAAGTATGTATGACCTACAATATTGACCACCATGATACTAAGTGGATTCCACACCAACTCCTATTACTCACACACGTGTAGCTAGTCACATGTGGACTTCCAACAATAATATAGTGAACCCCGACACTAATTCGAAGTTGATACATGCAAAAAAATTGACAATAATTTGTAGTTGAGGCATGAAAAAATACCCAACCATAGATGGCTATCAAGGCATGTTAGAAATTGGACCACTAGTAAAGGAAGGGATCCCATTATTCTTGTATTGACTAGTTATTCAACAGCTAAGAAGAGAAAAGGAGTTGGATATTGTGAGTGCAACATGGGAAGTAGAAGACCATATAGCATCCATACAAGCCACAATGTTATGGAAACTCCATAGCAAGTTCATCTTTCTTTGCATTTCATTTCATCCTTGAGAAAAGGAGCAAGGCATAGTCCTCATTTTCTAGTTGGATTTTCCAATGTTGATTTCTCATATTCCATTTTCTCCATTTTCTAATTGGAAGATAGTCCTCCTTTTTTAGTTGGATTTTCCATTCTCGAGGAAGGGACTTTGTTGTCAGGTCATTTTTCAGAAGTATATTGATACGTATATAACTGTTGAATAATGGATCAAATCTCACTTAAAATATTTTCAAAATGGATCATGCATATGGAAGGCCACTATAATAGCCTTTCCCCTTATAGGGAATTGGCTTATTTGGAAGGTGGGAGATGGTCATCCGAGTAAAACTAGGTGAAGACCCTTGGGTAAGTTGTGATGAGTCCTTTATGTTATCGATGCATTTTATTGATACTCTTAGGGAGAAAGGATCATTTAATTTCTCTTAAGGAGTAGATATTAACTCAACTACATTTTAGAGTAAGCAAGGAAGAATGTAGTGAGCATTAGGTTGGTAAATGACGAAGCTTTGAAGTGGGAGAAATACATTGCAAAATTAAAGTCTAACCATGTTAAGATTAGAGAGGTGGAGGAGGAGATTATCTGGTCAAAGAACCCAATAGAGGCGTATATTTCCCCATGCTGGGAAACAAGGTTTTATTTAAAGTAGGTATTAAGAAGGAACATGTGTGGTGGTGGAGGTAGATTTAGAAGTATAAATTCCCATTAAAATCCAAAATTCTATGTGGTTCACTCTCAATAACAAGGCACTTAGCTCAAATAACTTACACAAAAGAAACAAAAGTGGGTCTGGATGGCGTTCATTGTATAAAGAAAATGATGAAAATATTAATCACCTACTCATTTGTTGTTCTTATACTAATCTAGTTTGGAAGGAATTAGATACATTTATAGGCTCAAGTAAGTTTTGGAATGGTGACACAGTTGAAGAATGCCTAAAAAATTGGGATGGAAATTTGTGCTTCCGCTCATTGTTGCATGGAGAATATGGTTAGCCATGAATTTGAGTATTTGAAAACAAATAGATAGCCCCATTCTAATGTGTTTTACATTGTTGCATGGAGAATATGGTTAGTCATGAATCTGAGTATTTGAAAACAAATAGATAGCCCCATTCTAATGTGTTTTACAGGCAAAACATATTCTAAGTAGCTTTGTGCAATGTAATCCAGTTATGAATGTAGTGAACAAAATAAATAATAAATCAGCATTAATATTAGGTAATATTTATAAAGTAATTAAATAATTAAATGAAAATACACCTTATGAAGGTGGTGTCTCATCACCAAGGCAACCCTTGCATGTGTATTTATACAAGCATCATTTCCCATTGTAAATCATCATATCTAATCAATTACATATTCTATTAATTATCCATTCATGGATTACTTGGCCTATTTGTGCTGGTTATTTTTGTAAGAAACAACTTTATTGTTTCATTGGTATCAGAGCCCCTTCTTCTTGGGCATTTACTCTGATCCTGCTTTTGGCTAAAAAAGCTCCTTCTTCTTGGGCATTTACTCTGATCCTGCCTTTGGCTAAAAAAGAAATCAGACTTTGTCTGAATCGACTATTGGCCACACTCGTTATATAATAAGTTATGTGCTTTTGGGTCTTTTCCCACAACTGGCCATTGGCCATATTACGTTGAATTTTTTCTCTGCTACAAATTAGGAAAAAAAAAGGAAAATACAATTTAAAGCTAACAAAAAAATAAGGATCAATTGTTGTCCATTAAATCGAAAAATGAGACACTGTAACAGAGCCGGGAATTTGGCGACTAATCACGTAGGTTAAACGAGTGGAAGAGTAGCCCAGTAATCTGGTGTCGAATATCTGGATGCCACCACTATTTCCAAATTGGTAAAAGGGGATCAAATCCTGACTGAGTGAAGCATCGTGACAGTTTTATAATGACGATTCAATTTATTAGTTGACGTTATAAATCTTAAAGCTACCACTCTTCAAAGAAAAATGGGGGGTAAGAATTCAAAAGGGATTTTCATAAATTCATTGGGTCGCATAGTCCATTAATATTTCCGTAGTTTTATTGTCACGGTTATATTTAAAGAATCTGCCATCAAAGAAAACGTTTGCATCGAACAATTGTGGGGTGTTAGGTCATACGACACAGAAAAACTATGAAGGATTTGTTCGAGCAGTTGTTGGGTTAAAAGAGATAGTCTTGTTATTAATGCTTTCACATGCAGACATGTTGAAATTTTTTTTAGAATCCTGTGGTGAATTATTAAATTTTTTTGCTTGGTCAATCTGTCAATTGTGTTGATTCGTCATTAATATGAGAAAATCAATAACCAACGAAGGTTGTGGCTGTTCATAACCATCAATTGAAAAATAGCCTTGGAAACAGGGAGAAGGTTGTGGTGACAGGAAGAACTCGTCGTTATCTTTTTTTACTGGAGACACATAAGTTAAAGTAACTTGATTGACGCCATAAAAAAATGAGTACAGTCATCTCGTAGTACATACGATGAAAAAATTGTTGTTGAGCAGTGATTCTGCCATCGTGGAAGGTGGAGTGAAACAATACGACACAACTCATTCATCTGTAACCAAGTTAAGCGAAGTTATATGAATGATAAGTAAAAACTTGCAGCGTCAACAACGGTGGTAAGGTCTAAAGTATATGTTAAAAAAAGTATGGGAGAGAAATGATTGTTGTTGCAGGCTCATTGCTTGTCGTTAAATCTCAGTCCTTTGAGATCCAACCTCTAGCAATGATCTTGTGGCAACAATCAGTAATCTGCGGCAGGCTGATTAATTTTCGTCATTTTTAAGAAGAAATAAAGTGATAAGGTGTTTTTAAATATCAAGTATTTATATCTTTAAAATATTAAAGGTATATTATTTTATATGCATGGAGAAGCCCTACGCTATCAGGTGAAGAAGCAAGCAAGAATCATGGACGAAACCATTCAGTGGTTTTGAAACATTATAAATATTATAATTGGGCCCCATCACATCTTGTTGCAGACGCAACAAGGTCCACAACGTCGATGGTTGGAGACCCAGTTTTTGTTGAAGAAGAAGTTGAGGCCATTACCCAAGATTGGTCGAAGGAATGGTGAGTTCCTATCGTCGATGACCTATTACCAGCCGAACAATACCTGCGACAAGATGAACCACCAGCGCAGAAGGATGGATAACAAGGAGGGACCCGCCACCACCACCACAAGATCCATAGAACACCCTTAACCCTCCCTAGAATGATTCAAGCGCAACCCCAACATATCTAATGGTGGGAGACAAGAGGAATTAGACTGAGCATCCTAACACAAGGCACATGAAAAGGAAGGATGACAAAACAACAGGAACTATCAACCTTGACAACGACGATGTTACCCTACCGATAGAAGTAATGACCGAGGTCACTACGCAGAGCCTTCAGAAAGTAGATGAACGATAATCAAATCTTTCAAGAAGTATTATTGGTCCTTACTCCATACACTCTGTATGAAAATCAAATAAGTACGAGTCGTGGTCAACTATAGACCACAAGTGATAGAGTCGCAGGATATAGCTGGCTCATCAGAAGAGCGACCGGTTGATGTGTCGATATCGATTTCACCAATAAAAACTAAACTAGTGGTAGAAGCACTCGACTTGGGAACGACAAAGTTGAATACCATGGCCAAAAATTTGGGCCATGTTACCATTGATTTTTCTCGGATGCCACTGTATGAAGTTTATGCAATACAAAATTCCACAGTTGCAGAAATGAAGGTTAGAGAAGATGCACTAATCAAGCAAGTACGTGCATCAAATAAGACTTTTAGTAAGATAAAGAAAACAATCAAAGAAACCGAACACAAAGCTAAAACCTAGGAGTAGGACAGGAACAGGCTTGAAAATTATGTAATGCTTGCTTGCAATAATTTTGCAAATGAAGGATTAACGAATGAAATGTTTGCAAAGGTCAAGGTCATTCGAATTGGTGGAATAAAATACGACCTTCACAAAAGGGTTGCAGAGTTAGAAGCGCAAGTGAAACCCAGAACACCCCTAGAGGTGCTAGAAGAGAGAACGATAACAGCAGCAGAAGCTGCGAAGAAAATAGAAGAGGGAAAGGCATTATGCGCCAAGGCAGTCGAACAAGTTTCTCAGACAATGAAAGCGTTGATCGATGATTCCAATTTAGAAAAAGTCACAGAGCAGTTGCGCATTGCTGAGATACAAGTGAATCAGTTGAAAAATGAAATGAATAAGTTGACCTTAGAAGAGAAAATGGTTAAGGTTGCTGACATGAAAAAACTTCAACAACAAGTCGCAGCATTGCGTACTCAACAGCGGCAAAGAACTGACAAAGTCATTGAATTGCAGGCCAAAGCAAAAAGAGGCACAGGCATCATTCAACATGTACATCAAAAAGTGCAACAAGAAGCAAATTTCGTGGGACTTGCAACATCGAAACATATCAGTTCCAACCTTGTGGAAAACTTGCAGAAGGAAGAAGAAGAGGCGTGACGGGTAATAGAGGAAATAGTGAAAATATTCCAAATTTTTCAAAGCAAGGTCGTCACAACAGCAGAAGTGTTGGAATAAGCGTAGTGTGGCTTGGGACGACCCACAGGTGAGTGTTGGGGGCATGTTGGCCCTAGGAAAAGATAGGAAGAATTCATTCAGAATTCTACTCGAAAATGTGAAGAGTCTGGTCATGCGACGGAGGAAAAGGTACGATGGAAGAAGTTCGCAACATAAGGGAAGCTACGATAGAAGAAGGTTCGAGTGAAGAAGTTCCCAACAGAAGGGAAATATGCGATGAGATCAGTCGTAATAGAAGGAACAACAATAGAATGCGTGCAGCAATTGAAAATGACAGCCCGAGAGATTGTGGGTAAGAAGTCGGCTAGAGTCATTTGTGCTTTAGGGAATAAAGCATCTTTGTAATTTGGGTCGATAATGCCTACTGACAGTGTAACAAAAATGTATGAGAATAGGAATGACAGCGTGTCGACTAACAAAATGAAGTCGGTTGATTACAACATGTAAGAGTCTATAAAAGGAAAAACCCAAACTATGTGCGGGTTACTTCCAGGTCAGTCGGTTGGTTTCTCACTTCCTACTTGATATTTGTCTGTTTGTAGAGTCGAAGAGTTGTAGAGTTGTAGAGAAGAGTGAGTTAATCTAGGATGTGTGCAGATCGACAATAGAGTGGAGAGGAAAACTCTAAAGACCAGAGAGTAGAGAGCATGAGAGGAGAGAGAAGTTTGTATAGGTTATAGAAGAAGATCTAGAACAGATTCTGCAAGCTGGGTGCATAGACGAAAGGTGCCATATATTTCTCATGCCAGATGAAGAGCGCCTTTGTTGTTTTTCTCGGATGGATTTCCACGTTAACTATTTCATATGTTTATATTTGATGAATGTGTTTATTTCAAATGAATGCATGTTGTGAATGAATTCATATATATATTTTCTTATGGATGAGTCTTTGTATTCATTTGTCGCACAATTGTCAGTTGGAATCGCTGATAAGGAATTTTATAAACTAATATAATCTCTATCGATGGACAAATAGAGTCATATCTTGAATGCATGCAATAGGAATAAGTAATATAACCATCGGTTTCGGTCGAGCAAGATAGTAAGGTACCAATCCCCACACAACTGCAGAAACCTGGTTCTGGCAGTTACCCATACGAGATATCTCGGGTGAGACTGCATATGTGTCGCAGGTTTTATCGACTGAGCCTTGCTCTGTCAGGTTAATATCTTGGGATTTGTTGATGAAAAAATAAGGGACTGAACCTAGGTCAAAGGGATAAACGCCAACATGGTTGTTACTACTACAAGAATTTGATTTAACTATACATGACAATCTTGGCAAGGAGAATGTTGTTGCATATTTTCTATATAGGTTGATGAGCAATATAGACTGGGAAGCTATGGATTACTCTTTTCCAAATTAGCAATTTTTGTTGTCTCGACGCAAAATCCATGGTTTTTTTATATAATTAACCACCTCGCTACAGAGAAATCTCACCAAAATTTCTCTTACAAAGAGAATTGCAAAATCACTAGATAATGTGCTCCTTTCACCTAGATTAAAGGTTACTTGTTTCAGATTAAACCAAACCATTTTCCACATTGCTGCACATAAGAAGATGAGGTCTATGTTATACACTACATGATTTTTCTATAAACCATGTGGGAGCGACTTTTCCATGAGGAAAACCCTCAAAGTTATTCATTTGTGATATTATTGGCATGGACTACATAAGGATGGTGCAGAGTATGTTACCCAATGTGGTGAATTGAAATGCATGGGAAATCCTACTCAATCAGATGAGGTATCATTATAGCCAAAGATAACATTGGAACCATTTGAAAAAATAGGGATTATATTTTGTGGGACCTAATGATCCACTTGTTGGAACAACAAGCGTTACTAGTTCATCACACCTCTAGATCTTCTTAAATAGTAGAGTTGGCTAAGTGATCAACTAGTTGGTCGACCAATGGGTCAACTAGGCTCTTGAATAGTCAAATCGATTGATCGACAAAAAAGTCAACTAGCTAACTAATTGGTATGGAAGTTAAAACATAACCACCAACTATGGCACAAATAGGACATAAATCAAGGAGGTTGTTATGTTCTAAGACTCGACTATGTGTACACTGCATTCTTCCTCACTTCAAGGGATATGGTTACATCTTGGATATAAAAGGGTGAACCTATGGGTCAAATATGTAAGAGTGAATAATGCATTTCGGTGTATTGTCTATTGTGATATGTTTTTCTTAAGAGTTGAAATAGTGTCTGACAACACCAACTCTTCTTGGAATAATTATCTCTCTAATCTTTCTAATTGTCTGGTTTCTCCAACATGGTAGCAAATTTAGTTGTTGGTTTGAATCATATCTTATCTTCTACAAGTGTTTTGAGGTGTCAACTAGACACACTTTATTGAGTTGGATATATCTATGATTAACTCTATGTTTCAACTTGCAAATGGTATCGAAGGTTTAGATTGGCATATCAACATTATGGATTCCAAGCAAGAACCATGTATATTGAATGGTCACAACTATGGAATATTGGCACAAGATATGGATACCTTTCTAAAAAGTAAGGCCCTTTGGCATTTACCAAGATCACGATACCTGAGCCGAAAAATTATCAATGGAAATTTGTCCTTGAAGGAAATAATGACGAGGCGGTAGGAGTGATTAACACTTACATTTCAAGGGAAATTCACTTTCATATAAGCGAGATCGATTGCTCTCATCATATCTAAAAGAAACTAAATAATTTGTTTGGTAAAGTTGATGAAAGTTGGGTTATACAAATTGAGAAAGAAATGAAAGGATTGAGGACTATTTGGTTCATGTCAAGCAGTTACAATTGAAATTGGGTGAATGTGGCAAGGAGTTTCTAAAGAAATGTGGTCACCTCATTGAATTGATCCTCATGAATCTGAATACAACCTATGAGCATTTTGTTCAATGTGTCATGCTAATTGGGAATTCAAAAAATAAGATGGTAGGGATTGTACCTTTGACTCTTTTTGTGGATTATTGATTGATGCACACAAGAAATTGATTGATGAAGGGAAATTACATTAAGTGGAAATCCCATCTATTGAAGGGAAAAGGTTGATAGACTTACAGAGAGGGGTCGATATCGTAACCTCGAGAAAATTTGGGAGTGCATCAACTAGAATGAGAAAAGTAAGCATGAAGAGCTGATTAAGAAAGATGGGAAGAGGAAGACATGTCATTATTATGGGAAATTATGACATATGGAGAAGCCTTGGTAGAAGAAGACTGGTGATCTAGAAGAAAAGGTCAAGAAGCTTGAAGCAAACATGTTAATTGGACAATCAACCAATGCCTCAGCACCAACTTTCATAAGGTATGATAAATAGTTATACATGTTATGTTAGTGTTTCTCATGCCCTACATTCCCACACTACTCAAAGTGAGTGGATAGTTGATTATGGATGTACTCGCCATATGGATAAAGATGCTTCTCTCTTTTCTTCCTTAAGTGAAGTTGTTGAAAAGAAAAAAATTGTAGTAGATGATTATGCACTTATTGTTTCTTATTGTGGAAACGTTAAATGTAAAAATGGTGTGATTACCAATGTGTATCATGTACCCAACCTTAGTGAAACTTGTTGTCGATACCCCAACTTACCCAAATTGAAGGTTGAGTTTTGTCTAGATTGGTTTGTTGTGAAGGATGTGAGCAATTGGAAAATTGTTGTTGAAGGGTTTCCTTAATCCCAAAGACAGACAGAGTATACAAGTTTTGTGATGTTCCAAAGAGAGATACAAGAACAACTGTACTCATATATTAGACTAATAGGCACCACAAAGTTTGGCGTGAATGACTCAAACATTTAAATTTTAAAATCTTGAAATTGATAGTTAAACATGACATGGTTGTTGGACTACCTAAAATTGTCCCCCTGATGGACTATGGGAATAGTTTTTTCTTGGAAAGCCTCACCAAGCACCCTTTAAGACACAAAAGGAATGGAGAGAAGAGATTTGTTGTAACTTGTCCATGATAATCTATTCTACATAACCAAACCATCACTAACAAGTGTGAGGTATATTTTAACCGCTATTGATGAATTTTCCAGGTAAACTTGGTTATATTGCTTGAAGAATAAAGTTCATGTCTTTGAAAAGTTCAAGGAATTTAGGGCATTAGATTAAAAGTGATGTGGTCAACTTGGGAAATGTTTAAGATCAAACAACAGTGGAGAATATGTGAGCAAAATTTTTGAAATTTGGTTGTCCCAAAATGGAATATCTTAGCAGATACCCATACCTCACACACCTCAACATAATGGAGTAGCAGAAAGAAAAAAATAAACATTGGTTGAAATGGCATGGTGCCTTCTTCAACCCAAATACTTATCTGCTAGATTATGGGTCAAAGTTGATCTAGACTATTTAAAGAATGAAAATAATACAAGAATATAAAATGGAAACACACACAAATACTTTTCAAAGAGAACAACAGTATGGTAAAACCCAAATTCTATTAATAAATGGAATGGAAAAACACTGTAAAGTACAAAGCAATACAAACTAATCCAAACGATGGCAGTGTATCTTTGAAGAGAGATGTGTTGGATACACTAATTCGCAAGTTCCCATTACAAGAGGCCACAAGTGTCTTTTAGCATAAAGTGTGAAAACCTAACAAGAAGAAACCCTAAATATCAAACACCCTAACCCTAGGAGTTCAAGTGGCAAAAGCAATGTGGGCCACGAGGAGTCTATTTGATACATCAACTTCCTAGGGGCACAATTTCCACATATAAACTATGTTTGGGGCACATGATAGCCCCATTGAAAAGATCTTGAGGAGAAGAATGAATTCGTTTAAGGATTCAAAAACCCTTTGGCAACCCTAATTCACCACATGGCAAAAAAACATTGTTTAGGTCCTCAAAAATGTTTCAAAAAACTGGAGAAAAACAGCCAAGATGTGGAACCATTCTAAATCAATGGAACAGGTGGGTGGCCACCAATATCCACCTAGATCAAAAGTCATTTAATCTTCAAACTATTTGTTGAACCTTGTTCCAAGTAAAGTTGTCCTTAAGGTAACTCTTGTTGAGAAATGGGGTGGAAAGAAACCAGCAATTCTCACCTTAGAACGTTTCGATGTATTGCGTGACCACACATTCCAAATGATTGCATAAAGAAATTGGATGCAAAGAATCATTATTGCATCATGATGTGCTACTATGAAGAGTTGAAGGCCTATAGACTATTTACCCAATCAAACAACAAATCATCATTTGAAGGGTGTTGTCTTTAATAAAAATACTTCATTTATTAAACTATTCAATTCCTCTTTTGGTTTGATGAACAATAATCCTTTTGAAATTGTGACAAAAACAAGATCGACTAAACCCCGCTTTAAAGTTTCAACTAGACAGTTAACTCACTTGCATGCTTTGACTTGTAGTCAACCAATGACTACGGAATGGACTACCAACTTTGGAACCCAATATCGAACCTCCAATGAAATTGTTGGTACAAGAAATCCTTCATCTAAAAAATATTATCTACCCCATTGGGAATATTCAAGGAAGACTAGAAGTCAAAAATAATGTGGTGATGTTGATCTAATGGCACATGTGCTACATGCATGTGATATAGATGCATATGCATTTGATCAACCTGAATGGGAGAACATTTATGACTGAAGAATACCATTACTTGGTGAAGATAGAGCAATCTTGATGGGTCTACAAGAGCAATTTCACATCTCATGGTGGCGTTGAAATACATATGCTCATTTGGATGCAAAGGATTTTATTAGCAAGAAGGCATCGACTACACTAAAAGCTTTGCCCCTATTGCAAAGATGAACTTGGTTCAAATGATTCTTTCACTTGTTGCTCGACTTGGGTTGGAAGTACATCAAAAGGATGTTAAGTGTGTTTCTTCGTGGAGATGTAAATGAATAAATCCCTATGGAGAAACCCCCTGGTTTTGAGAAGGATCCTAGTCATGTTTTTCGACTGAATAAATCTGTGTATGGTTTGAAGCAAAATCCCTAGGTCTTGGTATGTGAAGAATAATCGTTTCTTCATCAATCTTGGTCTCAAATGTTGTGAATAAGATCATTACATCTATATTTTCCATGTATATAGTGAAATCTTAATTGTTGCATTAAATGTAGATGATTTAGTCATTATTGAAAGCAATATAAATTTGATATTGGGTTTGAAGAAACAATTGGTTGATATCTTTGTAAGTAATGACCTTAGTATCTTACATTTATTTTTGGGCATTTAAGTTCTACAAATGTGTGATGCTATATTTATTTCTCAACCTAAGTATGTAATGGATCTTTTTCAAAAATTCAAGATGAACAATTGTAAATCCCGTGTTACACCTTTCTCACTTGAGAGGAAAGTTGTTGAAGGACTATGGCATACTATGAGTCAATGTGACTCTTTATCAACAGTTCACAAGTCGTCTAATTTATTTAACTTATAGTCAACGTGATATTTCCTTTGGTGTTAGTGTGGCTTAATTTATGCATGATTCTTGAGAAATTAATTGCAAGGATGCAAAGATAAATGTATATCAAGGGAACTTATCAACGAGTGGTATAAAATATGCATCCATATCATGGAATTGTTGGTCTGTTACACCAACTCATATTGGGCCAGGGATGGCAATGACAAGAAGTCAACATCTAGCTATGGTTTTCACTTTGGTTTAGAACCCTTGGTTTGGTCATGCAAGAAGCGAAGGGTGTTCTCTCTTTCAACCACAACAGCTAAATATCGTGCTATAGGTAATGTTGGTGTAGAAGCAGTATAGATTTGATAGATCTTGAAAAAGCTTAGTTTTTATTCAACTCAACAATTATAATATTTTGTGATAACCAGAGTGAAATACACATTGTTGAAAATCATGTTGCACATAATAAGTTGAAGCATGTGGAGCTTCATGCTCATTACTTGAGACAATTGATACACAATTATATAGTTAGTGTCGTTTATGCACAACAAATGATCAAATTGTTTATATCTTTCCAGTCAAAATCTAAGTTTGTCAAATTTCAGCCTATGCTTGGGATTCAAGAAGACGCAATTATGGGGGGGTGTATAACAGTAATTTCACCTCCTAAATCTCCAAAGCATTGTGTTGAAGGGGTTGCGTTTAAATAGCAAGTGTTGTTAGTTCTTCGCACCCTTGGATATTTTGGAGACAAACAATCAAAAGTTGATGGTCGACTAATGGGCTGACAAGGCTTTTGACTAGTCAAACCAACTGACAAACAAAGGATTCAAATAACCAATCAATTGGTTAGATAGTTGGAATAAAACTGTCGACTATGGCAACAAACAAGGCAAAAATCAAGGAGGTTGTTATATGCTATGACCCAAATATATGGACACATTCTTCCTCACTTCAAGGGAGATGGTTACAAATTTGAACTATACAAGCATTAGAGGAAATTTGGGGTCTAAAATGGGCCTTATAAGAAAACACGCCAACAATAAATTTTGTGAGTTGGAATTCAAGAACCAATAGAATTGCAATAAAATGAGTAAACCATAATGGTTGAATTGACATATTTGTCATAAAAGAAAACTATTTTTTTTGTTCATATTTTCGACATATCTCCCTTTGTTTTTACTCAAATTTCAAGTGGGAGAACTCGTTGGATGCAGAATTTGATTTTGCATCCAACGAGTACCCACACTGCATACTTTTTACAGACCCCGATACCCCAAAAATAAGAAATACCTGGAAAAAAAAAAGTGATGATGATGTCATTATCACGTTTTTTCAGGTATTTCTTGTTTTTGGGGTAGCGGGGCCGTCAAAAGTATGCATTGTGGGTACTCGGATGTGGAATAAAATTCCGCATCCAATGAGCTCTCCTACTCGGAATTTGAGTAAAAAAACAGGGAGATATGTCGAAAATACAAACAAAAAAAGTAGTTTTTTCATTCTTCCTCCAAAATTAATAACTATTATTTTATTATTTTCCTTAGGAGGCCCATTTTAGACCTCAAATTTCCTCTAATGGATAACCCTATGGGTCAAATATGTAAGAGTGAACAATTCATTTTCATATATTGTCCGTTGTAATATGTTGTGCTCAGTTGTTTCAACAAAATCTATCGATGCCACCTCTTTTTGGAATAATTAGCTCTTTGATTTTTCTAATTCCCTAGTTCTCCAACATTCATACACAAAGGAGCACATCTTGGTGTGCATGGATTACCTAACAAAGTGGGTGGGAGTCAAAATAGATCCCTTTTACAACCATGTGGTAGATTAGGGTTTCAATCTGCAAAGAAATTTCTTTTCCTTAGACTCTCTACGCCTAGGCACATGGCTTTTGGCATATTATAACCAATTGTATAGATGGAAATGACTATGTTGACCTTAAAGGATGATGAGTCAACTGCTACTTATCACATAGAGTTGGCTCATGTGGTAATTTTGTATTTTTGGGTTAATAGAATAATAACTTTGGTGAATGCAGCGCGAGCAAATTCCTTTTAGAGGGAATTTGAAAGGGTGTTTTGTAAATCATTGGATCTTAAGAAAGTAACCTTTGACCTTTCAAGTGTGGTTGCAATGTTGATTCATTACAACAATGAGTTAATATTTCTATGCAAAATCAATTCTACAGTATAAGCTCATGTAATAGGCCTCGACAAGGATTATCTACCAGATAGCTTTGTAAAAATATTGCAAAACATGTTATAATAAGACCTTTCAATTTTTTTAAATCTATTAATGTGGCATGATCATGTTATATCTATTAATGTGACATGATCATGATCCATTGACCTACAATCCAATTTTGTGATAGCGCTTTTTAACACAAGGCAAATTTTCAAGGGTTTTGTTGCTCACATTAAAAGAAATTCAGTGTGTCAATGTGATAAAACCCTTTGTTTTGTATTGCACATATGTGCAAAAAGGGATTCTATTGAAGTAGTATTCAATGAAACATTAGTATACTGAGTCAAGATCAGCCTATAAGAATATATTGTTTATGATAAAACATTTTGTTATGTATCTACATCTATGTTAAAAGGGATTCTATTGTAGCAGTATTCAATGAAGCATTAGTCTATAGGGTTATTGGGTCACAGTAGTCAAGAAGAATACATGGTTGATAGATAAGATAGTCTATAGGGTTATTGGGTCACAATAGTCAAGAAGAATACATGGTTGATAGATAAGATTCATAGTATGGAAAACTCTTAATATAACTAAAGGGCTTTTACCCCCAAATGTAATTATAACAAAATTTACCATGTTCATGTTATAAGAGAAAACACATTGCATAATATTATGCATCAAGTATTTGATCATGCATCACAAATGAGAAGGTAATCAATCCTACTTTCAAGCATACAACTATTATTGAAGTATATTGTGTTATAAGTACAAAAACGGTAACAGTGGGTTAGATCAATTAACTCGAATAGATTGTTTAAGGCTAAGTGCATTATGAGGTTTTTGGTTCTAGTCCAACTAAGGTTTGTGTCCCACTAAGAATCATTGGATTACCCACTGCTTCCCTCTATACAGAGATTCAAGGGAAGAGAGGAACATACTACAAGGAATTCCTTGGAAAATATAGCCCAATGGGCTAACTCAATCAATTAAAACAAACTATTTGAAGCCAAAGTTCACCATGAGGCCTCTGATTCTAGTCTAGTTGAATCTCGCTAAGTTACTCTCAACTATTGTAGCTAGCAATAGAGTCGCTCTCCATATGAATATTTCAAGGAAGAAGGGGGAATTCCACAAGGATTTCTTTGAGGGGGGGGGGGGGGGGGGGGTACACAATAGTGTCCTCCAATCATTCAAGTAATAATACCTACTTTAATAAGCCTAGGTGAACGTTATAAATGCATGTTTTACAATTGTTACTCAAATGAAATTTATAAACATCAAATGATATATTTGTAGTTTACATATGACTCATATCATTCGGTATTGAGGTCATACATTGTATTTGTATATAACAATGTTGAGCTTTCTCAACTTTAACTTGGAACAAAACCCATTTTAACATGGGGAGAAAGATTTGAATAGTGCACCCTTCTCTTGGAAGCATTTACCAACCATGGGGTAATCTCCAAGTGTGCCTTTATTTCTTTTTTTTTCGTCAGCTTGAACCAAATATAAGGAGATTCCATGTAAAATATTTTCCACATAATCTATTAAGTAAGAAAAATGCCTTCTGACAGTCCTTCATTGAGATTCTTGAAAGTGAACAAAGAAGTAAACACTACATAATCTTCCCTTTCAAATGTTATTTTCACAATGTGTCTTTCAAAGCTTTAGAAATGGCTTGTATGGTTGTTGGTGTAGTACGACAACAACCACCTATAAGGTTAGCACCAACTTTTCGCCACCTCTTAACCAAAACCCCAAATTGCTCCTCACAAAAGCACTTGGAAGGCTGCAAAACAAAAGTGTATAAGTGGTTGAACTTACCAAAAAGAAAACAACAAAACTAGGACTAAGACTTACCAACCATTGCTTTGCCTTGCCATCCCAAATCTCACCACTATTGGGATAAACCACAATAGCTTTCTTAGTTGCCTGCTAAACAATTTCTAATAATGAGTATGTTTTTAGCTTCGAACATGCCTTTATAATTTTCTCTATACAAATGGTGAAACATTATCATACCATTACAAAAATTACTTGACTAGTCCTACTTAAAACAATAACTACAAACTTCAATGTCCATACCTTTCGAGCAATTTTTATAAGGTCTTCAATAAAATTTGGAGGAGAGCAATTTATGCCAATTCCAACTACCTTTTCACTTTTCTCCACTACATCCAAGCAATCTCTAAATGTCTCACCAGAGGATATATGTATACCATCGATGGCACTAAAGCATAACCAAGATGGAACTTGGACATCTTCTTCCTCCAATAATTCAATACAAGCCTGCACATTGCATACTTAGAATTCATCTAGAACTAGATCAATTAAAAAAAACACATAAAATAGCCTAGAAATGGTCAGTACTCATTTATGCTAGAAGTCAAACTTCCATCTAGGGATAATTTACAATTATAAACCTTAAAAAAGTCTAAGAAAATATAAATAAAATACCATTTTTGTTCATCAAATTATTTTAGGAGGATGTCATTCCCAATATGGGAGACAACAACCCCTCTTTGCTGGGTGTTGGAACTAGTTGAACATGTTAGTAGTGGGGAAGATTGAGTATGGGGTCACCATATAACTAATCTATTGTTGTCCACGTCAATATCTTGGATATTTATCAAATGTTTGACTATCCCATTATGCAAGATAGATTGAAATAAGGATGTGATCAATCTCAATAATCTAGACGAGCAATGGAAAAGCAATGTCATCTATAGGCAACAACCGCCTCTTTAAGAAACGAGACCATGCATCTCTAGTCAAAGTTATGCAAGAAGAAATCCACCTCCCATAAACAAGGTAAAGCATCTCTAGAAGGCATAGAGGCCTCTCAAACTTTGTAAAGATGGTGAAATCTACCTTTGATCTTGTAGCAAATGGGACAACTTAAATTTGATGTATACTTTGCAAGCCCA
This sequence comes from Pseudotsuga menziesii, assembly GCA_001517045.1. Taxonomy (NCBI): domain Eukaryota; kingdom Viridiplantae; phylum Streptophyta; class Pinopsida; order Pinales; family Pinaceae; genus Pseudotsuga; species Pseudotsuga menziesii. The sequence continues at coordinate 21,825 of LPNX010377807.1, forward strand.
TATCTCCATGTAGGATATGGTGATTTATCTCGACTCAAAATTAGTGAGATTGCACCTTCAACAAAGGGTATTTATAAGATTTAGGGTAATAGTTATGACAAGACTCTTTTTCCGGAGTAGAAAGTCGATGCACACGGGGGCATCATGTAACATGTCTGAGAAACCGAACGAGTGGGGAAGCCCACAACCGACTATTCCACAACCCGTCGACAAACTATAACAAGACTCTATTATTCATTATGGATAATTATATAATCATTATATTATTGCTTGTACTTACCAGATTTTCACCCTCAAATCATTAAAAAATACTATTATTCATCTTTTAAAAATTACATACAAAAGACATTTTTATCTTTTAAAAATTACATACAAACCATATTAATTTCATTAAGGAGCATTTGCTTCATAATCAACATAAAATCTAAAATCTATTTTGTCATATGAAGTATAATGATTTTTTTTTCAAATAATACATCATGTTTGTTGAAGAATATTGAATCTTTTCATTAACTTTTTCAACGTTTTCAAACATTTTTAATAAATCCTCCCCAATAGGAGTTGAAAGTCTCGTAGATTCTCCATAGTTCAAATTTTAAATTTGGTATCTTTCATAGTTACCAGGTTTGAATTCGAGTTAGATAGAAATGGTTTGATGTTATCTTCTGGGTTTGCACCTGGAAAAATGTTATCAAATTTGAATTGAAATATAACTTTTAAATCTGGTAATCATAATTATTAAGTTTTTTAATTCAAAAACCCAGAAAAATGTTACCAAATTTGAATTCAAATACAAATTTTAAATCTGGTAATCATAATTATTAAGTTTTTGAATTCAAAAGTGCTGATGAAAATAGTTTAGTACTATTAACAAATTTGAACTCAAATTCAAATACAGTACAATTATTTTAAAAATCCAATTTTCAATTTAAATTCGCATACAGTACCATTCTGAACAAATGCAAACGAAATTGTTATTTTTGTTTGAATTCAAGTTCAAATAGGAACAGTTTGGTATTATCCACAGTTACCAAATTTGAATTCAAACTCAAATACAAACACAGTACCAATCTGAAAAAAATATCGAAACAAATTGTTTATTGTTTTGGTAGTAACCGAATTTAAACTCAAATACAAATACAGTGCAATTCTGAAAAATGTTCGGATCAAATTGTTTATTGTTTTGGGAGTACACATGAGAAATTTTAAAACATAAACCAATTGTAACGACCAACTTATTCAACAAGGATATCCGTTCTCCATATTGTCCTATGACTTTCATCCCTCCAACCTCGTCGTGAGAGATCAAATTGAGAGCCCCCGTATCTTGGTGTCAACACAACATAGGAGCCAACTCCGACACGAGGCATGGCGGATAATGATTCAACCTAAAAATCGAAGTGTGGTTCAAAAACTTGAGATTTTTAATGCTTGACTACCCCAAGCTCTGAGATATAAGTTTCAGCAATTTGACAGACAACTTTTCCACAGCCTGTGATTTTGTCACATGCCCTGGCAGACTCTTCAGGCGATAGGGACTACAAACTTGGGCGGGTTGAACCACTTTTTGATAAACCAAATCCGATTTGAATCAAATAATTCAACCAACCCAAAATATTTCCAAATTTTTGAATTTTTTTGCCTCCATTCGGCTGAAATTGGTAACTATGGCACTACCTCAACTGAACTCAACCCCTTCTCACTCAACCATTCAATCAACTAAGACTTTCTCTACAATGTTTACCTCTCTTGACAACCTCCAAACATACACAATCTTTTGACCTTACGATTCAATATACAACAGAGCAAGTTTGTAGCTTTTCTACAACTTCTGTCCAATCCTCTCTCCAGCACTACCAAACTTTTGAGTAAACATTATTTGCTTTGTTCAAACATATCAAACTCCACACCTCTACATTCCTACAACAATTCAAAAGCACCACATGCAAATTTTCCACTACCAAACTATTGCGTACATATTATTTACTTTTTTCAAACAGATCAAGCTCAAAAAGTAATATATACAAATTTTCCATGTGAATTCCTTGTATAGTTGGTAGTGTGTGAGCCCAGTTAGTCTAATGTAGTATTGTAACCGAGCGGAAAAAACTCACCAAAACAGAGATAATTTGGGCCCATACAGCTGGGAATGCCCGAAACGTCATGGGAATGACATTGGAAGTGGTATTTCCCTCACCCAAATGCTCCCAACAAGCTTCCAGATCTCTTGGAACTACCCCTACGGTTTTAGAACACTTCCTGCAACTGCTACAGTCCCCATAACCAAAGAAACAAGAATGCTTCGAACCATGGGGAAAATACAATTGCAGTATTTTCGCAAATGCATGAACTCCAAAGGACTTTCGGGAACGAGTAACTACAAGTATAGGAACCCTTTAATCATCATCCTTGACAGATATTTAACCCCTGGGCCCTTGGTTTGAAGTTAATGCTATTTCTTCTTTAGGTGCTGATAAAGCAATCGAATTCTTAGTTAAGTACATCTAATGTCATTCTTATTTCTTTCACATACTTCTGGAGTAACGCCTATAAAGTAGGGCCAACTTTCTTCTCAGGGTAGGCAGAGGTAAACTTTCTCCTCAGTACGTACCCCGAGTCACCAACATCATCATTTTGCTGCACATACAACAGTTGCGGAGGAGCTCCCAAGCCACAAAGAGAACAAAGACACCTAACAACTGTGGAGATATGTTTGACCCTTGAGCCTCACCAACTGAAAACCAGACAAAAACAAAAAGAAAGAAGATGGCAAATGACTTACCCACTTGCAGAGTTTCCAATACTAAAAAGGGTCATTAAAATTTAATAGTATTCTCTACAAATGTAAACCTACTTTTAAAAGACATGATAAGACTTAAAAACAAATCTAACGGCCTCTGGATGTTTATCCTCATCTTATTATCTGAATGGGAATGGATATCTATCACAATCGAAGCACATTAACTTGAGGGTTATGTTACAATATATGAGATGGAAAGAAGTGCAAACCTGAGCTTCAAGTTTACTGGGGATAGTCTCAAAAGCCAGTAAATCTGGTCCTGACTTGACAAGGACTTGCAACCGACGCCTGTGGAAATCCTTTAGCTTATCCAATGTCATATCTGACCCATAGTCCCCACTGCAAAAAGGAATTGTCGAATTAGAAAGTGATGAAAATGGAAATCTGCTAATGCTCCAGGGAAAATAACATATCTAAGATAGCAAAAAACCAGCACGCGCTGATTCCCCCCTAGGAAAGGCAAAAGAATGTTAGCATACCTGTATTCTGAACCATCTGCCAAGTAAGCCCCATAACTGCCAATGGAAGCAGCAACCAATGCCCTGTTATATTTTTTGTCTAGGGTCTCACAATTTTGTACATTTTCCCAAAAAGAATCACGAGCCTCGCAAGCCAACTTCACACTTTTTTGCAGCAATGACTCTCCTTCTTTTAATGAAATCCCTCTTGACGTAAACCCTGGGAGGGTGGCCTGTCAAGTTTTAGAAGCAAAAGGAAATATTTACAGAATCTTAACAAATCTGTACATGCATAGAAAGAAGCCACCATTTCAAAAAAAATGAAAAGTTAACGGAGTTACCAAAAGCATGTAAGACTAATTTCTTATTAGTTTAATGGCCCACATGAATAGATGTGGTAGGCAGTTACGATTCTTGAATGCTAACGGAAACTCCTTCTATGATGGGCAAGTGGAGTATAACCGTCTTGGGAAACCGGTCCTCTCTCCACCCATAAAAGAACCTTCAGAGTACTCATCTTGTAAGTCTGAAAGAACGTATAAAAAAGGGATAAGAGAGAGAAACCGTTTTCTGCTCTGGAAGCTGAAGCAGTGATTAATCAAGATTTTGATCGTGTCCAGATTTCTGCGCTAATGGAACCAGGTAAGTAAATGATGATTGTTTAATTTCCGCTTTAAATAATACTTATGAAGATCATGAGAGTTCTAGATCCTGCAGATGTTGACTGCATAACAGAAATTTAAGTTTACATGTGGTATCAGAGCATGCGTTGAGAACTTTCATGTTTTTCCATGTTTTTCCATATATATATATATACATATACATATATATATTACACACTAACATGCTGGTATTTGGCCATCTGGTATGAAGTTGGAAGGTCAATGCCAATAGATTCAATTTCTCTCTGGTTTCGTATTTTTAAATCTCAGAGTCCCATGTAGTTCTTTTACCCACTTTCAAAATGTTAATGATGGATTGAAGCAAGGCAAGCATTCATCTTCTGTGCTTTTCTTTCAAATGTTAATTGAAGCTGTATTCTTTATTTATTTCTGTGTAGATTTTGTATCACTTTTCATTTGCTTGAGTATTAATTTATCTTGAATTGTACAAAATGTGTAAAACATTATCTTGGTTCACAAGTTCATTGACTTGCACGAAATTTGATTCATTTCCTTGCTGGGCCATGAGATAATTAGAATTTTTATATATAACAGTAAAAAAAAAATACGCTGTATTAGATGCATAGGTTGCAGCATCTTTAGTATGATTATCAACGTCTTTTAGCATTTTGTTTTTTTTTTAGGTTCGGATGCATGGAACTTTAAATGAATTTTATTTAAAGACTGAAAAGATGCAAAGAGCGACCAATACAGAAAAGATATAAATTGAGTTGAATATGCCGTGTTTATTTTTTTTTTAATTTTTTTTTTTGAAGATAGTGGTGCTTTCATTTAAATGGAAAGGTATTGAACATATTACTGTTGATTTAATATGCAAAGTCATTATATTGATTTAAGGTCTATATTAAGATACGGTTTGGTAGCCACCAAAGTGGTCCAACTGGAATGACACGTAGATATCAAGTCAAATTATCGAAATTTAATACTCATTTCTCTGGTGTTAAAATAATGACTTTGCAAAAAAATATTAGGTTGGCCCAAAGGTGCACCATTTTTTAGAGATTAATTAATTGGAGTAGGATGGTTGGTGGGTATTCACAATTGAGGTTGGCACAGATACTCAAAGGTAACGGACTTCTTAGTTGTGAATATTTTATCAATTAGTCCTATTAGGTGAAAGGAAATCACCATAATTGTTAATAGTTTACCATAAGATTAGCCCAAAGGTAGGTCACAGTAATACTATTTATTATTGTTTAACCATGTGTTTTTAATGTTGTTTTATTGTAAAATTATTTATAACTCTTAGCATTAATGTTGTGAGCATGAATTTATGATTGCAGTGTCAGTTCCTATTTCGCTACATTCGCATGCCTCTTCTGTTTCGATCTTGAATGGAATAAATTTCTCAAATTGGAAAAAACAGGTTCAGTTTCACCTCGATGATCTGGATCTAGATTTAGCTCTTGAATCTGAGAAACCGGCTGCTATTTCTAGTGACAGTAGTGCAGAAGAAAAATCTATATTCAAAACATGGGAAAAATCGAACAGACTGAGCCTTAAGTTTATGCAGATGACTGTAGCAAACAACATCAAGTCGACTCTTCCTATAACTGACAATGCTAAGGAATTTCTGAAATCTGTGGGAGAACGTTTCCGAACTGCAAACAAGTCCCTTGCTAGGACACTGATGGCTAAGCTTACCACCATGAAGTTTGATGGTACGTGTGGGATGCATGAGCATGTCCTTGAAATGACAAATTTGGCTGCTCAATTAAAGACTCTTGAGATGAAAGTGGATGAGTTCTTTCTTGTGCTATTTATTTTGAACCCCTTGCCTCCTCAGTATGGACCGTTTCAGATTCACTATAACACCATTAAGGATAAGTGGAATGTGAATGAGTTGGCGAGTATGTTCAATCAAGAAGAGGCAAGACTTAAGCAACATGGACAACATTCAGTTCATTTCACAACTCAAGTAGCCAAAAGGAAAGGGAAAAAGCCTAGAAAGGGCATGAAGCGAATACCACCCAAGGCATATGAGCCTAATCATGGTTCTCAGGCTTATAAGAAGGAAAAGAACAGTGATGTCACTTCTGTAAAAAGTCAGGACACTATTAGAAAGACTGTCCGAAACGTAGAGAATGGTTTGAAAAGAAAGGTATGTATTTTATTACTGTTTGTTTCGAATCAAACCTAACTGAAGTTCTTTCTAATACTTGGTGGATTGACTCTGTGGCTACTACTCATGTTTCAAATACAATGCAGAGATTCCTTACAACCTAGATCACAAATCCAAATGAAAACTTTTTGTTCATGGGAAATCGTGTTAAAGCTCCAGTTGAAGCCATTGGAACTTATCATTTATTTCTAGATTCTGGTCATCATTTGGATTTGTTTCAGACTCTTTATGTTCCTTCTATTTCCAGAAATTTAATTTCCTTGCTTAGACTTGATATTGATGGTTACTTTTTTAACTCTGGAAATCAAAGTTTCAGTTTGTATAAGAGTACCTCTTTTGTTGGTTCGGGTATTCTTTGTGACTGTTTGTACAAATTAAAACTTGATGATCAATTTGCTGAAACTATTCTTACCCTGCATCATAATGTCGGTACTAAACGTAGCCTCACGAATGAAAATTCCTCATACTTGTGGCATAAAAGACTGCGACATATTTCCAGAGAAAGGTTACTTAGATTAGTAAAAGATGGGATTCTCTTAAACCTAGATTTTTCTGATCTTGGGGTATGTGTAGATTGTATTAAGGGAAAACAAATCAAACACACCAGAAAAAGTGCCACAAGAAGTACTGAGCTTCTTGAAATTATCCATACAGACATTTGTGGGCCTTTTGACAATCCATCTTTTGGTGGAAAAAAGTATTTTATCACCTTTATTGATGATTTCTCACGTTATGGTTATGTCTATTTGCTGCATGAAAAATCTCAATCAATAAATGCCCTTAAAGTGTATATTACTAAAATTGAAAGACAATTAGACAGAAAGGTGAAAATCATCAGATTTGATAGAGGTGGTGAATACTATGGAAAGTATGATGAATCAGGGCAGTGCCCTGGCCCATTTGCTAAACTCCTTGAGAAGTGTGGCATATGTGCACAGTATACTATGCCTGGAACGCCACAGCAGAATGGTGTAGCTGAAAGGCGTAATCGTACTTTAATGGATATGGTTAGGAGTATGTCAAGTAATTCCAATTTACCCAAGTCGTTGTGGATGTATGCTCTTAAGACCGCTGTATACTTATTAAATCGGGTTCCTAGTAAGTCAGTTCCAAAGACCCCTTTTGAACTGTGGACAAGAAGGAAACCGAGTTTAAGACACCTGCATGTTTGGGGTTGTCCAGCAGAGGTTAGATTGTATAATCCACATGAAAAGAAATTGGATTTTAGAACAATCAGTGGTTATTTTATTGGTTATCCTGAAAAATCCAAAGGTATAGGTTTTATTGTCCTAATCACAATACGAGAATTGTAGAGACCGGTAATACCAGATTCATTGAAAATGGTGAAGTCAATGGGAGTAATAAATCACAAAGTGTGGTTATCCAAGAAGTTAGGGTACAAGTTCCTGTACCTATGGCTTCAAAGGAAATTGTTGTTCCTATCGTTGTTGAACAACCTGACAACATTGAACAACAAATTAATGAACCACCACTCCATAATGAGACTGTCACCAATGAACCAATGGTAGAAGAACCACAAGAAGTAGCATTAAGGAGATCTCAAAGGGAAAGGAGGTCTGCTATTTCAGATGATTATGTGGTTTATCTACAAGAATATGATTTTGATGTAGGGACGTGTAAGGATCCGGTTTCATTTTCACAAGCCATAGAAAGTAATGATTCTCCTAAATGGATTGATGCCATGAATGATGAATTGAAATCGATGGACCATAATGAAGTCTGGGATCTCGTTGAATTGCCCGAAGGATACAAGAAAGTTGGTTGCAAATGGGTCTTTAAGACCAAACGCGACTCTAAGGGTAATATCGAACGACATAAAGCTAGACTTGTGGCCAAAGGTTTCACTCAGAAAGGAGGCATAGATTATAAAGAGACCTTCTCTCCTGTGTCCAAGAAGGACTCGCTTAGAATCATTATGGCATTAGTAGCTCATTATGACTTGGAATTGCACCAAATGGATGTGAAAACTGCTTTTCTGAATGGGAGTTTAGAGGAAGAAGTCTATATGGATCAACCTGAAGGTTTCTTCATTAAAGAAAAAGAATACCTGGCTTGCAAACTTAAGAAATCAATATGTGGACTTAAACAAGCTTCCCGGCAATGGTATCTTAAGTTATAATACCATTACTTCTTTTGGATTTAAGGAAAACACTGTTGATCGGTGCATATATCTGAAGGTTAGTGGGAGTAAATTTATATTTCTGATTTTGTATGTTGATGACATATTGCTTGCCACCAGTGATCTTGGTTTATTACACGAAACCAAAAAGTTTCTCTCTATGAATTTTGAAATGAAAGATATGGGTGAGGCATCTTACGTGATAGGAATTGAAATATTCAGGGATCGATCACGTGGATTGTTAGGATTGTCTCAGAAGGTTTATATCGAAAGAGTTCTAGAGAGATTTGGAATGAAGAAATGTTCAGCTGGTGATGCCCCTATTTAGAAAGGGGATAAATTCAGCCTTATGCAATGTCCACAGAATAAATGGGAACGAAAACAGATGGAAGGAATTCCTTATGCTTCTGCAGTAGGAAGCCTAATGTATGCACAGACTTGCACCAGACCAGACATCAGTTTTGCAGTTGGTATGTTGGGAAGATACCAAATTAAGCCTGGATTGGATCACTGGAAAGCTGCAAAGAAAGTGATGAGGTACTTGCAAGGAACAAAGGATTACATGCTCACATTTAGGAGGTCTGATAATCTAGAGGTGATTGGCTACTCAAATTCAGATTTTGCTGGATGCGTTGATAGTAGAAAGTCCACTTTTGGTTATTTGTTCCTATTAGCTGGAGGAGCAATATCATGGAAAAGTGCAAAGCAAACTATCACTGCAACATCCACTATGGAAGCTGAATTTGTGGCATGCTTTGAGGCCACAGTTCATGGATTGTGGTTGCGGAATTTTATCGCAGGACTTGGGGTTGTCGACTCTATTACCAAGCTGCTGAGAATTTATTGTGATAACTCTGCAGCTGTATTCTTCTCTAAGAACGACAAGTATTCTAATGGTGCTAAACACATGGAATTGAAATACTTTGTCGTCAAGGAAGAAGTTCAGAAACGAGTGTCAATTGAACACATAAGCACACTGTTATGGTTGCAGATCCATTGACAAAAGGATTACCACCAAAGACATTTAAGGAACATGCCAATAGAATGGGTATTGAACGTAGCACATAATACAGTTGCTACTTTTATGTAATGGATTGCATTATGTTATTTGTTTTATTTGACACTTTGAGATCTTAATAAAGGTGTTTCTGTTTGATAAATCCTATTTTAAATATGTACATACATGTATGACAATAAATGTATGATAACAGGAATAGTCTCTGACGAGGGACATTATTGTTGGACCTTATGAATACACTTCTCGTTTATAGACTATATTAAACAGGTTACTAATGTTGTGGTACATGGAATGGACTATGTTGCCTTATTGACATAGATCTGCCATGACTCGCATTACTGAGTTGTTTAATTATAGTATTATGATGACCAACTGAAAGTCAAAATGGATATGATTTATGGCGCGCCTAATGTCCACCTTGTTAAACTCTAACATTAGGTTATCATATGTGCCAAGTGGGAGAATGTAAGACTAATTTCTTATTAGTTTAATGGCCCACATGAAGAGACGCATGTGGTAGGCAGTGACAATTCTTGAATGCTAACGGAAACTCCTTCTATGATGGGCAAGTGGAGTATAACCGTCTTGGGAAACCGGCCCTCTCTCCACCCATAAAAGAACCTTCAGAATACCCATCTTGTAAGTCTGAAAGAACGTATAAGAAAGGGGTAAGAGAGAGAAACTGTTTTCTGCTCTGGAAGCTGAAGCGGTGATTAATCAAGATTTTGATCGTGTCCAGATTTCTGCGCTAATGGAACCAGGTAAGTAAATGATGATTGTTTAATTTCCGCTTTAAATAATACTTGTGAAGATCATGATAGTTCTAGATCCTGTAGATGTTGACTGCATAACAGAAATTTAAGTTTACAAAGCACACATCAATATTGCAAATGAGTTCTACTTAAGCAATGAAAAATAGAGAAAGTTGATAGATTGATTAAGAAGATGCAACATGTTGATAGATGATTGAAGCTCAGTTGTAAAAAGGAGGGCCGACTGAGAGATACCAACATGTTTGGAAATTTCAAATACAAAGTTATGATATGGCAAAATAATCAAGTACAGAAGAAAGAGTGGCTCTCATGGTTGAATACAGATGAAAAAGTTGGAGAGCATTTGTAAACAACAGCACACATAAAAAAATTAACATGATATCACTAGAATTGCAGAATGCTAACCACAATATAACCAAATGAATCCGTAACTGCACAAAACTAGAAAAGTATAATAACCTGATAAGATGAAGTAACCAGTACTTCAGCACCAGCTTCTAAATATTCCAAATGTACCTGCATTCGAAATAAATTCAGCCCATGCTTTAAACCTTCCCAAGCGAACCATTGTACATGAGTGAAATCTCGAATTTATAGCCATTGGTGAAATCATGAAAACAAAATAAAAGAACAGTTCCTCTGTTGAGAATGTGTACTAAAATAGACAACATGAATTCAAACTAAAAAGCATAATTATCATGACATGTGAAACCTGACCCTTGCAACTTCCTTGAGAAAATAATCATGGTTCTGTAGAAGTAGAACCTTCTGAAACATAAGCTTTATAGATGTCTGAGAAAACATGACCAGGTAAGACATTCAACACTTAACAGTAATTAATTGATGGAAATAACCTACTTCAATAGGATTGCATTCGACAAGAATTGCAGACAACAGCCCCTTTTCACAATCTGACCACTTTTATCTCTTGGACTTAGGCACTGTCCTAATGTTGCATCATAGAAATTCCTACCATTTTGGGCTTGACTTGTTGGTTAAGCACAGGCTGATATCCCCCCACCAGGATTCAACTCCTCCCATGAAAAAGGGGGACAATCATAACCAATTAGTCTGGCTGGGTATGGCGTTTGCCATAAAGCACAAGGTATCCTACCTCTTGACAGGTGCAGGGTGTTAGGCACTTAAAAGTATTAGGGAAGCATCCTCGAGAGTTTCCATAATAAACGTTCCTTCCATTGTAAGAAAAATTTCACTTTCCACGTAGAGCATTCCTCAACCATGTTTCTAAAGGTGGCTAACCACAATACATGCAAGTTCAGAAACAGGTATGCAAAAGAGTTCTCAGTTCTGAACTTCTATCCTATGTGCCATGAGGCACTTTCTCCTTTTCTCTTGCCTTAAGCCTCTTAGAATTAGTGTTTCTTTATGCACACAATGTAAACCATGTCACCACAATGTTACATTCCTTTTTTCTCGGACATTGTTTATTCAAGTAACATTATATTAAGTAATGCCACACCATATGTTCCATCTTTCCCAGTGTAGTCACAGAACATGTTAGATAATCCCCTTCCATGAATGTCAGTGTTAACCACTGCTTTTGACCCTAAGGTACAAGTTTCAAGATGTGGCTGAGTAAGATCAATAAGTTCCACTAAATGATGGAAAAAAAATAATTAGTGGCTCTGTTGGTCACAAGTTTAAGCAGACTTTTTCCTCAGATTAGGAAGTACACTTCAGTACTAGTTATTCCATATCTTCAGTGCAGTATTCCCACCCAACATTGGCAAAATAACCTTTCATGCTAGGGTGACTATTGCCAGCAACTTGCAAGCACTTTAAGGGCTGTTTCTGAAGCATAATTTAGAAGTCAAAATTCTGCTGTGAGAGCACAACCTTAGCAAAAAAAATTACGAGAAATTTACAAAAAAGATATTAGTGTCTATTCTAATTCTTGCTTGTTTTTTGGTGTGTATGCTGTTCAGCAATTCCCGACAAAAAAAAAGCAGCATTATCGACAACAGGACCATTCATGTTTATGGAAACATATTTTAAAGGCACTAAAGTTTTTTTTCAGAAGTTTTTAGGATTTTTGGGTTGCATTGTTTTATAACAAGATTGTTCAATGTTAACTTATAAGTTTTTACACATACTGGCTCCAATTTTAATCGAATTTGAAGCATATTAACAGTGTTTCTATAGAAAATTAGAAAGAGCAAATTCTATGTGAAAAGGCTTAACTGAAGTTGGTCAACAAATTTTTAGCATTCCTGGCCACAAGACTCCAAAGAAGGAAACAAGGTGAGCAGTTTAAAAATTTTAAACACCACACCATATTGTTGGCCGCATGACAGATCTGCTGAAGAAACTTTCAAACAAAATTCATATTCAAACAACAAACAAAAATACAATACTCTTATGAAGATTCAAGATACTTGCTTAGGGCCTGTGATAACTAGCATTAAATCTGCACCTGGGAGGGTGCACCCAAAATTTGTTTCAATGTTGCTTATGATGCAAGATACAGCTTCAGTATTTGAGGATCATGCTATCAGCAGAGAGACATATATTTTTCTACCATACATGCATTTGTAAGACGTTAGAAATACTTATTCATCAACATCATGGCATGTCATGTATGTGTGTAATAGTGTATCAATGATATGAGATTCATCCAAGACTGACGATTCTTGCCTGGTCCATCCTTACAGAAGTAATAGGTGAAAACTCAGCCTGAAAATGAAAGTCGCTTTCCTGTCTTTTGATTTTTTTTTATTTGCCAAGTTTCACCAAGTCTTGAACGTTGCCAAGTTTTGTCAAATCCCAAGCTGCTCAAGTTTTTGCTGAGTGGTTTTAGCTCAATCAGTTTAAACAGACTGTCTCAACTTTCAAGGCAGAGATCAGTGTGAGTTCTATGATTCTAGTCCAATTGAGGTCTGGATAGGGTTGAGTCCCACAAGGTTAGCAGACACTATTGTGGCTGACGATTGAACCTCCATCTGGAATTTCAATGAAAAAGGGGGCAATCAGCGAGGTGAAAATTTTATATATATATCAAGGTTTTAAAAACCGGAACCAGGAATCGAACCAATCAAGGGTCAACTCGGACCAGAACCGGAACCAGTAATGAACCGGAGCGATTTGATTTCAATGAACCGGACTATTAAAAAATACTATTAAAAAATACATGAAAATTTAAAATTTTAATCATAAAAATTATATTTAACATTCCAAGTCATGATTTTAAAACATTAGATAGATAATATGCAAAGTGTACTCAAGTCTAATCATATATATATACCATAAACCATGTATGGGTCACAAAATGGCACCAAGTGCATTACATAGATGATAGAAGATAGTATCGTAGTCCAAAGCAAAATCTCATAGCACATGTATCAGAGTCTAAAACAAAATACAATATCAATGAGGCTCTATCATCAAAATAGCCTCTACAATCCAAAATACATGATCAATGATGAGTCATTGAGTCATGGCTAATCATTCATCAAACTCAACACCACTGCTGGAAATGCAATGCTCTAAATCAACATCTGGCTCAGACTCTTCTGAGGACCCCCCCCTTGGGCACATCTACGACCCTAGTAGAAGCACGGGCTGCATGGCTAGGTCATTTTACGGTAAAACTTTTACCTCTGCAATGTGGGTTAAAATTCATCCTTGCACATTGCACAACGTGATGTGATATCTATGCGCATTGTGATAATATATATCCCATGCATATTGTGTCTTTAAGCTCACTTGTGTACGTTTCCATTATTTTCCCCGACTGTGCATTGGATTTTTCTTTCCTCTCTACGCGTAGAGCTTGTCGTCCTTTTGTTCTATGCATGGTTTATCTTTTAGCCAATGCATGTAATTATTCTTTCCCTTGCGTAGGGTTTTTCTTTTCATGTGCATGGATATTCTTTTCATAGTATGCAAGTGGATATTCTTCCATCTGTGTGTGTTTATCTCACCCTACCTGCGTTGGTTATTCTCCTGTTGTGCATAGGTAAATATAAGCATGTGCACACATATATACTATGGGATTGACAATACTTATGCACAAACGGCTATCCTCCTTTCCTAGTTGTTTCCGCAATGAAGATTGCACTAGTGATAGCTTCTATCTAATCTTTGGGTTTTGCATTAATTGCTTAGTCCTCTCCTTGGTGTGTGCAATTTTGTCTTCTAAGACTAACCTGTCTCCTCTTAAAATGGAATCCCAGTTAATATGGTAACGCATTGGAAGCTTAGCTCCATGTCCCAGCTTGACTTATGGGGTGGAAGAGTTTGCTTATAATTTACATAATAAAATTAGGGCTATGGCCTAGCCCTTCCATCCATTCATTATTCTACCAGTTATTCAAAACACCTCATACACGAAACAAGTGCGAAAGCCATTATTGGAGGTTTCCCGTGTTTTCTCAGCTAGCTGGCCAGCTAGTTATGAGCTCGGTCAGCTTAGGCCGGTTCGGCAATGAACCGACCGGTTTACGGTTTGGGCCGGCTGGTTCATTACTGAACCAATCTCTAGTCCGTTTAAGGCCTAGTCCGAACCGTTGAGGGCATTGGTCGATCTGGCCGGCCGGTTCTGGTTCCGGCTCAGGCAAGTTTAAAAACACAGATATATATATGCCACATGGGTAGCCGAGTGGGCTAGCTTGAGTGGGTGAGTGCTTTGAGCTTCATGCAAGAGGACTCAAAGCCAATCCCGTAGGCTAGCTACCTCTGTTGCGTGCCTCACTCAATGTCCGTACCAGTTCAAGCATTGTAATCAATGTTGATGAGTTTACACCAGGTACCATTTGTGAAATGTAGGTAAGTGCCATTTACACCAGGTACCATTTGTGAAATGTACGCAAGTCCCTAAGGGTTTCCCCACAAGGTTTTCCTTGAAAAGGATTTATTTGGCCAATGGGTTAGATCAATCATTTCAAATGGAGTATTTCAAGGAAAATTTTATTGTGAGGTCTATGATTCTACTCCCCCTAAGGTTAGAGTTTAATTGATCGAGTTGGGTTATTAGCAGCAATTGTGGTTAGCAGTTGAGTCATCCTCCATCCAAATATTTCAAGAAAGAGGGGGAATCCCACTAGGTTTTTATTTTCCCAAAATATAAATATATATATATATGGGAGATCCTACAAGGTTTTTGTTTTCATGAGAATATATATATATATAACAACATGTCACTCAATGGATTAGTTCAAATTGGTTTGAACAATGTTGAAAAAGTCGACAAGGGTCCCGAATACAACTTCTCGGCAACATCGACAAAAAAATTGGGAAAAATCGACATAAGTCAGCAAACATTAAAAAATACAAAATACATTTTTTTTTCAGAATTTTAAGCATATATAGCAACAATAACATCAGATAAACACATTGGAACATAAATATGAAGAAAGCATTGATATTTATCATCATCATGTAGTCATACCAAATATAAAATGATACATCAAAGTCGATACTAAATCCTGAAACATCGTAGTTGTCCAATCAAGGACACAAAAGTGGATAACCAATACAAAATGACATCATATATATAAATGTATATAAGGAAAACTTGTAGCTAGCTATCTAATTTCAATGCCCTCTTCCTGAGTTTCCTTTTTACTTATTATTTGTTTCTCTCTTCCCGAATTTCCTTTTTACTTATTACTTGTTTCTCATTTTCATTATATCTTCACAATTTATCAATGTTCCCCCAAGTTTCCTGGACAGGTGGACGCGGGAGCAAGGAAACGCACATTCAGGATGCATGGAAACAACCCCCAAATTTGGGGAAATTTGGGGGGGACGTGGGGACGTCTCTAAAATTATAAAAGTAAAATAAAATATCAAAAATAATAATTCCTTTTAAGTATATTCATGATTGTGCAATGTAAATACTAAATATATTGATTTATTTTCTAAATAGTACCAAGTAAGAATTGTAAAAAGTGAAAATAATGGGAAAACATTAAAAAAAATTCTTAGGAGCATGGTGGGGGGGATCGTTTCGCCAGGAGTCCCCGGGACGCAGGAAACGTGGAAACGTGTCCCCGACCCTGCGGGATGCATCCTCGTGGAACACTGCAATTTATTCTATTTTCCATTCATACTTCATATTTTTCTCTACTCTAATGATTAGGTTTATATAAGGTTTTCATAAATGCTCTTTATTTGTCCCTCCATCTTATGACTTAAACCTAATTTTTGAAAGGTATATTTTATTGATTTGATTATCAGCCTTTAAATGCATTTCTTATTTTGTATTGGTGATAAATCATAGATGTATTTTTCCCTCCTCCCAAATTGAATTTACCACATAAGCCCCACATTTAGCCCTAACTCATCTACCACCTAAAACATTGCTCTCGTTTTCCTACAATATGCTATGATGATCACTTAAAATATGTTTGCTCAAAAAATTCTCTAATAGTGAAAAAAAGTAAATCAATTACCATTGTGGTCTTTGATAAATGGATACAATTTTTGTATAGCTTATCCTTGCATAGTTTGATCTTCAAATACAACAAAGTTTCGAAACATTTATACGGTAGAGGAAAGGTGTTAGTACACAACAAAATGGCTAATTTTTGGAAAATTGGCCATTTTAGCCAAAATGGAGACTTTCTAGAAAAAGTCGGACTTTTTGGAAAAAGACATGACGTGATGATTTCCAGCCGATTTTTCGATTGAGGAAAAAAATGCGACTTTTTAAAAAGTCGGGGATTTTTTGGAGAGTTTTTCAACACTGGGTTTGAACCAATCAATTTCAACATGGAGATCACTAAGAAGTCATGAAATCAAGTTCAATAGGGTCCCTCTAAGTTAGGAGCTAAGCTGCAGGAAACTCGGGTTTGGCACCTGTTTCACCCTTAGAAACTTGCAGAAACTCAGAAACACGTATGGTACTTGACAAAAAACGCGTTTTCATCTATACAAAACATGTTTCCTGTACAAGAAACTCGTATGTACGAATGGAAACGCGTTTCCTCTCATGTACAAGGCGTTTCCCATCAAATAAAAGCTTGTCACTTAAAAAACTGGCCAGTAAAGTCTCTTTTTGCCCACGAATTTTGGTAATTAATGGTTAATACATTAAATTTTAACATAAAATTTAATTCTAGATGTTTCTAATTAGATTGAAAAAAGTTATAAAGGAGAACATCACTTCATTCTCTCCTAACACAAGCGACTTGAGCACTCAGGGCCCAAAATATAGTAGTGGGCCTTGTGCTGATTGGGATGTCGAGCCAGAATTTACCGACTTGGGCCTCTCTCTTGCTGCACTAAGTATTGAGCAACCTAGAAGTGGAATTGGAAATACTTCTTCCACTTTATATTCTGTTGTTGAGCATGCTTCTTGTTCTATTTTTAAGACTATGAAGATGAGGATGACAATTAGTCTGAGCTCATGTTTTACTTTTATTTCTGTTAGTATGTTCATTGTTCATAGTTTGATAAATTGTACTTGTAGCCTCATACATAAAGGCTAATTTTGGATATATACTATATAGCTTCATTTACAAAGGTTGTTTTTGGATATTACTACTTGCATGAATGAAATGATATAGACTTGGGTCCATGAGTAAAATGTAATGTTACATGTATGATTTAAATTTTATCTGTAGCATTTATCATTGGCAAT
>LPNX010377807.1:42736-73673 GCA_001517045.1 Pseudotsuga menziesii
CTATGTTCCTAAACTTTATCTTCAACATAAAGTTGTTTCAGATGTTAACATCACACTACCTACATGACAACCAATAGACAAAATGGGCATTAATTTTAACAATGGTGCATATATCGTTTTGTGGAATATATTGTCAAGGGTTTAGAAAGAAAATGCTCATAAATATTAGCAAGCATAAGCTTGGATCTGAAAACTCGGAAAAACTTGGCAAAATCAACAACTTGCAAAACTTAAAAGAAAAAAATTGGAAATATCCAAAGAAATAAAAAAATATATGAAAAAATGATTGTTATCGCCCCCCTTAATGGCCATTTCATTTTCGTTAATACTAAGCAATCTCCCTAAAAACTTAAAATTTGTCCTTGCTTATTTCCTTAATGCAAATATAATGCTAGTTAATCTTTTGAACTACAATAGAAGAGGGAAGACCACCTTATACAACTAGTATGTAGTGGCGTTTCTTGTCCTCTATGGCATGTGCCTTGTAGCACCTCAATCTATATATCATCCTCTCAATCTATATATCATCCTCTAATATGATCTCTAATTTCTTCTTAACTATCATTATTTTTAACACTTGTTAGAGCTCAAGCTCAAACTAACATGAGTAATTAAATTCCAAAAAAACAATGCTAGCCAAATCTCAACTTAGAGGAGTTACCCACTTTCACCTTGATAACCACTTCTCTCCATTTTATAACCACTTCTCTTTCCACTTTAGGTTGGCTCTTCTCCAAATCATTAAGGGCTTCCCTATAATAGGATTGTTGGGCTATGGCAATGAATGATCAAGGTGATTTGAAGAGATAGGCCTTAGCAAATTGTTGTAATATAGAAAAAACAAGAGTGATGGGAGGACCATGAAAACTAGTGTCAATTCCCACAACAAATAAAGTCAAAGGAGGATAGTCCAAAAAAAGGGAAAAAAGGGGTGAGTTCATGAAGAGTTTGGGAAATCAGAATTGCATTCACATGCCACAAATAAACCCTAACATACTGAAGAATGAACGTAAGATTTCACTTGGATGTCCCAAGAACGATGCAGCATCAAAACATAACTAAATAGGGTGTGTCTCATACAAGGCCAGGCCATGGAGAAGAAACTCCTGATAGAAACCCTGTTGCTTGGGAAGTGGTTAGCTGGAAGAAGGGAGATGACTCTGGAATTGCCTGGAGCTAATAATTTAAAAAAAAAAAAAATTACAAGCAAAAACCCAAAAGCTCCACTTGCACCAACAAAAGCCGGGTGCATTCTACAGTTCAAGTGGGAGAGATCCATCAACTCTTTGGGTGTTGCTATGTCTGTGTCAGGATCATTGAATCGGAGACATTGCATCAACTATTTGTGTGTCCATATACAGTACAATGAATCTAGACATTGCAGCAATTCCTGTTGTGTTCCTATGGCTATGCGTAGAATCTAGAGGTTGCAGTGGGTCAAGTGAATATGGATATGGATCCGTGACTTGATACTGTGATCAATGCATCCATAGATTTTGAATGACAGCTTAGCTTTTGAACATCATGATAGGTGGAAAGGGAGAAATGGAGGTGCACACCTGCTTAATGAGATGAGGATCCGTGATGAGGCACAGTGCGCTCCAAAGAGCATCATTGATGTTGGCTCCATGATTCTCCAGCTGAGTTGCCAGCCCTCCGTCCACCACTGCGCATCCCCCCGCCCTCTCGATCAAATCCTCCAGCGCACCCCATCTTCCCAACTCCAACACACGCTCACCCATCAGAACTCAGACCTTTCCTCCTCCGTATTGACTGTAGACTAACGAAGGCCGGCTAAGACCTTAGCCCGTGACGTTTGAACCTCGACGATCGAAATAAACAAGTGTGAACGTCTATAAATGCAATACACGTAAATGTATCTGGACATTTCCCACTTATCTGGACATTCTCCGGATGAACCTAGACAGAACAAACATCTTTGTTCATGAATTGCGTCCATCAACAGTTTGGGTGTACCTTGGTTTTCATGAACAAATCGACAGTTGACAAATATGTCAAAAGTTAGTTGGTGGCAACAAAATTGCGAAATCCAACGTGCTTTAGACATCCGCAAGGGTTTTGAAGTACAATACACAAAAGAAGCCAAAGCCATAATGTCATGAACTATTGATTGATTGACTTTAATGACGTCCACAAAGCTGGAAAGCCTAATGGACTAAGAAAATAACAACCTTAATTTGTCTTCATATTCGTTTAATGCCGGATCTTTTGTTCTGGATTTTGATGAGAAGATTAGCAATTTTGTTGACGTTATTCTTGTCAAATAGCTGGTGCATGCTATTGATCTTTTAGTTGCTTTCATAGTGACTAGATATCCTCGTATGCAGCACATTCTATGACAAAGTGTCATTTTATCTCCACCACATTTTTATTGCAGAATATAAAAGTCCTTTCTTCCCAAACTTCTTTGAGTACCTTCCACCTGTCAATCTCACTTCTAAGGTGATGTGAACCCGTTCTCAATTGTACAACAAACAACCTTGCTTTACCTTTAAGAGTTGCCCCTAAATATGTATTCTCGTTATGGAATATGATAAAGTTCTTATGTATACCTTTGTTGAATAGAATGGAAAAACCATTTGTTATTTAAGATTTAGGAGAATTTATGTCGATCAGGATTTACGTGTAATAACTTTCCAAGTCATGAATTATTCTTTTAACAAGGATTAAAAAAAGCAATGTTTCATTGAGGATCTGAAATTGAGTAGTGAGAGTACAAAACTTATCTCTCAATCATTTAAGTTATTTATTTCTCAACACACAATTGTGGGCATCACCGTAATGGTTAGTGTTTAGTCTTAAAGATGATAAGAGAGTGGGCTTTCATCCACTTGTGTATGAGTAGGGAGTGCAATGCTAGCTTCACATGTTCAACAACTACCTCTAGATGTCCTCATGGCAACCTCAAGGGTCAGATGCCCTCATGGGAATTGAACATTTTCCAATGATGAAGAATCATCATTCTTCACCGGTGGATCCAACCCCTTCAGACCTAAATTGTTGGTGTAGCCATAACAGTTAGTGTGGATAAGAGGGTGATCTTTGATCCACTTATGGGTGTGCAGGGAGTGCAACGCAAGTCTCATGTATATGACCACTACCTCTAAGTACCCCCCATGGGAATCTGAAGGGTTGAACGCCCTCATGGAAATTGAACATTGGTCAATGATGAAAAATTCTTCATTATTCACAAATGCATCTAACCCCTTGGGACCTAAATTGTGGTTGTGGCCATAACGGTTAGTGTTTGATATTAAAGATGTTAAGAGGTGGAGTTTGATCCACTTGTGTGTGTGCGAGGAGTGCAATGCACACCCCACATGTTTGACCACTACCTCTCCATGGAAAACTCAAAGGTCAAACATGGGAATTGAACCTTGATCACCAATGAAAAACTCATCATTCTTCACCAATGAATCCAACCCCTTTAAACAAAAAGACCATATGTTACATAAAAAAAAACAAATAAATATGTAATAACAACTAACATATTGCAAGTGAATATCAATATATAGAGTGTAAAATTGTTATAAGAAGAATTGTTATGAGAATCTATTTCTATAACAATGATAGATTCAACAAGAGCCACAAGGTGGCAATGTCCCCACAGTTGCTAATAGTTGTTTCTATAAGACAGATGTTATAGAAATATGATACTTTTGCCAAAAAAGTGTAACAGCAAAGAAAATTATTTTGCCATAAAATTTCTTAGCCATGAAACCCTAAGTTTCTTGCCATCAACAAGATATGAAACTTAAATTTTATCATAATTTGATATACTTTGTAAATTTTTGCTTCTTTTAAATCAATTTATTAGAGTGCCCCTCATGCAAGCCAAGTGGTGAGCCAGAGCATGACCACTTGTCCTCCTACTCTGAGCATGATGAGAGTGGCCTCTCATGTTAGAAGCATGATGGCGCTCTCGGACCATGGTCGTTTCTCTTTCACCGCAGTTGCACCAGACCTCAACCCAAAGATCAACCTTTGAAATAGAAATGACTTTGTCTATTGCATGACTTTCGGAGTTTGCATGCCCATCTGATAACCATCCGACGATAATAAGTGGTGCTTCTGCGGTAAATTTTGATCCTCTCTCCACCATTGTTGTGCATTGAATGAACTAGGTGATCCAACACATATTAGCACTCGAGATGGGGGTGGTTTAAATGCTCTAATCACTTGAACGTCGTTTCCAACCTATTTCCCATCAAATCATCACCGTGCCTTTGTTCCTGCTTTGCTATTACCCAATCCGGGAAAAGATCATGATATATTGAGATAAATAAAGTGGGATTAATAATTTGTATAAAAACCATTTAATTAAAATTATTTTTTTCTATATTTTTTAGAAACAATTTCAAAATCTACAAATTTAATATAAATGATTAAATAAATAAATGAAAATGACAAATATATTGATGGATTTTACACTATTTAATAGATACATTTTAGGTGAATCGACATACACTAAATTAAAAGAGCATTAAATATCAACATTTGAATGAAAATCATTTTAGGTGAATCAAAATACACTAAACTAAAAGAGCATTAAATATCAACAATTGAATGAAAATCATTGTTCCATCTCAATAATGGCTTTGTTTATGATTCCACTATGCCAAGGGGGTTTTGCCTATGATTCCACCATGCCAAGTTTTGAATTTAATCTAAATCCTCAATAAAACAGTTAATGGCATGAAACCATTAAAACAAGAAATATAAATCTTGTTTTGTAAGTTTTAAAGAAAGTGAAAAACTTAATATTTTCCAAATAATAGATCCACTTCTAACTCTATGAACCAAAAGAGTCAACCCACACTAACGTAAATGCTTGAACTACTGAATAGCAATTCACCCCAAGTGTAGCAACAATAGAGATACAATTTGTTCTAGAGACAATCCCACTATTTACTAGATGTACTAACGACAAGGTGCCTCTTCATGAGATAGCTATAATAATTTTTTCAGGATATGCTCATAATAAATTTTCCACTCAATAGTCGCAATGAACACATTGGCATAGAAGGAAAATGTAACACTATGGTTGATAAATCATTTGATGCACTCCACGGGAGTCCATGTCGCTTAGACTTTGTAAAGTTCCTCTCAGTGAGGAGATGTGGTTTGAGGGGTACTGTCATGTCAATCTTTCCATGGGACCATGTTGTTAACCATGTGATATTGTTGGTGTCTCACATGAAAATAAACATTGGGAAAGATCCTAAGCCCCAATAGAGTAAAAAGTAACATTGTTGAGTTAGCATGGACGGTTGATCTTGCTCTATAACATCTAAGGATGAACATAACCCATCACCATCATGCATGGTTATTGAAGCATCCATGCCCACTAAGTCTAATTAACTATCGGCTAACAAGAGAGCAGTAATTATGGGTGATGCCTTCACTCTTGTTTTTTTGTCTACCATTGATACTACTATCAGGTCAACCGTAGCATGAGGTTTAAGTTAATTGCATGTATTGTCATTTCTTTCCATGGTCTCCCTTCTGAAGATGCTATTAAAATTTGTTCTACTTCTTCCCTTGTCTCTCCCACTGATGGTGGCGAATAATCCATACGCTATCACCTAGAGGTGGCACCAAATTCCACACCTTTGCAACAACAATCTGCAAAGTCAAGAAGTGAGATATTTAACGTGAAGGGAGAGTGAACCTCACATTGGCTATCAACCAGTGAGCATACAAGGGGATAAAAAAATTATTATAACCTTGCTTTGCCACTTAAACGAGGTCTCCCACAAACTAGTAGTTGTGACCAAACCAACTCTTTTGAAATGCCCAAACACTTGAAATTCAATCTTTATTCGGCACCACACCCAACTCATGCCTTAACTCGTGAAATGGCCTCAAAACAATATAGATATTATACACGCTCAAAGACAACTACACCTCCAATCCTCACGATCAAAGACAACTCCACCATAATTCATCTCAATATGCAGCATAAAGAAGTTCACACCTTGAACATTGGCGTCATATCCATGATCATGATCCTAAACAATCAAACCTAATTATTGTAGGATTGACTGAATCTAACTGATAGAAAACGGCTACTTGATCTTTTTTGCATCTATGACGAAGTGAATTGCAACATAAGCTCTAAAATTCCAAATCTATCTCTTTATCTCTATTTGGCATGTTCATACACTTCTTGGTGCCAGCTTATCCCCCTGCGCGGTCTCTATATAGTCTCTTGCGAAGACATAATAATACTTCATTATAATGATTGAAACAAAAGCAATAACAAGATGAATGATGAGCACAACATAGACAGACACTCCACTCCAGGACTGCGCACCATAGCAACCATTCTCCATTCATGATAATCTCCAAGAGTCATTCACACGTGACTAAGAGGATGAGGCAGGGGGGATTGAATTATAGAAGGTGAGGATGTGGACCAAGGACTACAACCACTGCAGAGGTGAAAGATAAAAAAAGAATTAT
Source organism: Pseudotsuga menziesii (assembly GCA_001517045.1). NCBI lineage: Eukaryota > Viridiplantae > Streptophyta > Pinopsida > Pinales > Pinaceae > Pseudotsuga > Pseudotsuga menziesii. The sequence goes on from LPNX010377807.1 coordinate 49,223, forward strand.
AAATTAGAATACTCCACAATACATGGAAATCATCTGGCGTCCTGTACACACAAATCTAAAACCAAATCTCAAAACTAGAGATGTCATTATTTTGCAAACGTCATCGGTTACAAGTGGCATGTTGAAACTACCATGCTTAATTTCGAGGCTAATGTCGTCTATTATTGACCAATAGAAATTTAAATAAATATAATTTTTTAAATTTTAATTAATATTAAAATCCTTTCACTATACCAAAACATTAGAAGAAAAAAATGGCCCTTGTGCCAAATGGATTAATGCCCCTTGCACGGTCGCTATATAGTCCCCTGCGGGGACATAGCAAGTAAATATGCTACAAAATGGTTAGTCCATGGTGAAGATAATAATAATAATAATAATAATAATAATAAATTATAGGTTGGATATAGAAATTGATAGAGAAAGAAAAAATCATAAGAACACAACAAGTTTATAGTAGTTATCATATCAAGTAAGTATTTGTCCTCATACAAACATTGAAACAAAAATATATAGAAATCGATCACATCAAAATCAAAACATTATATGTGAAGTGACATGAATTTTTCTTTTGTTTTTTAGTACACAAAAGTCAACAATGGCATGTGAAAGTTGCCACATGGCGCTCTTAAAAAATTCCATATTAAATGTTTTTAGTTTTATTTTTTGTGTTTTAAAATTTTAGCCATACTCTTAAGGATTATGTCTATAAGTAAATTTGTGGTGGTGGTGGTTGTTACTTAAAGCTTAATCATAGTCATCATCTTTTACTTTAGATGGGTTGTGGTAGTGGAATCAACACTAAAGATGAATTATTAGCTCTTTGGGGTCTTCTTTGGTTTGCTAGCATTAAAGGCATTGGTTCTTTGTAGGTGTTAGGGGACTCTAAGGTGATTGTGGATCCGGCAGTTGGAAATTCTAAGTTGTGGGTCATAAATTTGTAACCCTGGAGTGCTAGGATTGAGAAGTTAAAAATGAACTTCTTAGTTATTTCTTTCTCTCATGTTTATCATGAATTTAATATGGTGGTGAATGGACTATCCAAGAAAGTTGTGGGTCCTATGGATGGATTTCTTCATGATGATGAATTCTTGCACAAGTCAATCTGCTCCAAGGGTTCATTATCGTTTTTCCCATTGCCCTAATTAAGATACCGGATTGTAGCATTTTTCTTTTTGAGTTCTATATTTAGATGATAATGTAGGGTATTGAGGACTTTTTGATACCTTGGATGTAATTTCTTATTGGTAAGTTGGACTTTCTGAGACAATGTAGTGAGGATAAGGTATTTTTTTTTGGTAAATAATGACATGATGATAGGAGTGGGGAATATGGGGAAAGAATATGTTCATGTATATTGTTATCTTTGATTCGCATGAATGGATAACAAGTTAACAATTTTTTTCTTTGTGAAAAAATAAATAAAAATTATGAAATATATTTTTTATTTTCAAAAAATCAATTTAAAATTTTGTATTTTTATAAACATTGGAAAACTTTTTTTTAAAATTAACATAAAGATGAACTAATGTTTAGTCAAAGCACTTTGACTTGCAAAAGAAAAATATAATCATACCTATACATGAATTCTCCATAATATGATGTCCTAAGCTCTTTCTACATAATGATAGGAGTTTGTTATGTGTTTTCAAATTCTTTTAAACAAATATTTATCAATTTATCAAAATTCATTCTCTCTTATTTTGCAGCATTTCCAATTCACAAGTTTGGCCTTGTGGTGTTTCATGTGTTTACTTAAACATTGCTCCACATGTATTATTCTTCTCCAACAATTCATGTTATTTCTATGCATTGTTGTCCACCTCTGCCCATGCCAATTGGCTCAATTCTAAGCATGCTTAATATGTTTTAGCATGTCTCTTCATATTAAGTTGTGCACATTTATAGCATGCTTCCTTCAAAACTATGTACACTTTTAGAACTGTGTGCACCAAACTATTGTTTATAAAGTCTCTATTACATCTTTCTTATTTCTTCATGGCTTTCCTTTGCATTTTATCCTTATCTAATTTTTCTTTTTCTTTGCATGCATTTATCATGCTCAAACTTAAATATTCATGGATGTTCCTACAACAACTTCCTTTTGCGGGAAAAACTTGGTGTATTTATTGGAGACATGTTATGTTTTTTGCATGTGAATTGTGCATTCATCATTGAGGAGTTAGTTTTGTTAGGCACAAATCCAATATCCACATTAGTATGAGATGGCATTGGGGGCATAAGTATCCTTCATTGGCAGTTTGCGAGGACAGTAACCCATTCAAGCATTAGCCTGTAAGGCAATAGCCCCAAAAAAATTGTGAGGCATTTGTTTTTGGTTCGTTTTTTTGCTTTTTTAACCAATGGTTTTTAACCCAATGGAATCTCATCCCTGTTAAAGGATTAGAGTTGTAATATAATCTAGGTTAATGGATTAAGGTTTTGGATACTGCAAAATACCTACATATTGTATTGTGAAAGGATAAAACACAATGAAGAATTTAACGACACATCTCCAAGTTTTGTTGGTTTTCCTAGTTAAGGGTTTTCGAGGTAAATATATGTGTAAATATTTGTGTAATTGTTTATTTTCTATTTTGCTTAAGAATCAATATCCATTGCTTCACTTGAGAGGGTTTAAAACTTATAGTCTCCTCATGCTAACTATGTTCCTTCTTCACTATTTTCCCCTTAAACAATTTCCATTACTTTACTTTAAAAATCCAAGTGTTATCTTCATTTAACTTCTCTTTCCATTTCATTTAAGCACTGCTTGTTCTCAACATTCCTCGTGTTAAGGACCACTATTTGACATCACAAATCAGGCTCTTCCAAAGAACAACATTGGAAAGAACTTGCTAAAAGTGCAGTCAGGGGATTGAAGGACCATCATCTACTAATGACAAATCATCTTGATGGTTCAACCTAGAGCTATCAATGTTGATAAGGATAAGACTGTTGTACTTCAGACTTCTACTAAAAATAAGGGATTTCTTTCTATTGGTGAGAAAAAATACTTATATGCAATGAGGGACAAATTGTTATGTGTCAAGATGCAAATCAATAAGACAATGGTTGCAACTACCTTTGACTCGAGTAGTCAAAATAACCTAGCATAATAATATTTGGTGCAATATTTGAATTTGAAGACAATTGCACATCCAAGCCCAAATCCTTTAGGATGGTCCCAAAAAGATGGAGAGTTGTGTTAGGATATTAAGACACTTAGGAGTTAGTTAAGATCAACTTGGTATAATGTATCTTCAATTAAAGTGTGTTTCTTTAGTATGGATGTGTGCATATGTAATCTGACAATCACGACATAGAGTGATCTGATAGTTCATCATCACCTTGATATTAACGACCATCGATCCATGGCTTAACACTTGATTGGTTCATGATCTCTATTTAAAGAATATGGAGGATCATTTGCTCAATGATCAATTGTGAGAAATCTTTGTAACATTTTTTTTACTTTTGCATAATATATTACCCCAAGTAGTTATTTGGCTAGGGTCATGGACTGTTTCCCACTTCAAGGGTTTTAACCATGTAAAACAATTGGTGTGTTGATATGTGATCTATTTGTGTGAGTGGTTTATGAAGTTGTTCGATATTCTAGAAATATCATGTGTTAGTCAAACATGGTATTAGAGCTCTTATGAATTTTTGCTTCTGTTGATGATCGAGATATTGAACCGTTGTTTCCATATGCACCAAAGGATTTCTAGTTTCTGATATTTTTGTGCATTTATGGGATGAGAGAGGTGTTCCATTGCGTTCAGAGCACAATTTTTAGTTAGAAACCCTTTACGTTTCACTAGAAAAGGTTTATCTTTTCCCAAGATATGACCATTTTACCATATCCATGGGTATACTATTTGCAGTTACACATTAAAAAAAAACTCACAATCTTTCATATTTTAGCCTGGTTTGATGTTGCATTTTTTTTTACCCTTTGGGGGTTTTCCTTACTACATGTGCTCTTTTCCACGCACTTTGTGTGAACTTGATAAACCATAAACAATGAGAAAACTTATTTTTTTTGGTACATTAACCAAGAACTAACCCCAAATCAGAGACATTTTCAGTTTTGAAATTTTGTTTTTTGTTTTTGTGTGGTTGTGTAAATTGTCTTCCAAGGACAAAAAACAATTTTTTATTGGGAGGCACGCTCTTCCAACAACACAACCTCATTCTACTCCAAATATTATTAAAGTTTTGCTTAGTTTACTTGGTTGAAAGTTACTTTAGAAAGTTAGAGGTCTTGGGTTCAAATCTGTTAAAGTAATAGGTCTTGGGTTCAAATCTATTTGTTACCTTTTGCAAAAGTTCATGTAACTACATAGTAAGAGTGTTCCACTTTTGTTTTATAAAAGTGGGTCACTTATTTTAACACAACTTTTTTGTAAAAGTGAACTTATAGGAAAAGTTCGTAAAAGGAGGAATTCTTTACTATATTTTATGCTCCCATCACAACGTGGATCAACCTTTTTCTTGCCATGTGGCCCCTTGGCTCTTTTTTATGTCTTTCTTCAAAAGGGCATAACTTTGACATTTGGAGTGCATTTTCAATGTTGTTTTTTTTAACTTCCTATTTTTTCAAAATCTTTGCCTCTAGACCATCGGTTTCTGTTTTTGAAGCCACGTTACCTATGTATTACAATATGGTCGCTCCAGAGTCATATTCCGCTTACTAGTACCAACTACTTTTCATGAAAAGCTCGTATGGAGGATGTATTATGAAGTCAGAGACTTCACTGGATTACCTTGGGAAAAGAAACTAAACCCACTGATGACGATAAGAAAATAAAATGGGCCAATAAATGTGATGAAGCCCATGGATCATTCAAGATGTCGATTTCTAATGGGTTACAATTCCACCTTTAAGGGAATTGATGAACCATATAAGGCTTGGGAAATTTTGGAAACTATGTTTGGTAAACACAAAGAGCTTCAAGGTCACTAGCTTGAAAATTAGTTGGTTGATTTAAATCCAAGTGACTTTTCTTGCATTCAATACTATCTATCTAAATTAAAAAACCTTAGAACCTTAGTTGAAGACTGCAAATTAGCTAAGTCAAAAAGCAATGTAGTTTATGATATTCTTTCCAAGTTTGGTCATGCTTATTATATTTTTGCATCTACCTTTTACTCCATGAAATTATTTTGGGGAATGACTATGTAAAACCCACTCTTGAATCTTTTTGTGATTCTTTGATTAGAGAACAAGATAAACTCATACACCTTGGAGTAATCAACACTGCCAATACATCTAATAAAGCCTTAGTGGTAAAACAGAAGAATAACACCAAAAATCTCAAGAAGAAACATCCTTGCAACAATAAACAAAACAAGGGTCCCAAATCCTCTTAGACAACTCATCCTTCCAATGATGGCAAAGGAACCAAATAAAGATGTAAAATGATTGAGCATCATTGCAATTTTTGCAGGAAAGATGGTCATGTGGAGTTCAATTGTTTCAAGAAGATGGAAGCCTTAGAAGTAGCAATGAAGAAGCACAGCATCAACCTTGATTCATCTTCTGACTCTACAACTCCTGGACATGCACATTGTGTTGGTTTTTCCTTCAATGCATCTTCTTCCTCTTCTTCTAATAAGTGGCTCATTGATTATGGAGCATCTTATCATATGGTTAAGGATAAAGCCATATTTTATGCTCTAAATGAATGTAACATCAAACAAATATTTTTTGGTGATGATAGATCTCTTAAAGTTATAGGATCTGGAACAGTTCAATGGTTAGTTCAATTATGTACTATGTGTTCCAAAAATGATCCAGATGGAGATCGATGTCCACCCACCTATTCCACTGGCTCAAAAGAATTTTCCATTTTGGCAGTTTCCTAGTTATTTTTCTATAGTTTTTTTCGGGTCATAAACTTTCGGGGCCATTTTGAATCCCTAAACAACGTTTTTTGGTGATTCGAGAGTTCGTTTGTTTTCTAAAAAAATGAATTTGTTCCTAGATGTAATATGTAAATCTCAGATATACCTTTCCAACAGACTATGCATTTCCCAAATCAGAGATCGTATGCAAAAGTTATGACCCCGAGAAGTTGACCATTCAACTAACCACCTTGGGGCCACAAACTTTATGACGGTTTATCTTCTAGGGTTATGTTTTGGACTTTTAGGGTTCTCTCCCTCATGCTTATTATAAATAGGCCCTTTTGGCCTCATTTTGTATTCATCTTGGCTCGTATGAGAGTAGCAACCGCATCTCTTCTCAGAGATAGCTACCACCATTCTACATGTTGTATTTACAGTCTATTATATTTCCGCCATTTAATAGAATATGTGTTTACTGTATCTTTGTTTTCCTTGAAATATGTATGTGTTTATGATTATATATATGTTCTTTCATTTCATGCTCACATAAATCCAAATAAAACAAATCATGCAATATGTTGTCAGTCTATCAAATCACTCATTTTAGTGAAGGTAAGACTATAACATTTACACCTCGGTAAGTTGTAATCAAGGATTTCAAAGATCCTAAATTTGTCCTAGCTACTAGAATTGTTGATGATATTACCAGATTGTACAAATTCAAAAACTTTGGGTCATCATATTTTCCCTCAATTTTTATTGCTCACAGTGACTCAACTTGAGCAAACTTTGGCATGAGTGATTTGGTCATTTAAACATCACTCATTAAAGCAATTATGTAATTAGAAATTGGTCGTTGGTCATTCTCTCATCTCTTGCAAAGATGGTGTTTGTTTCGGGTGTGCTCTCGAAAAAGATCATCGGAATATTTTGAAAAGCGTGCATCTTGGCACACCTCGACTCCCTTGCAGTTTGTTCACAATGATTTGTGTGGTTTGCTTCCTTATGCTTCTTTCTTTGGCTTCAAGTATTTCTTAACCTTCATTGATGAATTCTCCGGACGCACTTGGGTTTACTTCGAAAAACTTAGGAGTAAATTTTTTGACAAGTTTTTGTTGCACCTAAAATATGCACTAATGCCTGAGCCCCCTTCAGAGAACTTGGCCAGGGAATCTTCTGGATGTTTTTCCCACCATTTAGTAGGCTAGCGCACTTTATGCCTTATGACAGAATGTCGACGCCTCTTTCCTCTTGACATCAGGCACCACCAGCGCCTTTACCCAGTTCACAAGGAGTGTCGACGCCTTTACCCTCTGTGCAGAAAGCGTCGACAGAGCTAAAATGGAAAAAAGGAAGATTCGAGAAGCTTCCATGCGAAATCCCTCATGGAAGTGGTTCCTATCAGCTAAGGAGAGGTGGCATTCGCTCTCCTCACCCATAGGGATCATCCCCTATGCATTTCCTAAAGAATATCATCCCATATGGACCCTCCTTGGCCTATAAAAGAAGCCTTCATGGAGGGAGTGAGGGCAGACCAAGTAGAGCATCCTTATGTTGTTGGACTGAAGTCCAGTATTGAGGCAAAGTAGAGTGAGTTTATGTGCAAGAAATATTTGTGTGAGTGTGGAGTGTTGTGAGTATGCTGTAAGACCATTGTGGAAGACAAAGCTGGAAACATCAAGGCTTTGGTTGTAGCTTTACCTTCTTATTTGATTAATACAAAAGTGTTCCCCTTTCCCATATTTGATTTGTGTTAATATCAGTTAAATATTGTTGGATTCCTTGATCACTAACATAGATTGTTAATCTGTCTTGTTACTCTCATCTTGTTTGTCTTGTTTTCTTGATGCTTCTTCACATGTACTGTAGATCGCATGGAGAGCAGTGGAACAAGGACTAAAGCTTGCAAATGTGAGGTATAAGAGTAATTTTTAGTAGATTAACCATCTAGGATAAGGATATACTTCTATGGTGTTTTGTTCTATATGTGTACCATATAGGGTAGAGGAACAATCGGTGTCTCCACCGGTTGTAGAATTCCTACAAGCAGTATTTTCCTATAAGGCCCTTGTAGAGAAACAATCTGGACATTAAATAGGCATGTTAAGAACAGATAATGGAGGCGTATAAGTAGACAACCAATTTATTGCTTATTGCACTACATGGGGAATTCAAATGCAACATATTGCCCCATACACACCACAACAAAATGGTGTTGTTGAGAGAAAGAATCACACACTAAAAGAAATGGGTAATTGCATGCTCCAAGCTAAGGGATTAAGTCTTAAATTTTGGACTAAAGCCATTAATTGTGCCAATTACATAGTCAATAGCACTCCCACCATGGCTCTAAAACATATAACATCGAAAGAATCATGGAGTAACATCAAACCAAATGTTATCCACTCTAATGTGTTTGGTAATGAAACATGGGCTCACGTTCCTTGTGAAAATGGAAATCATTACAACCTAAGAGTGAGAAGTCCATATTTGTTGGATATTCTGAAGATTTCAAAGGTTATAGATTTCTTCAACCAAAATCCAATGACATAATTACTATAAGAGATGTTAAAATTGATGAAAATATGTAGGTTTGCGAGCCTAATTCGACATATGTGTCATCTATGGCCTACAAGCTATCTTCAGTGCTTGTGCCATCTTCTACTCCCAACTTCCTTGATAATGTTCCTACTCTAGCTTATTTTAATGATGATGACAGTGAGTATGAAAATCCACCTCCTCCTGCTCATTTTCCTCCAGTTGCACTAGCACAACCATTTCCTCTATGGATCAGTACAACATGTGAAGTAGTTGGTGATCTTCCTGGTGATCCCAGAGATCAGCGTCAAACATATTCATAGTTTTAGTGAGCCTCTTCTCTTTTAGCTCAAGTTTCAAAGAATCATGATCTAGATACATTTGCAGACGCGTCAGGCCATCCATATTGGGACACAACTATGGATGAATAATATCATTCCTTAATGGTGAACGATACTTGGGATCTTGTACCTCTTCTGAAATGAAGAAAGCTTGTCAAATGTAAACGGGTGTATTGAACTAGGTATGCATTCGATGTAAGTGTTGAAAGACTTAAGGCAAAGTTAGTTTCCAAAGGATTTTCACAAGTCGAAGGAATTTACTACAATGAAACATTTTCCCCCATCACCAAAATGAACTCCATTCACCTTTTTCTTTCCCTTACCGCTTCACATAAATGGGAGGTCCATCAAATGGATGCAAGTCTACCTTCTTGCACGGGAATTTGTAGGAATAAATTTACATGGAAAAACCTACTAGCTATGCTCAGAATAACTCTAGCCTTGTTTGTTGCCTTCAGAAATCTCTATATGGCCTTAAGCAAGCTCCTCAAGCCTAGTATGCCAAAATTGATAGCTTTCTCCTTGACACTGGTTTTTCTATATGCCATTATGACCCCAATGTCTATGAAGAAATTAGGAAACCATCTCATTGTCATTGTTCTTTATTTTGATTATATTAATTTTACCTGTAGTGACCATAACCTTTTAACCCATATGAAATCCATCCTTTAGAATAAATTTGAAATGACAAACTTAGAACATTTGCACCATTTTCTTGGCCTCCAAGTTCTGGAAACCAAAGAAGGAATCTTTCTTTCATAGTATAAGTATGTGTTTGACCTTCTTCATCACTTTCACATGGAATGTTGTAAACTATCCCCATCTCCACTTCCAATATGGAGTTAAAATTTCTACCACTTGCACTTCACCCAAAGTAGATGCCACCTTGTATCGTCAACTAGTTGGTGTCTCTTATACTTGACTCATGCCCATCCTGATATTTCCTTTGTTGTTGGTATTGTTTCCCAGTATATGAAAAATCCCCATGAAATCCATTGGAAAGAAACAAAAAAGATACTTTGGTATATTTGAGGTACAATTCAGTTTAGAATTCATTATATTTCAAGGGGGGGACTCCTTTGTTTGTTGGTTTCACTAATTTAGATTATGCTAAAAACCCTAATGATTGGAAGTCTACTATAGGCTATGTTTTCAATCTTGGTTCCATACCTATCACTTGGTCTTGTAAGAAACAACAAGATCTTGTTATTTCTTCAACAGAAGCATATTATCGAGTTGTAGTTAATGCTAGTTAGCAAGCCTTTTAGCTTCAACAGGTCCTTATAAAGTTTGGATTTGAGCATCAACATCCGACTACCCTTTGGTGTGACAATCAGAGTGTCATCAAACTTGCTAAAGATACAGTTCAACATCATCCCAACAAACACATTGAGATACGTATGCACTTCAGTAGAAAGCTTACTCATTATCATGTACTCGAAGTGCTCTTTTTCCCTATAGATGATCAAGTTGTAGAAACCTTCACAAAGTCTCTTACAGAAGCGAAGTTTTCTAAACTTCAATCTATGTTAGGAGTTCAATAATTTGTCATCAAGGGGCAATATGATTTAATTCCTCCTTCCTTATCCTATAGTGTCACTTTTGTAAATCCTTCAACCATATCCCAAGTTATTCTAAGGGGGGGGGGGGGGGGNATAGGCTCTATAGATACATATGCAATTGGAGTATAATTGAGATCAACTTGGAGTATGATCCAATGGATATGATTATCACCTAGATGATCCTTGTGCTTTCCTGTTGAATCATGGTTGATATTAAGATTCATGGTTGATTTGATTAGGTTCGTTCATAGTTAATGCATTGCATGATAAATGTAGGATGGGTTGGTAATAAATTCACTGTGTGAAGCCGAACAACTCATCTTCCTTTCTTGTGCAATTTTTCTTCAATTTTGGGCTCACTGTAGTCTTGATCCAGGAACATATGTCTCCAAAGGTCATTCCCTGGGTTTGATTAGATGTTGTTGATGTACTCTATAGATTGATATTTGTAGGAGGTATTAATGTTTGATGGATCTTGTATGTCAAAACATTGCAGGATGTGACAGTGATAGGATGTTGTGTAAGGTATATTTGTCTAGGATGGGCTTGAGACAGGATGCCTTGTAAGCCAGATCTGTCAAGCCTGTGTACTTTGTCATAGAAAGCTAGATACTGGTCATATGTGGGCCTAGTCATGTTACGGGCCCATTTTGTAAAGTTTTTGGACATTATGTATAATTTAAATGACTAATTATAGTTATTTATCTAGATGAATTTAATTATGTTAATGGATGTGTGATGTGACCACATTTGGTCCCTACCCCACATATGGCTCCTCTCCCTAGTGGTGGACGTTGTATGTAATTGCAGTGGCAACGTATGATCAATTTGACGACTATATTAACTAAAGCGTACGATTTTACAATTAATGGTTGTTACAACACAACAAATGTGATAATGGATAAGTTTGTATGGATCAACATACGACTAATTAAAGTAGTTCATATGGCTAGCAATAGTATGGAAACATAATGTGTGAAATAGTAATTTTAAGGCAACATGACGGTTGGAATAATATGCAAGTTTAACCCGTAATTTGATCAAGATTTGGCTTTGATACTAAATATAGTAAACATTCCAAGTTTTGTTTACTATATTTGATAGAATATTTATGCAAACATATACAAATATATATTGAATAATAAATTATTGATAAGATACAATAAGATTGATGATGGTTTTAATGAGCCTCATGAAATATACTTATATTCATTGACTAATCATGAGGTCAACGCGTATGTATCCTTTGACCTTTCATCGTCATCATCATCATCAATCCTCTTATTGAAATGGTCAATCCTCTATCAACCTAAATCTTTGAGGATTGAATGGATTTAGACACTTTTCCATAGCACTTGCTACTAAATATCTTTGGAGATTCATTTTGAGGATTGGTTTATGGAAAAGTACATCTCTCTCATTATGTAGAGCCTTAAGCCTAATTAGCAACCATCTTACTTGGTAGGTCGAAAATGGGAAGTCGGTGTACATAAATGGAGATCGTTTGATCAAACTGGGACCCAACCATACTCATTCAGAGGAGTTGAAAATTTTTTAAAAACCCTTTTCATTTTTATCATGACTAGTCTCGCTTATTGACTTTTAAATCAACTAAGGAAAACAATATGGTTTAGGCTCATAATCTAGATATTCTTAAAGAGATTATGCCAACTTGGACACTTACAAGAAATCAAGTTAAGTCATGCAATAGAACACCAATGCCATGCAAATAACACCAATGTTGGCCAATTGCCTCGGATTATAAAGCAAACTATTCATTTTTACAACTTTAATTTCCATCGTTGTAGTGAGTGTAGCATTCAATATTCCAAACGTATAAGATTAAGAAATACCAGTTTGCTAGTGTGGACTTTATTTTTTGATACTTACCAACATTGTGGAAAATGTCACCCCGATATATTACCGATCACCCAATCTACACCTCCAAAGAATGTACTCACTAAATATTCAATGTGTATTGTCACATGTTAGGTTATCTTTCTATGTGCACGTGGCAAGTTATTTTTATGTGCATGTAGGTTGTGTGTGGGATCGACTATAGGCTATATGTAATATATATTCATAACATCTAACATAATACACTAATAGCTAGTAATATAATATATACTATAATTTGAACTATTATATAATTATAACATATAGAACTATAACATATAGAACTCCCTGGATGAAGGTGACACACGCGTGAATCACATGGCCCACCTGTTGCAAGGGATGCATGGATCTGGTGCGAGAAACAAAGAGGATGGAGGAGTGAGGGTTTTAAATGCCCAGGGTGGTGAGCTTCCATCCAACCCAACGGATAGTTGGGATGTCCAATCGAACTCTGACCGTAAAACAGAGGAGTTATTACCTGCGCGTGTTGGTTCATCATTCTATGAAGCCAACAATTCGCATTATGGAGATTCTTAATCTCCATACCCCTCACATGATCATCTCCCTGGTGATGTTAATATTCTTCTCCTCTACCAACATGCCAAGCAAACTGTGTGTGAAAATGCCACAACAATGCGACACTCCAAAGAGAGGTAGCACTAGTCAGGGTGGTGGAAGATGTAAGGTTAACCTAGGAGCTACAAATGGATATGCATCGCGGGTCTCCATGCCGATTCGATGCATTATAGAGGAATGGGAGTCTAGGGTTGTCTCTAAGCATTTGGTCTCATGAAGAAATGGAGGAAAAATTAACCACTACTGGGTGATAAAAATCATGATGGGCATATTGATGAAATACCTGACGAACAAGTGGAACGGAGCTAGGGACATGGCGCAGAGCATGCAGACCTATCTCAACCAGACCGAAGAGCACTTGAGCACCCTGGAAACGAATTTTAATTTGCGGCATAATACTATTTTTCGCAATGTCAGGATAACATTAAGGGTGGCAGAAACATGGAACGGGCGGGGAGACATCAACAATCCTAGAAAAATACACTGCACTGGCACAAGAGCACCTGGAAATCACCAGGATGATGACACCGGTAAAACGTGTTTGTGAGGCTTCAAACAATGCCATTCTTGCACAATCACTTTAGGAGCTACAACCCACCAATCAGTCGACTTGCGAGGATGAGTATGGACCATGCCCAATCTTGGAGGAGACGTCGGATGCAACATATGAAGATGCTATACCCTAAAATCTCCACCACCAACCCCGGTTCCCTCTGTGACTCCCAATTTTTTTTTGGATTTCTCTGTTTTACAAATGTTTAATTTTCATGTCAGCCCATAATCTCTTTTTTATTATTTGTAATATGCCAGTTGATGTGCATAGCTTTGGGAAGAGCAAACACTTTTCTTTTATGAAAAAACCCAACAAGAACTTTAATTTTTTTGACAGACTGGGCAGGTGGCCAAATAGTCTTAGGCCTCCGTAGCAAACTATGAAGCTCTGTACTTTGTTTTTTTCCTCTGTTAACATGAATTTCTATTGCTGCTTACGAAAAAAAAACTATAACATAACTATGTAAATATTGGGTGTTGCAATTCTAACGTATGGGAGGTCAAAGTTTCAATGATTGTTATAGACAATGGAATGCCAACATTAGTTGAAGTAAAAATAAATCTATAATTTATTACACTTTTTGGCTTTAGGGTTGATTTTTTTACATGAGCATCTGAAAAAACAACATTAAAATTTTCACCCAAATCTAGTAGTGAGCCTTGGAGTTGGCTAGGGGATTATATTCTCTTGAGACTTGGTAGAACTCAATGCTATCATATTTTTCCACCATAAGTTGTGCCCTTTGGATAATATTGTGTAGTTTAATGTATTTTGGTGTTGTGCAATATTGCATGAGTTGTATGACAATTGAAGAATCCCCAACACTATGAAATTGTATATCTCTCCATTTCTCAACAAGTCCAAACTCTAATACAAGGATAAGACCTCTACATCATTGTTACTGGCAACTCCAATTCTCCATGAAAATATTAATATCCAATTTCCCTCATTATCAATGATAACCCCCCCCCCCTGTAACGACCTTGGTGAGAGGCACCTCAACTACTCTCCACCCACGAGCAAGCTTGGTATGGGAGCTTGGATCAAGACACCAAGGAGGGCTTGACAACTCAACTTGGAAGCTCGTAGATGCACCCATGGGCATGCAAAACGCTTGAGTAGGTAAGAAGGTCTGACAAGGCTTGATGGTGAGTTGAGGTAAAGACTTGAGTTGATGCGCCTGTGAGTAGCATGACTTAGGAGCTTGACAGGAGAGCTTGGGAGCACACCAAGTGTGAGACGTGGTCATAAACAAGTGGAACAATGTGGGCACAAGAACGTTGGTCTGACAAGCAAGGGGAGTGTCACAAGGAGATGGGGTACACACCCACTTGGAAGGGGAAACTCACCCAAGACACACGGTGTGCGGGCACGCCGATTGGCTTGAGAGATGTGGATTCATGGAGTTGGGAGAAGCCCATCCACAATGTGGATACCATGTGACGCATCAACAAGTAGACTCATGAAGGGAGCATAGTCATGGCAAGGGTAAAATGACTATAAGTATGTGGAGCAAGATGTGGCAAAGGAAAATCATCCAAGTGGTGGTTCATTTCAGATTGGTAAGGAGTTTGACTCCAAGGGGGGGTCATGTCCATTTGGGAGGTGCCCAAAAGGGCACATACAGGGTGTAGGTCGCAAGCCTAGGAATACGACACAATTACAATTTGGTAGGGTCAAGCTAGGATCTTGGAAAGATGAATTTGGAGGCAGTATGAACTCAGGAAAGGGAACACAACGTAGGAAACAAATTAAGACCTAGGCGCAGTGCATGATGATAAGTATATTGACGTGACTTCAGGAACAGAGACAAGAGCCATAAGAGGTGATCCTGCAGGATATTTGGAGGGCAACTAGGGAGAGCTTCAACGGACTTGTAAGAGTGGGAAAATTCTTGGGGTTTGCAGTGGGAGTCGCTAGTTGGGTGCTCTCCCAGGTAGATAGCTAGTTTGGGTGCACCCATTACCTATTGTATTATTGTAATATCTGCTATATTTATAGAAGGATTTTAGGCACGTCCAAATTGGGGTGCTTCCCATACATCTTGTCTCTTGTTTATGTATTTTGGCTAAGTGTAACTATGTGATGTTCACAAAATAAAAATGGCTAAGTACAGTATTGCATAAAGAGAAAAAGTGTTAAACGAATAGTGTTCCATAGGTTAGGCATAGTTTGTCAGGATCCCAACCCGGTTGCTCTCGCCATCGACTAAGGGAGTTCTGACTAGTGCCACATGGGCCACTGGAAGTAAAAAGAAACTTAGTGTTTTGAGTCAGTTCGGTGTAATCCCATGATAGGTGGTATCAAAGCAAACAGATGGGATCTTCACCACGACGTGCCAAGAAGGTTCAATGAAAGAATTGGATGCAGGAAGTTTGAGCATTCTAGTAGGTTGACGGAAGTTAAGTAGTGCACTCAGAATGGAAAAAGGCGCCTAGAAAGTGGTGCGATCTAGCACGAGTGCACCCAAATGTGTGGTGCATGCAAGGGTGAAGTGCGCCCAGATAGGTTTCTAGGGGAAGTAACACCTAATGGAAGCAAATGGGGCACCCAATAGGGGTGCAACTAAGTCGCAGTAACATTCAGGTGACTTGTTAGGAAATGTCGACAAGAATTTGTAGACGTCTGATGGGAGTAAGTTCAATGCCTGATATAAGTGCAACCGACACAATAGAGTAATACGTTGCATATGTGTATTGGCACCTGGTAGAACAGTGAACCCAATGTACAATGTTTGATAGATAGGTTCCTAGTTCATGACAAAGGATTGTCGGCACCATATGAAATTTTGTTTGGATAGGAAATTGGTTCCCATGAGGTGAAGCACTCGACAACATAATTGCATAGGTGAATGTGCCTAGATATGTGAATTCAAGGAAAAGAGTGAAGTGTTGGAAGAGTTTAGGTAGAACATGGATCGACAGGCATTCCCGATGCACCTAACATTATGAACCAACTTGGGTGGACTGAGACTAGTACTCATGACAGATTGGTAGAGGGGTGCCCAACTATCGACACACTTCAGTGGAAGTGCACCCAATATTGAGGAAGTAAAGTTTCTAACTTCGCAAAGGGAAAATAGAGCTTCTCTAGAAGGTGTCTTAGAGGGTGGACACATGTCTAAGGAAGAAGGTGGTGGAAAAAATTTGTTGGTCCTTGGAAAGTCACACCTCTTGACAGTATCAGTTGAGGCGAGTTTCTAGGTAGTCTCAGTAGGAGACTCAGGTGAAGATGCACCTTGTGGCAGAGACAATTGATTTGAGAGAAAGCAACATACTTGTTGGGTTTTGTAAGGAAGCACACTTCACAGGTGTCTATTAGTTGGGGACACTTGTTTGGGAAATATATGGACATAAGTCTACAATAGGATGACAAAATCCTAAAGCATCCAGAGATAGATGTGTTCAAGCAGACTTGGTATGGAATGCTCTTTGGTAGACATGGTGAGGCCTGTGGATGGATAGACCTCAAAGAGGTTCCAAAATTGGTGGAAACCTTTTGGTTTAAGTGTAGCAAGATGCACTAGGAAAGGTTATGGATCATCCAAGTTGTGAGCAAGCATCATGCTACTTGTGCGGAGCGTGAGATCTTCCTGGAGGAAGCCTTTCGGTAGATCCGACCGGATTGGAAAACTGTCAGGGAGATTGAAGCAATGCGCCAGTTGAGGGAGACTAGATGCATGACGTGGGAAAATTGGTGCAAAAGGCATCAAGAGTAAAGTATGAAGAATTTTGGAAGGCGTGTGAGAAGTCTGAGAAGTGGCATAGGAAGGGTGCCCATAACACAATGCACCCAGGGAAAAATAGAGTTGCACCCGACACATTATGCACATCAGTAAGAAGTGTACCTAAGAATTGGTGCACTAAAAATTTGGTATGAGAGGCAGTTGTGCCTTGGATGTTATGAAGGTGCTTGATCAGTTGGATGTGTTAAATTGCAGATGGTGACTTAACTTTATTAAGTAGGAGGAGTGGCCCTCTCCTTGGGAAAGATGATAGTAGAAAACTGAAGCAAAGAACACTTGATTGGGTGGGGCAAGGTGTTCATTTCTCAGCAATGTGAGGGATGTAGCAGAGACGTGACCATGAAGAATGGTGCTTCACACCATGTAACTGGTATATGTGTTGGTAGGTCGACTCAGGATATGCTTGGCTACCTTTTGAGTTAGGTTGAGGTTAAAGCCTCCCTTGGAGATGTTTGGTAGTGTGTACCCTTTGGTTGCAGGAGTAACCAAGTAGTGGTGGGGATTATTTGGCTTGATCATCATGTTAGGTAGGCTTCAGATGGTTTAATGTGGGCAGCATGTCGTGAGGAACAATTTGTCATTTCTCCATGTTGTGGATCGTGGAGGTGGTGGGTCATAGTGGTGGCTTAATGGTTGAGAAGTGCAGCAGGAATTCACCCCAACCAAACTCTTTGATGCAATGCAACAATGTTGAAGAAGTGTAAGTCACAAAACCTTGAAATGGTTGTGCGCATTTCTACTTTGCATGGCTTGGAATAATGAGAGTGACTTGTTGCGAACCATGAGGGCTTGGGAAGCAAGTCGGGAAGGGATGCAAAAAATGACATAGGTGATTGTGGTCCCTTTGGTGAAGGTTTGAGGCAAGAAACACAACCTTGTCTTCTTGACCAAGAGGTGTTGTGAACATATGGAAAATGTGAAGGGAAGAGGATCTGTTGAGATCGAGTACCAATGCAGAAGTAAGTATGAAGAACCAAGACACTTAGACGGATGATCTTGGTGTTGAGTATGGGTTCTTTAGATAATTTTGAGGTAGAGGTGGTGACTTTGCCTTGGTTCGACAGACATGCATGGATGACTGAAACGTAGAGGGAATTTGGCTATCTTAGGCATCAGGGTTCATTCTTGTGGCATTTGATGAAATGATTGGATTAACTACCCAATCCATTCGACACATGAGAGCTAGCAATGAGCAACGACATGACAAGAATGCACACTGTTGATGCCATAGTAGGTTGGAAGGTGCGATGTCTGGAATTTTTTTGAATACGACAGATAGCTTAGAGATGTTTCCAAGGGTGGTAATAGTTTAGAGTGGTGGAGAATGTAAATCCCTTAGTTAGAGGCACCTCGTTTACTCTCCTCCTGCGAGCAATCTTGGAATGGGAGCTTAGCCGAAGACACCAAGGAGGGATTGGAAACCCGAATTGGAAGCCCATGGATGCACCCATGGGCATGCATATCACTTGAGTAGGAAAGCTAATCGAGTGAGGCACGATGATGGGCTATGAAAAAGACTTGAGTTGATGCACCTGTGAGTAACATGACTTGGGAGCTCAGTGAGAGAGCTCCAGAGCATGCCAAGTGTGATATGTGAGGGTGTCAGCAAGAAGAACAATGTGGGTGCAAGAAATTTGGTTTGGAAAGCAAGGGGAGTGTTTCCAAGAGATGGGGTACACAACCATTCAGAAGGGGAACCTCTCCCAAGGCACACAGTGTGCGAGCATGTTGATTGGCTTGAGAGATGTGGACCCGTGGGCTTGGGAAAAAACCATCTGCAATGTGGGCACCATGTGACACATTGACAAGTCGACTCATGAAGGGAGCACATCTGTGGCAAGGTGAAAATGATTATAGGTATGTGGAGCAAGTGGTGGCAAAGGAAAATGATCCAAGTGGTGGATTAGTTTGGATTGGTAAGGTGTCTGACTCTAAGGGGGAGGAAACCTCCCTTTGGGAGGTTCCCAAAAATGCACATCTGCCTTGGCATAGGCAGAGTGTGGGATGCATATCTAAGCATATGATAGGATTACAATTTGACAGGTTCAAGAAATGAACTTGGAAAGATGAAGTCAGAGACATTCTATACTTGAGCAAGGGCGCATAGTGCATGCAACAAATTAATACCTAGTCACAATGCATGACGACTGGAAAACTGAGGTGACTTCAGGTGCAAAGACAGGAGCCGAAGGAGGTGGTCTTGCGGGAGATTGAGGGGGAAACCAAGGAGAGTTTGGACAGACTTGTAAGAGTGGGAAAACTCTTGGTGTTTCTGGTGAGAGTTGCTAGTTGGGCGCTCTCCCGGATTGGCAGCTAGTTTGGGCATTCTCATTCTCTATTGTAATGTTGTAATCTATGTTATATTTATAAAATTGTTATAGGTACGCCCAGCTTGGGGTGCCACCCATACATCTTGTCTCTTGTTTATGTATTTTAGATAAGTGTAACCGCATGATGTTCACAAAATAAAAATGGCTAAGTATAGAACCACATAAAGAGAAAAAGTGTTAAACGAATAACGCTCCATAGGTTAGGCATAGTCTGTCGGGATCCAAAACTGGGTTGGTCTCACTACCAATTGGGGTAGTTCTAGGAAGTTTTGCATGGGCCACCAAAAGGAAAAATAAACTTAATGCTTTGATTTGGGTCGGTGCAATCCTGTGACACCTCCCCTCCTCGAAATCGCCTTCCCTATTTTTATTTGAAAGAAACGAATGTGAGTTGTGATTCACTTATGTGTCATATGTAACAAGATCATTTATATGATATCTCCAGGTACAATGACACATTCAACCACTGCCACAAGGTGGCCTTGTGGCTCTAAGAGTAGCCTTCACAAGAATTGAACATTTTCCATTGGTGAAAAACTTCTCACTCCTCGCGAATGCATCCAACCCCTTTGGCCAATATTATGGTTGTATATGTAGTGGCTAGTCTCTCTATGCATGGGAAGTGCAATGCAACCCTCACACGTTTGAACACTACCTCTAGGTGTCCCCATAGAAACCCCAAGTGTCAAATGCCCATATATATATATATATATATATATATAGAGAGAGAGAGAGAGAGAGAGAGAGAGAGAGAGAGAGAGAGAAAAAATANTCAGAAACCAAACTGATGAATGAGACCCCCTTTTTGTGGGATAATGTACCACTCTCCAACTCATAGGTAAGAACGAGATTGTCGGTGCCTTGGCAATCCTGACCAATAATTAGTTCATGAAAACCCTCAATCAAGAAAAATTGAGTTGCGAAGAGTAAACATGTTACAAGTGGGATTTGAACTTAGGTGGGGAGGATAACAACTTTTTCTCTCTATCACTCAAGCTAGTCCCAATTGACAAAGTAATATTTATGTTGAAGGCATTACACAATGGAGATGTAGTCTCAAGAGATTCCTCCTCGCTCTATCTAATTGCAAATCGACACGTGTGTCGTCGATCTGGCTAATGGTAGTTAAACACATGTCTCACGATCCATCTGGGGTTTTCTTGCATTGAGGAATCTGCTGCCTTATCTCTTATTGTCGCCTTTCGGATCTTTCACTCTCCATATTTCAGTAGAACACTCGACGGGGGACTTGTGTCTCGTCACTTTGAAAAAAAGTAGTTGGACAAGTGTTACCTGTCTTTGTTAGAGAAGCTGTAGTCCCAGTTCATTTGTCATTAACGCGGGCTTTTGTCATTTTTTGTAGGATTTTGTCAGAGATGCAGTCCTTGTTTCGCAGGAAGCAACAGATGATTACAAAAAACCAAACTAATACACCATACATATCAGAGGATTCTCCTTTCATCATCTCAGTTGTCACAGGATCGATGGTTTTTGCGGCGTCCGGAACAAGGGAGTGCCTCTATGACAAAATTGTTTTGATTGTTTTTCATCACAATGGAAGGAGACCAGGTGGAGACCAGGCTATCCACGAGCTCAGTCTTTCTACAACTCAATTTTTCCGCAATTGGTTTTGCGCAACTATGTTTCCACATATTACCCTTTCGCAAGCTCCTTTTCCGCAATACAAATTTCCACAAATCTCTTTTTGCAATTCTAGTTCGTAACGCTATTTCTCCAAATTTCACTTCCGCAATTGCTTTTCCGTAATTTCCTTTCCGCAACAGTCTTTCCACAATTGCAGATTGTGGGTTGCAATTCTCATTTTTCAAAAATGGATCTCCGCAAACTTGCAGCCGCAATGGTCCTTTCTGTATTCAGATTGTGGATTGCGGATCCTCCTTCCCACTTTTCCAAATATGAGCTTCCACAATTTCCCTCCTGCAACTTTTCTTCCACAATTCAACTTTCTGCAGCTTTAAAAAGATTGCACCTTCGCATTGCAGAACTCATTCTCAACGGTTGATCTTTGCAGCTTCTTCTTTGTCCGTTGGTCTTAGATCAAGTGTGGATATTCACCTTTCCATTACGGATATATTAATTTTCTTAAACCTTTCTCTTGCGAATCTATTATTTTTCATGTTAACTGGTTTTTACTGCACAGGCGGGTTGACAGGTGTATCGGGTGTTTTGTTGATAGGTGGCTTGCATGTTTTGACTATAATTTTATCTATGGCCCTAAACGACCGGTCCTGTGCATGAATGGATTGATGGGATTATGTCCTGACATATTTTTTCATGCACGTTTGGCGGTCAATTTCATTTTTTGGGCAAATGTATGGATTGACAGGACCATCTTTTCTGCCAATGTCCTTCACTGCAGTTTATTTCTTTGAATTGGGCATAGCCTTTGCCAAGATTTGAGGACGAGGGTTTTGCGAAAGTTTTTGTCCAAGGACTTTTTTTGGGTTTAGGCTCAGAGTTTGTGGGGTCAATTTAATTGGGGGATTTTGTGGGTTTAGGCTCAGAGTTTGTGGGGTCAATTTGGTCGCACTTTGATTTCACTATCGCTCGAGTCGATGGAGAACACTTCGTCGATGTCCCTTCATCGACATGAATTCTCTATGTTAATGCTTCATCAATGCATTGTTGCTCCATTAATGCAAGAAATATTGTCATTTTCTTCATACACGGGCCTATATATTAATTGCGGCTCAACTTATGAGGATATCAAAGATCTTGTCACAATTCTCTATTTACCAGGTTTGTTGTTGCACCGCCTTTGCTTTGCACATTTATACAAAGCTTCAGGTAACCAATATTTGGTACTATTTGGCTTTGGTTTTCTTGTATTGCTTTTGCTGCCCTTCATTTACACCAGAGGTTTTGCCACTTTGTCAAATTTGCAGATATTCCTCGACTCTGCTTAACTTTTTTCAACATTCATTATGGTAGCAAAATATTTGCTTGGTATTTCTGTGGCTCTGAATATATCTTCTTCTTGCAATTGGAATTTTAATCTTGAATGTTTAAAAATATAGCCTATTTACTTACAAGTTGCTTAGCTGTGATTTATACAATGTCTTTTATTATTTTACAACAAATATACCTTGTCTTCCATAGATTTGACAGTGGAGTTATTGCCGGTCTGAATTACTATATATTTATTGTCAAATTGAGGGTTTCATTTTGCAAACTGTTTGTAAATTTTAATTTGGAATGTGTGAGAGTAGTTCTGAAACATGGTATTTACTCTACCAGGGGCAACTGTTCTTATCTTGCATATGGTTGACAGTAGAAGCAAAAGACCTGAGACACCTGTCAATCCTAAAGCTTTACAGATATCACTAGGCTCGTCCATAAAAAACAATTAACATGACTGCTTCCAAAACATGCAATCCACATTGCAAAGCATGTGTTATTTCACTCTGAATAATCACATATGACGTGTTGACAACATATTCATCTCGAGGCCACTCAATTTATATAGAGTAATTGATGTAAAAAAAATTATTCAACATCATCTATGGCAATACATAAAACACAAAACAAACGCAAAGTAGAGTTCTTGATAAGGATTCAAAATGAAATCTACGAGTGCAAGTGTTTCCTACACACATGCACAATGCAAATTTAAAATTGCACATATTATTTGTAGTCATTTCTTTCTATGTATAAACTTTCCTTTCTATTTGTGGATTTCAAACCAAATGACCATTCTTGCTTTTCATATCTATACTTTAATTTCTATATGTCTGAATGAATAAACCTCATAAGGTTTATATCATTTGCAATTTTTTTTCCATGCCCTATTTGATTCCACAAGAAAGAACAACCATCGCCTTATGGAGACTATGCTAATTGAAGATGCTATTTCACTCTTTCTACATGGTGCTATCAACCTTTTCCTGCCGGTACAAGTTTCCACATTAAACCAAGTGAACTCACTCAACTCATCAACTATTCGGTTTCGAATTTCTATCTCAGACGACCTTCACAAGCATGAGCTATTACTTCCAATTATATATAATATTCTTGTAGAAGATGTGCAACTAAAAGAAGGAACTATAATCAAAGTCACCCATTGTACATGCAGCGTTGTACATAATGTAATGTATGTTTCATTTCCTCGTTGTTTTTTTCCCACTTAATAAATTTCACACCAATGATGCATCACATGTTTTTGTCTCCCATTACTCTCTAAGATACTTCTTATTACTAGGACTATCACATTGCTTGCACTTGAGGTTATCACAGTGGATGCAATGATTATTGCATACCCTTCACCTTACCACTTAGCTGTAGCCTCTGCCTGGCAGAGTAGTTCCTCTGTTCTAGAGAAAACATTGCTCCAAACTTGCACCCCTTCGATCATGAACCCTACCTCAATAAATGAAAACCCTGCCTTGCATGCATCGACTATCCCCTTCACATCACTTGCCTCTTCTAGCAAAATTTGGAGCATTCAAGGTCAAGTTATTGCCAAGAAAAACATTCATGTGTTCGGGTACACATGGTACTCCCAAAAGACCGAATAGCTTGAGCAACCGCTTCACACAAATAGATCGTAGATTAACACACCGATGTTTGTCACGTGGTTAAAACCCTCGAGAGGGAAACAGTTCATGGCCCCATACAAATAGCTACTTGGAGCAATTTATTATGCAAAAGAAAGAAAGTTACATATGATCTTCTCATAATTGATCAACTAGCCAAGGACCCTCCAAGCTCTTTAAATAAAGATCATGGACCAATCGGGTGTTAAGCCACGGATCAATGGTAGGTATGATCTAAGAGAAGTTGAACCGTCATATCACTTTATGTCTAGAGCATATTGTGACCATCGGATTAGAATATTTACAAATGCATAGTAATGCATACTAAAGAAACACACTTTACCTAACATATATATTACACAAGTTGATCTTAACTAAATCCTAAGTGTCTAAATATCCTAACATCCTGTAGCTAGGGTTTTCACCCTAGCTTGTGCTGATGAGCACCTACTAAGGAATCTGAAATCCTTAGTAGCAGTTCAATGAAGTAAATAAAAACAGACT
>LPNX010377807.1:74163-131957 GCA_001517045.1 Pseudotsuga menziesii
CAACCTGATCATCTGTAGGGCAATAGAGCATTTCAAGAACACGATCATGAGCAATATTTCTGATGACGTGCATGTGTAGCTCAATGTGTTTGCTGCGTTGATGTAGAACTGGATCTTTGGAAATCTTGATGGCACTTTTATTGTTGCACCAAGGTGGAGTAGGCTGCTGCTGCTTGAATCCAAACTCTGATAGGGTCTGTCGAAGCCATAAATCTTCCTAGCCGGCATTAACTGTGGCTTGATATTCTACTTCTGCTGAAGAAAGAGCAAGAGCTTGTTGTTTCTTACAAGCCCAAGTGAGAGGTCCAAATCCCAGACTGAAAACATAACCTACAGTAGACTTTCGATCACAAGGATCGTCGACCCAATCTGAATCAGTGAAACCAACCAACAAAGGTTCCCCCCTGTACTGTAATGAATCCCAAACTGAATTGTACCTTGAATATATCGAAGTATTCTTTTTGTTGCTTTCTAATGACTTTCATGAGGAGTTTGCATATAACGGGAAACATGACCAATGACAAAGGAAAGGTCAGGACGAGAATGAGTCAAGTATAAAAGACTACCAACAAGCTGATGATACAAGGTGGCATCTACTTCAGGGGAAGTACAAGTGGCAAATTTTTTGACTCCAGACTGGAAGGGAGAAGGGGCTTGTTTACAATCTTCCATTTGAAAGCGACGAAGAAGGTCACAAGCATACTTAGACTGGAAAAGAAAGATTCCTTCTTTGGTTTGCAAGACTTGGAGACCAAGAAAATAATGCAGATGTCCTAAGTCTGACATTTCAAAATTTTGCTTAAGAATGGATTTCACATGGGTTAAAAGTTTAGGGTCACTACTAGTAAGGATAAGATCATCACCATAAACAACAAGTATGATGAGATGGTTTCCTACTTTCTTGCTATAGACATTGGGGTTAGAATGACATCTAGAAAAAGTAGTGTCAAGGAGAAAGCTATCCATTTTGGCATACCAAGCTCTAGGAGCTTGCTTAAGGCCATATACGGATTTCTTAAGGAGACAAACAAGGCTAGAGTTATCCTGAACATATCCAGGAGGTTGTTCCATGTAAGTTTCCTCCTATAAATCACCATGTAAAAAGGCAGACTTGACATCCATTTGATGGACTTCCCAGTTATGTAAGGCTACAAGGGAAAGAACAAGGCGGATGAAGTTCATTTTTGTGACAGGAGCAAAGGTTTCATAGTAGTCAATCCCTTCAACTTGGGAAAAAACTTTGGCAACTAACCTTGCCTTAAGTATTGCAATACTTCCATCTGATGCATACTTAGTTCTGTAGACCCATTTACATATGATAAGTTTTCTTCCTTTTGGAAGAGGAACAAGATCCCAAGTATCGAGGCGTTCCAAGAGGCACATTTGTCAAAACTATCCCGATGATGTTTTTCGAGTACACAACCGGAACAAACACCATCCTTGCAAGATACCATCAGAAGACCAGTCACCATATTGTCTTTACATAGTTGTTGCAATGAGCGATAATTTAAGGGACCAAATCTCTCATGCCAAAGTTTGCTCAAGTTATCACTATGAGCCACAAAAAATGAAGGAAAAGGTGAAGACCCAAAGTTGTTAAATTTGTACAACCCGGTAATATCATCAACAGTTCCAGTAGCAAGGACATTTTGAGGATTTTTAAAATACTTGATTACAACTTGGTGAGGTGTAAACGTCACAGTTTTACCTTCACCTGAATGAGTAATTTGATAGGATGATAGCAAATTGCAAGAAATTTTTGGAACACATAGTACATCACTGAAATGACCATTTTCTACTGGAACTGTTCCCGATCCTACAACACTTAGAGATTTATCATCACCAACAAATATTTGCTTGGTGTTACATTCATGCATAGTAGAAAATATGGCTTGATCCTTAGCCATATGATAAGATGCTCCAGAATCAATGACCCACTCATTTGAAGTAGAAGAATAAGATGCAGTATAAGAGTAACCAGAAGCGCAAAGTGCATTTCCATGAGAGGTAGATTTTGAAGATGAATCTAGGCTGATGTGGTGCTTCTTCATTGCTGCTTCCAAGGCTGCCATCTTCTTGAAACACTTAGATTCATCATGATTATCTTTCCCACAAAAAATGCAATGACGCTTAGTCTTCTTTCCTTTTGGCTTGGATCCTTTGTCATTTTTTAAAGAAGGAGCTGACTAAGAGGGTTTGGGACCTTTGTTGTTTGGCTTATTATTGTGAAAACTCTGTTTCTTGGGAGGCTTGGACTTTTCTTTCTATTGGGACAATAAGGCTTTCCCAGATGTATCTGCTTTGTTAATTTCTTGCTCTCTAATTAAGGAATCACAAAAGGATTCAAGACTAGGCTCTTGATAGCTAGCTACAGTCAAGTATTCTTTCATGGAGTAGAATGTAGATACAAAAACAAAATATGCAGGTCCAAGTTTGGAAAGAATATGATAAATACATTGTTTGTCTTCTTTCTTAATCTTGCATTCTTCACATAAGAGTCTAAGAGTTTTATACTTAGATAAATAGTCTTGAATGCATGAAAAATCACTTGGATTCAAAGAAATCAACTCATTCTCAAGTTGATGACCTCGAATTTCATTGTGTTTACCAAACACAGATTCCAACTTTTCCCAAGCTTTATCAGGTTCATCAATTCCAGATATGTGGAATTGCAAATCAGTAGATATTGACATCCCAATCAATCCACAAGCTTCGTCACATCTATTTTCCCATTTAATTTTCTTATCATCATCAGTGGGTTCTGTTTCTTTTCCTGAGGTAATTCTGAAAAGTCCCCTACTTCATAGAACATCCTCCATACGAGTTTTCCATGAGAAAAAGTTAGAACTTGTAAGTATAATATCACAAGGGGCGACCATACTGTAAAATATTGGTTGAAGGAACAAAACTAACTGTCTAGATGCAAAGAGTTCGAAAAAATATGCGGTTTAAAAAAAACGGCACTGAAAACTGATTCTGGATGATGAAGTTATGCTTGATCAAAGAAAATGTTGAAGATGTCCCCAATAGTGACGTGGGAGATATTAACTTAACCAAAAAAAAAGAACCCCCTTCTTCCCAAGATAAACCTTTGACAATCACTTACAAGAAAGTTGCTTTTTAAGTGAATCACTTTTTGTAAAAAAAGTGATGTTCACTTTTACAATGATGTTACTTTTTAAATAGTGCGACAATAAATTAAAAGACTTAAGTGACTCAATTTTTTTTATATATTTATTTAAGTGAGATGCACTTTCACAATAAGTAACTTGAAAATAGAAATTGCATGCACTAAAAATTAATTTGATACGACTTGAACTCTAACTTGATAAGACTTGAACTCAAGACTTATCAAGGAATAAAGCAACTTTGAACAAAGTGAGCTAAGTTTCAAAGGTATGTAAAAGAATGGAAAAAGGAAGGGGGCTGTTTTTTTTTTTTACTCTTCTCTCTCATTCTTCGTGCTTGCCTTTTTTTCTGCAACTCACAAAAAAAAACAAAAAACAAAAAACAAAAACAAAAAAACTTTTCCTCACAATGGGGTTAGATCTTGGTTAGCTTACTCGGAAAGTCTACGTTTTCAAGTTTTCTCGTTGTTTCTGATTTGCCGTGATTGCATAAGGTGCACGACAAAGAGCAGACATAGCCAAGAAGACAAGAAAAAAAAAACTTTCCCTTTCTATTTTTGATTTGCCGCGATCGCACAAGGTGCACGACAAATATCATACACAGCCAGGGAAGGAAACAGTCCAAGACTAAAACAATAAAGATCTAATAATAAAACTGATAAAATATGAGAGATTTAAAAAAAAAAAATTAAACAAATCCGTCACTATAACATTATACCTTCAGATTTGCCGAAATGGGTGTTTCTAGATCAAACGGAAATGGTTTTCAATGAAACGAAAACTATTTCCCAATGGAAACAATGCTCCAGATGCAATGGAATAGATTACACAACCCACAAATGCACAGAAACTACAGAACCAGAAACTACAGAACCAGAAACCCTTTCAAATTTTCGGCAACACCGGTTCCAGATATTGATCAAAACCGAAAACGACTCTTCATAAACGCTTTGATACCATGTTTGGGTACACAGGGTAATCCCAAAAGACTGAACACCTTGAGAAACCGCTTCACACAAATAGATCGCAGATCAACACACCAATGTTTGTCACGTGGTTAAAACCCTCGAGAGGGAAATAGTCCACGACCCCAGCCAAATAGCTACTTGGAGCAATTTATTATGCAAAAGAAAGAAAGTTACATATGAGCTTCTCATAATCGATCAACTAGCCAAGGACCCTCAATGCTCTTTAAATAGAGATCATGGACCAATCGGGTGTTAAGCCAAGGACCAATGGTAGGTATGATCTAAGAGAAGTTGAACCGTCGAATCACTTTATGTCTAGAGCATATCATGACTGTCGGATTAGAATATTTACAAATGCATACTAATGCATACTGAAGAAACACACTTTACCTAACGGATATATTACACAAGTTGATCTTAACTAACTCCTAAGTGTCTAAATATCCTAACATCATGAATATGGAAACCAGCTAGGGTCTGGAAAAGTGTTTTGATTTTACCTTGTTAATGCTTCACATGATGAAATACATATCTCCGCATTCAATGAATTTCCACTCTCTTTGTATAACCAAATACAGATAGGAGTAGTGTACATAGTATCAAATGGCACAGTCAAAGCATTCAATCCAATTTTCAACCATTTGAAAAGCCATCATGAGATTTTCCCAGGTTCCTCCTCAACCATCCAACCATGCTTAGATAAATACCCCTTAATACCTTTTCATTTATTTAACTTTAAAACTATTCAGGACATCCAAACTATACTTGCCAATTCCAAGGTTGACCTTCTTGGACTTGTAATTTCAGTTTTTCCTGCATCAACCATACATAAACGAGATAGAGTAGAGATTGTACGACACACCGTTGGACTCCGCGACATGTCAGGCTATAGCATTGAAATAACACTTTGGGGATATCATTTCCAAATTGAAGGAACCGAGCTTGCTAACCTTTGCGGTTTAGATACTCCTCATTTTTTAGCAATCAATGGTGCCCCTGTTACAATATTTAATGGAAAAACTATTGGGACTATCTCAAACACTACTCTTTTTATAAACCCAAATATTGAAGAAACTGTCCTTCTCCAAATATGGTTTGATTCCAATGGATTTAGTTTAGCGTCAGCATCTTTGAGCCGAAAATTCAATGCCTCTCATTCTTCTCCTCGTAAAAGCATTACTATCAATGAGATACAAAATCTTGAACCTTCTAAAAAGGCTATTTGGTACTCTGTTGTTGCAACCATCACAAATGTTAACATGGATGACTTTCATTTCCTTGCATGCCCACTTTTTGTTGATGGTATACAATGCATGAAACAAATTTCTCACAAAGTTGGAAACATTTGGCATTGTGGTAAATGTGATGGGGAGTTTCTTGAATGTGACTACCGATACATACTAAAGGTTGAATTGGAAGATATCACTGGACACCTTCATGGTGTCATAGCTTTTGATGATGCTGCAAACCAACTCATGGGAATTTCTGTGAAAGACTGATGCCTCCTCTCAACTGAAGCAACATCAATTATTGAAATATCCTAGAAGATCTGCAACAAACAATTTCTTCTTACTCTTTCAGTTAGAACATAGACCTTTCGTGGAATTGCATGCATAAAGGTTGTAATTGTGATGGTTGAAAACATTTAATTGACAACTTCACCTTGACATCCAATTACCTAAGTTGTTTTGACTTGATACTTAAGCATTCGTTATTGTCTGTAATGAATTGCCTCAATTCTCAAATTTGTCCTTACTTCATGCTCCAACATAGCAGGGTTTTTTTTTACTCCATTTATAGTTTTCGCTTTTAGGATTTCTATCTTGTAGTCTCATAGTTCCAATGTACAAGCTATCAGTTAACATTTTGAACCTAAAATGTTGATGCAACCTATATGGTCTCTTTTGAATACAATACTAATTTTTTATTATGTTTATTTATAAAATAAACAACTTTGTTCTGTTCTTTCTTACCACAACTTGTCATTCTTATGTACATAACAATTATTACATTTATTGCTTTTTTTTCATATATGCTTTGTCATACTAAACTTTGGTCTTATATATTGTTGCTTTCTTACAGTTATCAAGCTAAAACTTGAAAAATGTATTTACTCCATAAATGTTATTTTGACATACATGGTTGGTTCCCAATATGAAATCACTTAACATTTGCTTTATATATTATGTTTTATATCCATATACTTTCCACAAAATGTGTCCTTGCCACCAATTAAAGCTTCCAAGTCTTTAACAAGTTTAGGCTTTTTTTGTAGGCATCATGTTGAATCATGACAATGAACAAGCCAATGTACGAAGAAGACTTGTATATGCACAGAACAAAAAAAAAGCAACGTCTTCTTTATAGAGCTGCTCGTCAAGTTGTGGATATGTATTTTTCATTTTCTCTTGGCCAACCTTCCAACACACCATCCCTTCCATCCCTCATGCTAAATCCATCCAACACCCCCCTTGATGACACACATCAATGATTTCGTAAAAAAATGGACCAACTAGCTGACATGAATGTATGCTCGATTTGCAATGAATTTTACCCTGACATTGCAACAAAAAAGCTCCATGGTGCATACAGATGGTCTTGTTGTATTCTAGAAAAAAAATACCGCCGTTTTTCATTGGAAAACAATATGGACCCAGGCATCCAACCCCCTGTCCTTGTAGTACTTACATAAGTTGAAGAAATGCTCATTAGTCGCACTAACCCAATCCTACAAGTCACACATGCCTGTGGTGGTCAATATAAATATTCTGGCCATACTATTTGATTCCCTTAATACATTTCCAATATTGCCACATCCCTACCCCATTTAATACCAGACCTTAACATCCTTCTTGTTCGCAAATGCAACCCTATAAACAATCCATATGAACTCTTTGTTAGTCGAACACGTGTTCTTACTGATCTTGAATACAAAATGGCCAACGATCCATACTACAAGGATGCATGAGTCAACCTAATTGCATTAGCCTCTTTGCCTCTTGTTTCAACAGACATTTCACCTTTGATTCG
The DNA here is from genome assembly GCA_001517045.1 of Pseudotsuga menziesii. Taxonomy (NCBI): domain Eukaryota; kingdom Viridiplantae; phylum Streptophyta; class Pinopsida; order Pinales; family Pinaceae; genus Pseudotsuga; species Pseudotsuga menziesii. Next base: position 81,290 of record LPNX010377807.1, read on the forward strand.
CGATGTTAATAGCATCGACACATTATCTCGTCAGCAAAGCTCCTCCTCTACAATGCAACCACCAAATTAATTTGAACCCTATGAATTAGAATCCTCCTCATTTATTTCAACACAAATAAATGCTAGAACTGAGGTTGAGGAAATTAGACACTTCTTACGCATACCAGATATCCCACTACTAGCTTCCATTGATTAGCCCCCTATAGGAATCTCCCCTATCAATGAGTACAACACATAAGGCCTTCTTTCCATGGCCTTTCCAACCTTGTTCCCCATAGGTGCAACAATTCTTAAACAACCACACATTCATCAAGTCGAGATACACGAATATGCACTTCACCTCATTCACTATCATGACAATAGATTTGGGAAACATCCTCGCTTCCTGTACTACATATACAATCTAATCATGCGTCATCGGAGTCATGCTACTGTATCTGTTTTTGTAAAAATTAACCTTGAAGATACAATCCCTCCCACAATAGTTAATCCTATTAACCAATTGCAAGACATGCCTAATGACAAAATTGGTGAAAGGGTCGCACAATTTGGGTCTTCATTGCGTGGAACACGCTCGTATTGGAACAAAAGTAGAGTTGAACTCACAAATGTGATCAATACTCGAAAACTTAGGAAAGTGGGTATAGGGGTTAAGTGGGTTCTCTGAGTTAGAAAATGAGCACCCCCATTGAAAAAATAACCTCCTAGCCCCACTTTTATGACTTTACAAAGTTTTACAATTGACTTATTAAAAATAAACCTGTAAAAACGAAAAAGAAAAAAATCCCGAAAAATTAAAAAATACCTATGGAGAACTTAGGATATGTTCATAATGGCTCAAAATAATGATGAGCATGGTAATATACATTGACAAATAGGTTTTAATAACCTCCGAAGGCCTAACCACCAAGGCAATTATTCCAACTTTGGAGGCTTGAGTGAAAAACTCTAAAATTATTTATCGTTTAAAAACAATAGATAATCTTAAGGAAAAAATACCTTGGAATAATGCATAGATGACTAAGTTATAGGAAACCAAACCTTTTACATAAATTCATCATGCTAACTCATTTTATTACAATTCCACATGGGGTATGAACATGTTAAAAAAAAAATTTAAATGGCCTAAAATTGCCTGCATGGACTTCTGAACTTGAAAATTGAACAAGTAATTGTTTGTCTTTGGCGACTCACTTAGAAGTCCAACTTAGTGAAACTTAGTTGGAAACACAATCAGTATCAACATAAACATAAATAAGTGTGATCAATGTATTATCAATAGTTAAGGTTGATCGTTATCGAAATTTCCATTCATCAATATTTAATTGCAAACAATATCTAGTAGGCATATAGTATCATCAATTTTGTTCATTGTAAATAGAATTGTATATCATTAGAAGTAGGCCATGAAACAACAACAGTAAAATGTTTTTATTATTATTCCTATATATATGTTTATTTCGGTTCTCGGTGGGATGAACTGATGGGACTGCCACATTTCTGGATCACGCACTATTGGGACTGTTAGTGGACAGTTTTCAGAATTTTTTTGGGTTGATGGTTTCACACTTCAGTACGTTCTTTGGTACTGGTTCTGTTTAGATTTTTTGGGTTGAAAGTGTCTCACTTCAATACGTTCTTTGGTACTGGTTCTGTTTAGAAATGAACATTGGAGGCTCTTTATAGGAGAACATACTATGGAAGAAAACTATATTTTTAAATTTCCTGTTTGTGGAGATATACATAAGACTTTTAGGGTCAGTTTCTTTTGTCTATTTTTGACCTCTCTGGTTCCTACCTGAATACACAACTATGTGTATCTACCAAATGTAATTTTGTTCTCGATAGATAATATAAAATTACGCTTTTTTTACTAGAAAAAAATAGTAAACAATGTTACATATAAGGAGTAATAACCAGTCCTTAATACATCATCATCAAATTTTTCCATGCATCAGTGATCACTAGTTGTAATGAACATTAGCAATGGTGAACAAAAGCATTAAAATAGTCAACCAATCAATGTTTAAAGGGGATTTTAATAGACCAACCAAGTTCACCCTAACAAGAAAGATGGTTGTCCAAGCAAGCCGAGTTAATTGTACCACTGGAAATATGCTAACAGTAAACCCTAACTTTTGTTTCACTATTTTTTTGCAGGTTCGTTTGACAGGTTTGTGGCTACAGATAAGGAAAAGGGTGACGTCCTAGAGTATCTAGGGCTAAAAAGGCATGTCAAAGTTTTAGGCAAGTTTATATTGTTGGAATTTTAAATATTTTTAGAATTATGGATTTTGCAATTTTTTGGGGGTTTTTAACTTTTCTTAATTTTTAGGATTTTAGGGTTAAGAATGTAGCCTAGTTTAATATGCAATGCAATACATAATAATCCACATGAAATACTTGGAATTTTGAGTAAAAGAGTTTGACAAGAAAAATGATTATGGTATCACCTCAACGCCTAGGGCATGAGGGATCAATGATCAACATCCCTCTCAGAATTTGTCTCTCCAAACTTGCAAACTGGGGTATCCACAACAACCTCTAGGGTTCATTGTAGGAGCCTAATTAGGGAAAAAGAAGAGATACAAGGCCCAAAACAATGAAAAACTCCTTCAATAGGACGTTTTTCAGTATACAAATTGACAAAAACTTGACCAGGAAACCCTACCAAAGCAAGAAAAATGCACCTAGCAACACCATTCAACAGAGGGTAGAGAAAGACTTGCCAATTTTTAACAAAAGATGAGAAAATCCTTCACAATAGGTCACCTTTTGTGCACGTGTTAGACCAACAAGTCTAGCATTAACATGTATGTGCATGAAAACCCTAGAATTTAGGGTCCATTCACCTTCAAGCCAAGAGAAACTCATCCGAAGAAGTGTGCATCACATAGAAGCCCCATACAATAAGAGAAAGAAGATAATAATCATTTTTTATCCAAAGGCTTGTGCTTTACAAATAAATTTGGAATGGATATTTATATCCATCATAACACAAGATTTAATTTTTTATCAAGCCTACAAGTCTTAATTTGTCAATATAAAATTAAAACAATAAAATAGTAAAATAATCTAAATTAAGACAAAAGTAGGAAATGTCACCCACATGTTGGGCACTGGACTCTAAATCAATGTAGGAGCCTAATTAGGGTAAAAGAAGAGATCCAAGGCCCAAAACAATGAAAAAATCCTTCTATAGGGTGTTTTTTAGTATATAGATTGACAAAAAATTGGCCAGAAAACCCTAGCCAAGCAAGAAAAGTGACACCTAGCAGCACCATTCAACAGAGGTTAGAGAAAGACTTATCAATTTTCAACAAAAGATGAGAAAAAGTTCACAATAGGTCACCTTTTGTGCATGTGTTAGACCAAAAAGTCTAGCATCAACATGTATGTGCATGAAAACCCTAGAATTTAGGGTTCATTCACCTTCAAGCCAAGAGAAACTCATCCCAAAGAAGTGTGCATCACATAGAAGCCTCATACAATAAGAGAAAGAAGATAATAATCATTTTTATCCAAAGGCTTGTGCTTTATAAATAAATTTGGAGTGGATATTTTGATCCATCATAACACAGGATTTAATTTTTTTATCAAGCCTACATGTCTTAATTTGTCAATTTAAAATTAAAACAATAAAATACTAAAATAATCTAAATTAAGACATAATTAGGAAATGTCACCCACATGTTGGGGACTGGAGTCTAAAACTAGCATTAAATGATGAAAAATGCTAAAATAAGCAAGCTAAGGCCTCACTGTGATGACAAGAGTGAGTCAAAGGAGGACGTCATGCCCGTACTAACCTCAGAGTGATGAAAAATTCCCTCAATGTCCCCCTTTCCTTAGCTTGAGGCTTGATCATCATGATGACCTCATAAGGTCAATTTGGTTAGAAAGGGTCTAATCAACTATAAAGAAGGTCCAAGTGGGGTGAGAGGGAGTTAATAGGCTAGGGAAGACCTCCCTAGATGAAATATAGTCACCCTCCACACATAACAAGCATAGTGGTCATTGTTGTAAAGGAAAGTATCCTATGGCTAGGGTTTAAGAGGCCATCACCATACTGGGGTTAAAAGGTGGATGTATAATGTTTAGCAAGCATATATAAGCAAGATTTAGAGATAAGAAAGGTCCACACCTGATTAACTGAAGGCTGGTCCAAGCTTTCTCTATCCCTTCTCCTACTCCCCTTGCTCCTCTTGCTCCAAGAGGCCTACAAAATGAATTATACCTTTCTCAAACCATTATGATCACATATAAAACAATGATAATCAAATAAACATGAACTAATGATTTGACTAACATCATCATATGATCATAAACAAATATTCAATCACACATTGAACAATAATTTGGGAAGAAGAAGGACATCACATCTTTACTAATCTTGAAAACAAGTACAAGTATACCTTCTCTTCAAGTTTGGCACCTCACGAAACCTTGATCTGGTTCTGCTGCTTCTCTTCTCCAAGGAACTCAGCCTTCAAGCTCTGCAACACAAGGAGAATGCTTGCTAGGGTAGAGGTGTGGGCAAAGAGAGCTCCAAATCCTCCAACATAACAATGCAAAGATTCAAGTCCCCTCTCATGGACCTCCCTACCTCTATTTATATGCTTAAGGGAGAGTTAGGAGCAAAGACAAAGTAGTTACAACTGAAGGAGTCAGTTGCATAACTACCCAAACTACACGAAATTCAAAAGGCGTGTTTTTTGACATTTTCAGGAGGCATACGCGGGTTGCAAAAACAACAGTCGCATACATGAGGAGGCATACGCAGGTTGCCAATACAGAAAGTCGCGTACATAAGGCGTACATGACTATTATATATAGCAACTCGCGTACGTACGCGGGTATTATATAGAGCAAGTTGCGTACGTACGTGGGTTTGCCTTAAGGAAAGTCGCATACACACAAAAAACTCATTTTAGGGTATTTATAGGCATTTTCAGACTTTGGTGTCTTCTAGAAAGTTTTAGCTAACAAAAATATCTTTCCAATGGTGCATAGATGAGGTCAAATGGAGTTACAGAAATCAATATATGGGTCCTCCAAGTTAGGTGTTTTTTCAGTGACTTGTCGTCATGGAAGTGTCGACATGCGACAAAAACATAGGAAAGTGGTCACAGGCAGAGATGTGTCATTTTGAGCTATAACAGTCATATCCCATTGGCCCACACCTGGAATCCCTAGACACTAACCCCATGGCTAAAAATCCCCATTAATGGCAGTTAGATAAGCCATAGTACTTCCAAAAGTTAAACCAAGGGGCCCGACCATGGCGAACCACATATAGAGAACCCCACACATGGCCTTTTGAGCCCTTCTTTACCAAATGACCCGTTGGAACGTTGTAAAAATGCGTAAGCGTAACACCATGTATACTAGAATGTCAAGACCGCTCATAAAACAAAGTACCTAATAAATGCTATGTTGGTTGAAAAAATCATTATTATTGAAATTATTAGAGGTTGTGCCTAAAATAGTCATGATATATATATATATATATATAAATTCTAGAGGATCCTTGTTAACTTAAAGGAAAGATAAACCAACTACCATAATTAGGAAAGCAATTAGATTCATATTAACTTAAGAAAATTAAAGGCATAATAAACATTTTCTTCAACTAAAAATGTTTAAAATCATTTGTATTCATTTAAAATGATAAAATGAATCAAATGACTATAATGTGAAAACCTATGTTGCACAAGTCTCCGGAACGTGGGAACGTGGGAAACATGGGTACGAGTATTGGATATGTCGAGAGGTTTCCCCCAAATTTGTAGGAAACGACAAGTTGGGAAAGACAATATTATATATTAAAAAATATAAAAAATATAAAAACAATATAACTATAAATACAAAATTAAACCTTAAATAGAAGTATGGATTGATTGGTCATTGATAAGTTTAAATTATAAAGTATAATACTATCTATCTTCAATAACCTTGAAGATCAATTTGACACTGAAACCATTATTAAATGATAAATATGCCTCAAGACTTGTTTATTTAATTATAAAGTGTAGTAGTGATTGTTTACATTGTCCAAAATCAACCAAAATGGGGCAATCCCAAAATATTGAATTACAAAACACCATGAATGTGTGACAAGTACAATCAGTAGTTGTTTTCTTCATGCTCATTGTAAATTTTATAAATTATAAATTATGACAATTTGAATGTATTAACTTATATATAACAAATTTGGAATGAGTAATACATTAACACTATAATAGCAAAGGATCAAAGTTACGAATCGAATTGGACTAGAGGGTGAACCCTTAAATGTAATAGAGGGAAAAGTTGAATTGTAGAAGAGGAGCAACTTGAACTGTAACAGAGAGGCAATTTGAATTCAAAGAATAACACGGGACAGTGGGTTTATTGATAGAATTACAAGAAAACATAAAATATTTAGTTTAAAATATGCTTAGAGTTGAAAATAGATTCTTTACTTATTAAAAAAGTAAACTTAATTATTTATTTAAACTTAAAAAATACCACTTCACAACCATGTTGGAATTATTTGTTTCCTTTGACTTCATTATTCACAAAGTTGCCAACTAGGAGACAACATTAAAAAACATATTTGGAAGCCTTTTCACATCTTGATTTTCATTACAAAATTTGTCAATTAAAAATCTTTCAAACCCAACAAAATATTATACAGTATAAGGTAACCTCTAAAAGCAGCCATGATGGACATTAAGGGGAATTCTGACATTTTGCAGTGGAACTTTCCATGTAGGGAATGTTGCACTTAAGCACAATATTGTACCTAAGTCTAAGCTATGGGTAAACTTTAATCCCCACCCACAAAAGTCATAACCAGATTGTATGTATCATCCCAAACAACAACATATAGAAGTGAAACCATACAAATATTTAGAATCATCGTGATAAAAGAAACCCATGAAATTTTCATGGATTGTCGAGAATGGATGAAAGTGGAATCATAAAAATTAATTGAAATCGTGATATGAAAATATTATGGTTTCTCAGAATTCCGAGCATTAAACAATAGTCTACAAAGAAATGGTTTTGAAGATTTATACTTGGGCCTTTTGAAAACACAAAGTGAAGAACAGTGCACCATCTAGAATGAAGAATAGTCAACAGTGCACCGTCTAGAATGAAGAATAATCTATAGTTCAGTCCACTGTGCAAACATATAGCCAACTCTAAACTAAAAAATATTGCACATGTGACCACTAAAGCAGAAGAATTGATAAAATGAAAATAAAAACAAGACTCCAGACTCAAATATCAAGAAAATTCCGGGTTCCCTCAGAGAAAACGACAACAAAACGACTCTAAGAGCGATTGATGGAAGGAAAGACAAAGACCTCAGTTCCTTATATAGAAAAATATTCATAGTTTGCTCACCTCATTTGTAGTGCCCTTTGTTAGGAGGGCACTAGATGCAACCACGAGGTTCATTCTATGTACAAAAGCTCATTAAGAGCCATTATTAATAATATGGATCTCGTTTTTCATCACAAATATATTTAATTTTCAAAATGTTTATGTTCCTCTACATTCATGTCATAACATCATAGAATTATAGAATTTCTAGGAATTTTTGTATAAATTTGTTTATTTCAACATTCAATTATTCATGCCATATAAATTATAAAACAAGTAAAATCTTCATATTAACTAGTATAATACCTGGTTTTTCTAGCAGACTGTAAATGGATCCCTTAGTTTTCTTGGAGTAGTTCCCTTTTGACCACTTAGCAACCCCCGCAAAGTGATGAACTACCCTACTGACCAACTGTTAACATGTTGTCTCTAGGAAATTAATAGATTTTCTATCCCCTGCCTACAGACCAATAATCTCGTAACAGTAGCAGTAATTCCTCTGTTCTTTCTCCTTTCTCCACTCAGAACTCTTTTCACCATTACCTCCCAATTTCTGAATAAAATAATCCAACTCTTGTCTCCTCCCTTCACTCTTCCCTATATACTTTTCTTCCCTCGGAAGACTTCCAACTTACTCCATCACCTCCTGCCAACTCACTCCCAACCCCCAAAACATTTAATTCCATCCAAAATAATAATATACTATTAGGTGCCTATTTCTTCGATTTGTTCAATGTCATAAATGTTAATTAAACTAGATGGTTGAGTTGGTTGCACATTAATTCGTAATTATTTGAAATATATTCTCTTGGGATTTCCACGCGATGATCGGTTAATTACTAGACCCACTCACTATTTTAGCATTAAATAAGATTGGATTAATAATACCAATATAATAGTTATTAGTGTTGACTTTTAAGTCGGTAATGGTGAGTATTTTAAAGTTTTACCTATTTGGATGATTTGTCTTACATGTCCATAAATTAATAACACTATTACTTAAATTTCATCCTATCTCATCTCTTAATTATCTCTTTTTAATATTTTTATTTTATTTTATATCTGATTCGATTAATACTTAATTAATTATTTCACTCAATAATCTTTATAATAATTGAGTTGCTCCGCTATATTTTTAGAGTAAAGGACAATTCTATCATCATTAGTATTAAATAAATAATGATAACAATAGTAATTATAATAATAAATAATAATAGTTAGTGTTAAATAAATAATAATAATAATATTTATTGGTTTATCTTATAAGTGCCCTCGTACTAGGGAAAATCTTTGTAATTGTAAACAAGGAACCTTTAAGTGTTTTAAACAATCATGATAATGATTAAACAATACAATTCTCCTACTCATATGGAACGATATTTTATATTTTATTCATGATAATTTCTTTACAAGTATTCTAATCGAAGATATTGAATCAATTTCATATTACAATGTTCACATATACTTAACAACTTAAATGATTATTATCTTTATTGGATTGTTGCACAGTTAACTTAATTATTCATAACAACTTATACAATTATTTAACATGTCTAGTATTCATATATCGATACTAGCGTACATGTGTAAAGTGTGCATGCACGGCCAGTGTATGCACAGGTCAGATATGTACTAAAACCAAACCACATCCCGTCTATCCATACCTCCTAACTAATAATAGTGTCCCCCCACTCCATTAAAAAATATAAAGCATATATATACAATACAATTACTTTAACATTCTCAGTTATTTAACTGTTAACCTTTTAAGATTCCATATCATTATCTTTATGTTTACGTTAGTTTCATCAATCAAGTACAAGGAGGGTACCTACTACCACTATCTAAGATCAAGGAATACCTAACCCTCAACAATACTAACAAACATATCCTCCCATCATAACCTACATTTGCATCCTCCCTATCCTTCTTCTGCTAGCACAAAAGTGGATTTCAGCTTCACTGACCTTACCACATAAGAACCTGAGAGCGATAGCGTCGGCTGAACAGTGGACCTAACCTATCCTAGCAGGATTCTGACCATATTCATCATAACAACATGGGGAGTGTGTCTCAACACGACCCTCCCACGACCTCAAGTATAATAGAAATAGGGTGGAAAATACATCCATCCCTCTCAACATACCGGGTCTACACCCTTACCAACTCATACTCTACTACTCTCGAGATTATTGGTTTGTGTCATCGTATCATCACTTTTGGTTGCTAAGGTTTACGGTGCAACAAGTTCTTATTCCACTTATCATATCAAGCACCTGTCCATCTCATAATTCATGTGTCCTTTGGGTTAGTATTTCACAAAATACACATATATATAGCTAGCATTTCCACTTGATTATCAGTTGATCTGCATCATTATCACCATTTATTTTCATGTAACAACTTTAGTTTGTCATAAACACACATGACATATAATACTTCAATCAATCAAATCATAAGAGGGTGTCCACATACCACATCATATATTCACATCTCAATAATGAAAACATATAACGAATCGTAAACAAATGAATCCTATAATAATCATGACATAGTAACCACATAAATATAACAACATTATGATCATAGTGACGTCAAAAAACATAGTAACATCTTAATAATAGTGACATCATAAAACATAGTAACATCATATAGCCAGTTCCATCATGTCATAGTAAAGTTTACTTAGTCGAGCTATGTTCAACATATAATAAGCAAATAAAGTGCAGTGTGTCTAACTGATAATATTCCTAACAAAATATGGGGCATTACATCATTAGCCACCACTTGAATAGGGTTAGCACCATATTGGAAAACCAATTTCCTAGGCTAACAAAATTTGGGTCCTAGGATTGGTTGGGAGCTTTAGGAAGCTCCCTATGGATAGGGATAGGGAGCTTCCTAAATCTCCCGATGTAACCCACCTAAAACTAAAAAATAAATATTTTTATTTATTTGAGAGAACATTATGTTAAAATTATTGTAAAGTTTTTATGACCAAGTTGGTCAAAGATGATTGTAATTGAATATTTATTTATTTAAATAATTAAATAGAAGAGACACCTATCCAAAGGAGACTGTTGAAAGAGTGTTCACTGACCCACTAGGAGGAATGAGCAGCTGTAGAAGGCCAATTGATAAGTGGCAGCATTAGCATTTCACTTTCTAGTTGTTGCAAGAAGCAAAATCCCTAAAAAGGTGGTCATGTTCCCTAAGAGGCGGAATTGAGCAGGTGGATCATTTAATTTCAAAACTGACCCAAAGACTTAGGCAATCTTATAAATACCATCGAATTGAGAGGGAGGCTCACTACATTCTATTTTCCAAGTGAATGAACCTTGTGACTGCTGCAACCTGAAAAGTCATGCACACAAGGAATTTGATGAGGGGATAGCTATGGTGAAATCGTTGAGTTAAGTCTACTATTGAGTGTTAAGTTGTAGAGAGTTCTGTGTGTGCTATTATCCAACAATATTCATCCTAGTGGTTCAGTGAGCAGGCTTGGGGTTCCTAAGCAAGTAATATTGGCTGCTTCAGAAGACGGCTGGGTGGAATGGTCTCCTTTGGATGTTTGTCCCCCTTTTGCAAATTATCCAGGTTCTAATTGTTTGTTATTTATCTGTGATATTAATTCTACATCTGTATTTTGTTTATAAAATATGCTGAGTATCTACAGAGTTTAATGGTAACTGTTATGTAGTCCTCTGAAAAAGGAAAGCTGCAATCATTTCCCATGATATTATAGTCAGTTTTGATATTTATTACTTAATGATTTTAGATCAAACATTACTATTAGGATAATCTTTAAATTATAAACAATGTTTTTCTCTTTTCATTGAATACCAATTATAAAACCTCTAACCTAGTTAGTATTTTTTTTTCCAACTAGAATTGAACCCTCTCTTATCGCCTGAGATTTCCCTTAGTTATTTTTATTTTATCATATTGTTATTATCAGTGTTAACCATCAGCCAAACTAGGGTTTAAGGAATTAAATTCCAAACACAAATCGAACCATGTTTAGAAACTCTACAAGAATTTATTACAGAGGTTATATATATATATATATATATATATATATATATATATATATATATATATACTGTAAATAACAAAAGAGTAAATAACTATATTGAGATTTATTCAATCGTAATTACTATAAGGACAAGTTCTCAAAGATACCTTTGTAGTATAGCTATATTTCTTTTTAAGTAAACTAAATAGTGTTAAATTTAAACAAATCAAAGGGTTTACAAAAAGACCAACCTTAAACCAAAAACAAAATCAATGTATGTATATGCTAATGGTCCAATCCATATTATCCATATATAGTATATATAAATAAATCAAATTCTCAAAACTTAACAGAGCGAACAATTCTTTGGTCTCACGGCCCAAAAACCCCAGTTATAATTTACAATAAACTAAGCATTAAAATATAGAAATAATTAACTTGGTTATCAGATCGAATCTTGCCGAAGGTATTTGGCTAACAAGGTTACTATTACAGAGGCTTCACGATCCCACTAAAAGTATAAATATTTACCTAAAGGAAGAATATTAAGCCAAGGACGTTGATAGGCCACAACCCCTGTTGCAGGCCTTTAGCCTTTACGATACTCTATGAATCATTTACAAGAAAATGAACAGTAAAAATCAGTAAGGAAGATTCACAACAACACCTACAACTTCATGAGTTTCCATCAATGCGTCATGACTTAAAACTATTGGAAAAAATCACATAACATAAACAGAGAAAACTACTCTTTTCATCAAAACTCCCAAGCCCCTTTAATTGTGTATAAACCCTAGTTTGAATCCCATAGGGACGGTTTTTCCCACTAATAGTAAACCTTTTTATAAACTTTGAAATCGTAAAAAACATCAACTGCTAGTATAAACGCCTTACGATGCAATTTGAAAGCATTCAATTATGCTAGCTTGACAAAGCTTATCTTTTAGAAATAAGTGAAATAAATCGAAAAATGGCCCTTCGGCCTCAACATCAAGTTAACTATTGTACTATCCATGAATGGCCTCACAGCTTTAAGATTATCGAAAAAATAAGCTATAGAGTTATAACCAAAATGACATTTCAAGAACCAAATCAACTGTGCATTTACAACACAAAACCCTTACGGGAGTTTTATAAAAACAACATTACTTTTACATTTTACTCAAAGCGACAAGGCAACTCCGTCAGAGAGCACAAAGAAACCTTTCCATTCACTAAAATTTGCAATTTTCGCATTAAATTTTTTTTAACAAGTAATGCTTCCATTACAGTCCCCTTGGACTCCACAGTCAAGGGAGACCATTATCACAAATGACTGAAGGTGCCACGAGGAAGAACCAAGGAGGTTACCATTTTGTTGATCAACAACAAGAAATGCAAGAATGGATTCCCATCCAGATATCGTAAAGCCACAGAACCCCGTAGCCACGATCCACAATGAACAAAGAGTTGTGGGTACAGGTCTTACCGAAGCTATGGTTACCTGCATGAAGAACAACATTAACCTTTTGCCGCAACCCAGGGTCAAATATTCCTGCATGCACACACACACTAGAGGTCATTATTATACTGCAGTTCATGAGGGAAGCAATGAAAATAGGAACATAAGATGATTCAAGGAATACTTACCTACAAAAAGCAACAATGACGAGGGAGGTTCCCAACAGTTCGCAGATGGACTTTAATTTTCACAGAGAGAGTAAATCAACTTGTAGATTCGAAACCATGGTGGAGACATCTTTAACGCATGGAGCATCAAGAAATACAGAAACAGTCCATAGCCTATCAAAAAACCTGAATACTTATGCCAAGAACTAGAGCCAAGAAGCCATGGCTCTCACACTGAGCAAAAAACCAAACAGTACAGCGCAAAAAGGGAAAACAAGTTACGTTAAACCTTAGGGTTTCAGATAGGATAGGTCCACGCTCCAACTGGAGGCTGTAGGACCATTACATGGTCTCTTTAATTTTCTTTCAACAAAACCCAAACTCTAATTTTTTTCAAATTGTCGATTTTAACACTTCTTTTCACAACTTTTTCCTGGTGCTATCTATAACCCAAGGTTAGACAAGCACTTTTTCTTGTACTTAATTTTATTTCTCTTTTCCCTTTAGGTCCCTTAGATGTGTCCTAGTAAGGCAAGAAATCTCCTCCATAGGGCACCTGCAGATAAGCTAAGTAAGACCATAACCCAACCCGTTAGCTCATTGAGTGGTTTAACAAACAATCTAGAGCATAATTAGCAAGTACATTGTTTATAACTAAAGAATAATAATTATGACATAGCTTTCATAACTCGACGCCAATTTAAGGTAGTGTCAACATAGCATTTAATCGCAGTATAATCATGTCATAAAGAGTCACTTATGTTTTACAATGGAGAAAAGAATGAAGCCATTTTTTAAATATCGTAAGAGTCTTATTGTTATCCTTCATAGTTACAGTTAGAGAGAAGTCACATTGTGTGGTTTATAGTAACTGCGGCCTTTATTTTAAGCGTAGTTTTGAACACTATATGGAGGGATTATTACCTTTTTTAATTACAGTTAAACCTTTACAATATATATATATATATATATATATTTTAATTTACGAATTTTGGAGATGTTACATGTGGTATCAGAGCTAGTTTCCAAACACTAGGCCTGATTGGCTCACTCGTATGCAAACAAGAAACAAAATATACTGATCATGTTTTGAAATTATTTCTGTACAGAAATATAAAATTGTATTTTGCAGGAAATGGAAGGAGTTGAAACATTTGCTGAAAATGAATCCCATCATAATAATCCAGATAACATTTATGTGGAATTAAATAATCAACCCTCAGAGTTAGTTCAAACAGTGAAAGAATTAAATGATGAACTACAAACTGTGAAAGTAGATAATGAAATAATTTTAGAACTAAATTAGATTTTACTTGACAAAATACACAACAGAGGTAAAGATAAAAGAAATGTGTATGATACTGATTATGGAACAATATTATACAAACACAAGGGTAAGAAATTAAAATTTTCTGTCAGTGAATCTTCTTCAGGAATTAAAGTAAGGTCGCATAGAGGAATGTATAAATACACAAGTGAAAGTAGTGAAAGCGAATGTAATCCTAGAAAGAGGAAGTATAAACCTTATGAAGATATTTCAGGAGAATTTAAAAAGATAAAACCTCCCATGTTTAACGGGGAAGTGGAAAATGGTGAAGAAGTCGAGGCTTGTTATCGGGGATGAAGAAATACTTCCAGATTTATAACCACTGCGATAGATTAAAATCCCAGATGGCTATTTACAACCCAACCGAAAAAGCTGACATCTGGTGGCAGGACATAAAAATAGTAAAAATTTTTAAATAAAAGTATTTAACCTGGAGAGTCTTTAAAAAATACTTTAAAAGGAAATTCTTATCTGAGCAGTATTATGAAGAAAGAGCTAAAGATTTTTATGAACTTAAACTAGGTTCAATGTCAATGAACGAATTAAGTAGTAAATTTCTGAGTTTATTAAGATACGTACCCTATATAATTGACGAAAAACGTAAAATACAGAGGTTCCTAAGTTGTTTGCCTACTAGCTTCAAGGACAGAATTGAATTTGACAATCCAAAGACCCTTGAAGAGGAAATGAGAAAAGATAACTTCTATTACAAACAGAGTAAAAAGAGAGAAAGCATACATAACTGGAAGAATAAGAGAGCAAGTAACTTTGATCAGAAAAGAAAAAAGTTTTAATCCTAATAAAAGTTTCGGAAACAATTCTCGGAATTTCTCTAAGAATAATTATCAAGGAACAAATTTTAAGGGTAAAACACAACAAAATATTACAGCACTAAAAGACAAAGATATGCCTAATAATTATGTTAAAGATATGCCTAATAATTATGTTAAAAATAATGAATATAAGGAGCCTGTAAAGTGTTGGGAGTGTCAATGACCACATTATACCAAGTATTGTTCGAACAAAAATGGGAACTTCAGCAATGTGCATACAATTTAGGATGAAGAAACTGTTGGTGATGCAGTAAATGAAATGCCTAGAATCAATGCATCCTTGGAGAATCGACATGATCATCAAACCTCCATGGTGGAAATACAAGCCTATGATACAAAACCATCCTGTTTCCATTCTGATTGACCTAGTTGCTAGTTTAAGTTACGTGTCACCTAGCATAGTGGAAAAATGCAATTTGTCTTTGAAAAAGTTTGAAAAGTATTGGGTGGTCGAGTTAGCTACAGGGACTAAAAGAAAAGTAGTTAATTATGTTGAAAACTGTGACTTGTTTATGAGTCAGTTCAAAACTCAAGTAAAGTTAAATATATTACCGTTATGATCTTATGATGTTTATAATAGGTATGGATTGGCCGGAAAGAATCAAGTAGTTTTAATTTTTTTTTCAGAAAACATTTACTTTTTTAAATGATAAAAGAGAAAGACTTATAGTCAAATGAATACCTAGGAAAGTTTATGTTAGACAAATCTCAGCCTTACAAATGAAAAAGGCTGTAAAGAAAGGTTGTAAAGTCTTTGTTGTACATATAATAAATAACGAACACATGGATAAAGAAGATACGCTGAAAGTCGATGATATTCCAATCTTACAAGATTTCTTAGATGTTTTCCTGAAAGAAATTTCAGGATTACCTCCAAAGAGAGATCTGAATTTTACAATTCAATTAGTACCAGGAGATGTACCTAATTCAAAGGCTCCTTATAGAATGAATTTTTTACAACTTAACGAATTAAAATTACAACTACTAGAAATGATAGACAAAATTTATGTAAGACCAAGTGTATCCCCTTGGGAAGCACCTGTCTGATTCGTTAAAAATAAATACAGTACATTACGTCTATGTATAACTATCGTCAACTAAACAAAATGACAATTAAAAATAGATATCCTCTGCCCCGCATCGATGATCTGTTTGATCAGATATGTGGAGCGACGATATTTTCAAAAATAGACTTGAGATTTTGATATCATCAAGTCAAATTTAAAGACGAAGATATTTTTTAAATTGCTTTCAGAATCTGATACGAGCATTATAAGTTTGTAGTTATGGCCTTTGGTGCTAACAAACTCTCCAACAACCTTTATGTGTTTAATGAATAATGTTTTAAATAAATACCTAGATAAATTTGTAGTCGTCTTCATAGATGACATATTAATTTTATTCGAAAACGAAAGAAGAACATGATGAACACTTACAAATAATACTACATGTTCTAAGAGAACATAAACTGCATGCTAAATTCAGTAAATATGAATTTTATAAATATAAGATACAATATCTAGGGCATGTGATATCCGAGGAACGAATTTCAATAGAACCGGATAAGATAAAAGCAATAATTGATTGGCATGTTCCTAAAGATGTAACGAATGTATGATCATTCATGGGAATTACTGGTTATTACCGGAAATTCATCGAAGGATTCTCGAAAATCGCGAATGCCATAACATCTTTGCAGAAAAAGAGAAAAAGACTCGTATGGGATCGAAAGTGTGAAGGAAGTTTTAATAAATTAAAAGAATTGTTAACTACTACACCTATACTAAAAATAACAGATCCAGACAAAGATTTCGTTGTATGCACTGATGCATGCAATGAAGGTTTGGGTGGAGTATTAACACAAGAAGGTCACGTAAGTGCTTATGAATCAAAGAAGCTAAAAACACATGAAAAGAATTATGCAAGTTATGACTTAGAGCTAGTTATCATAATTCATGCTCTAAAAATGTGGCGCCATCATTTAATTGGTAAAATATTTTGTTAATGTCTGATAACATAAGTTCGAAGTATTTGTTTGATCAACAAAATTTGAACGAAAGGAAAGCTAAATGATTAGCTTTTCTTAGTTAATATGATTTTGAAATCAAACACATCAAAGGAAAGGAAAATAAAGCAGTTGATGCCTTAATTAGAAATGCAATAACGAAGTTTATAGATGTCATTAGAAGTTATAAAACAAAATTAGATGATAAATTGGAAGAAGGGATAAAATCAGACAAGGAATACCAAAATCTAAGAGAAAAAGTAACTCAGAATGAACATGAAAATGTAAAAACAGATTACAGTTTAATGAAAAAATGCTTAATGTTGTATAAAAACAGAATTTCTATGCCTGACATATCAGAAATTAAATTGTTGATTTTAAATGAAATACATAAAAGTCAGTATTCCAGACATTCGGGGTATCAAAAGATGATAACAATGTTGAGAAAAGAGTATTTTTGGGCTAATATCAAGAACAACGTTGTTGAATATATAGCTAGGTGTATAGAATGTCAGCAAGTTAAAGCTGAGCATCAATACCCAACAGGTCTTTCGCAACCATTATCAATTCCAAATTGGAAATGGGAAGTCATCAGTCTTGATTTTATAACTGGTTTGCCTCAAAATCAGAAACAAAACGATTCAATAATGGTAGTAGTAGACAATTTAAGAAGGGCAATACACTTTATACCTGTTAAAACAACTCATAAGGCTGCTAACATTGCTAACATATTTATGAAGAAAATTTTTCGGTTGCACGGAATTCCGAAGATAATAATTTCTGACAAAGATCCTAAGTTTACTGGTAATTTTTGGAAGTCATTGTTTAAAGGACTAGATACTAAATTGAATTTCAGTACTACTTAACATTCGCAAACGGATGGACAAACAGAAATAGTCAATCAAGTGCTAGAGGACATGTTACGTATGTATGTTAGAGACTATCTTAAGAAATGAGAAGATTATCTGCACTTAGTTGAATTTGCGTATAATAATCATTATCAAGCTTCACTGATTAGAGAGAATTTGAGGTCAAAAATGGGCCTCCTAAGAGATGTACTACAAAAATATAAGATATATTAAAATATTATGAGTTAGGGGTTTTATGGAGTAAGTATATATGACAACTCACCTCCTACACTATTTTCTATGCACAATATAAATAACCATGGTTGAGTTATTTTTCTAAATTGATTATAAATAAAATTAATAAAATAACTCTAGAATGATGTGACTAAGATTCATTGTAAATTCCCAAAAATTTATTGTCCTTTAACATTTNTAGGTTGACATTATGATATTAAATACAATTGAGTGAATATATAATTTAAAATTAAAAAACATGAAAATGGCAATATATTATTTTATAAAAAAAATGTGAAAAAAACATTTTTATGAATTATGAGTACTTTACTTGAAAATGACAATAATATTATTTTATGAGAAAATGAATTGTGAGTACTTTACTTGAAAATAACAATAATATTATTTTATGAGAAAGTGTGAAATGACTTTTATTGTGAGTACTTCACTTTATGACTTAAAAGTACTTGTACCACTACCTTGGTTAACTATGGATTTTCATCCACCATAGAAAATGTGACAAATAAGCATTCTTAACTCATGCAATGCCACCTCAACCATGGGGGATGATGTCATCTACTAGAATGTAATTGGTTGACTTTTATAGTACACTTTGGTCCTTTTGAGGCCCATTTTTTACCTCAAATTCTCTCTAATGTGACTAAACTTAGTCATTTTGAAATATTATATGGTAGGAAAATGTAATACTTTCATTACATAGAGTAATCCAGTTGATAGATTAATGTTAGGACCTGACTTGTTAAAAGAACTGAAACTAACAGTGAAACAGGTACAAAGCAATTTGAAAACTGCCCAGGATAGACAAAAGAGTAATGCAGGCCTTAAAAGAACTCTGAAATAATTCCAAGTAGGTGAGCATGTATTTGTTAAGGTAAAACTCCAAAAGAACTCATTTAAGTTGGGGAGCTTTGCTAAATTAACACCCAGGTAATGTGGACTATTCGAAATATTGACAAGAGTTGGGTTAATGGCATATCAGTTAGTCTTGCCACCTAATCTTATAATACATAATGTTTTTCATATTTCCATGTTGAAAATGTATGTGCACGATGCTATTCATGTGATCGAATGGAATGTTATTCAAGTAAAACCCAAAGGATATTTTTCAGGTGGAACCAGACTGTATTCTCGACAAGAGGATTTTTTTTCTCCGAAATCGCATCATTGGACAGGTAAAAGTGCAATGGAAACACCTTAGTCCAGATGAACCAACCTGGGAATTGGAGAGTCATATGCGGGAGGCATATCCAACTCTGTTCCACGAAGACTCAGAATAAACTTAAGCAACATCGAGGACGATGTTCAACTTAGGGTGGGGGGGTGTTTGTAACCCACCTAGAACTGAAAAATAAATATTTTTATTTATTTGAGAAAACATTATGTTAAAATTATTGTAAATTTTTTATGACCAGGTTGATCAAGGATGACGTAATTGAATATTTATTTATTTAAATAATTAAATAGAAGAGACACCTATCCAAAGGAGACTGTTGAAAGAGTGTTCATTGACCCACTAAGAGGAATGAGCAGTTGTAGAAGGCTAATTGACAAGTGGCAACACTAGCATTTCACTTTCTAACTGTTGCAGGAAGCAAAATCCCTAAAAAAGTGGTCATGTCCCCTAAGAGGAGGAACTGAGCATGTGGCTCATTTAATTTCAAAAATGACCAAAAAACCTAGGCAATCTTACAAATACCATCGAATTGAGCAGGAGGCTCACTACATTCTATTTTCCAAATGAATGAACCTTGCGACTGTTGCAAATTAAAAATACTGGCACACAAAGAATTCGATGAGAGGATAGCTTAAGTGAAATTGTTAAGTTAAGTCTGCTATTGAGTGCTAAGTTGCAGAGAGTTATGTGTGTGTTATTATCCAACAATCATCATCCTAGTGGTTCAATGAAAGGGCTCAGGGGTCCTAAGCAAGTAATCTTGGCTACTTCAGGAGAAGGTTGGGTGGAATGGTTTCTTTTGGATGTTTGTCCCCTTCTGCAAATTATCCATGTTCTAACTGTTTGTTATTTATCTGCGATTTTAATTATGTATCTGTATTTTGTTTATGAACTATGCTCAATATCTACAGAGTTTAATGGTAACTGTTATGTATTGTTCTGAAAAAGGAAAGCTGTAATTATTTTCCCATGATATTATTGTCAGTTTTGATGTTATTACTTAATGATTTTAGATCTAACATTACTGTTAGGATAATATTTAAATTTTAAACAATGCTTTTCTGTTTTCATTGAATCCCAGTTAAAAAACCTCTAACCTAGTTAAAATTATTTTTTTTCCCACTAGATTCGAACCCTCTCTTATCACCTAAGATTTCCCTTAGATTTATTTTATCATATTGTTATTATCAGTGTTAACCATAAGCCAAACTAAGGTTTAAGGAATTAAATTCCAAACACATATCAAAGCATGTTTTGAAGCTCTATAGAAGTTTATTACAGAGGTTATTAACACACACACACATATATACTGTAAATAACAAAAGAGTAAATAACTATATTGATATTTATTCAATCGTAATTACTATAAGGTCAAGTTCTCAAGGATACCCTTGCAGTATATGTATATTTTTCTTCAAGTAAACTAAACAATGCTAAATTTAAACAATCAAGGGTTTATAGAAAGACCAACCTTAAACCAAAAACAAAATCAATGTATGTATATGCTAATGGTCCAATCCATATTATCCATATATAGTATATATAAATAAATCAAATTCTCAAAACTTAACAGAGCGAACAATTCTTTGGTCTCACGGCCCAAAAACCCCAGTTATAATTTACAATAAACTAAGCATTAAAATATAGAAATAATTAACTTGGTTATCAGATCGAATCTTGCCGAAGGTATTTGGCTAACAAGGTTACTATTACAGAGGCTTCACGACCCCACTGAAAGTATAAATATTTACCTAAAGGAAGAATATTAATCCAAGGACGTTGACAGGCCACAACCCCTGTTGCAGGCCTTTAGCCTTTAGGATACTCTATGAATCATCTACAACAAAATGAACAGTAAAAATCATTAAGGAAGATTCGCAACAACGCCTACAACTTCATGAGTTTCCATCAATGCATCACGACTTAAAACTCTTGGAAAAATTCATATAACATAAACAAAGAAAACTACTATTTTCATTAAAACTCCCACACGTCTTTAATTGTGTCTAAACTCGAGTTCAAATCCCATAGGGACGGTTTTTCCCACTAATAGTAAACATTTTTATAAACTTCGACATCGTAAAATCCATCTACTGCTATTATAAACGCCTTACGACGCAATTTGAAAAGCACTCCATTATGCTAGCTTGACAGAGCTTACCCTTTAGAAATAAGTGAAATAAACTGAGAAATGGCCCTTCGGCTTCAACATCAAGTTAACTACTGTACTATCCATGAATGTCCTCACGGCTTTAAGATTACTGGAAAAATAAGCTACATAGTTTTAACCAAAATGACATTTCAAGAACCAAATCAACTGTGCATTTACAACACAAAAACCCTTACGGGAGTTTTATAAAAACAACATTTGTTTTACATTTTATTCAGAGCGACAAGGAAAATCTTCCAGAGAGCATGGATAAACCTTTCCATTCACTAAACTTTGTTTGTTTTGCATTATAACAAAAATTAACAAGTAATGCTTCCATTACAGTCCCCTTGGACTCCACGGTCAAGGGAGACCATTATCACAAACGACTGACGCTGCCACGAGGCAGAACCAAGGAGGTTACCATTTTGTTGATCAACAACAAGAAAGGAAGGAATGGATTCCCATCCAGATACAGTGAAGCCACAGAACCCCATAGCCACGATGCCACAATGAGCAAAGAGTTGCATGTACAGGTCTTAACGAAACCGTGGTTGCTTTTCCTGCATGAAGAGCAACCTTACTCTTTTGCCGCAACCGGGGTCGAAGACTCCTACATGAACACACACACCATAGGTCGTTACTATACCGTAGTTCATGAGGGAAGCAACAAAATAGAAACATAAAATGATTCAAGGAGTACTTACCTACAAAAAGAAACAATGATGAAGGAGGTTCCCAATAGTCCGCAGTTGGAGTTTAATTTTCACAGAGAGGGTAAATCAACTTGCAGATTCGAAACCATGGTGGAGACATCTTTAACGCATGGAGACTCAAGAAATAAGGAAACGGTCCAGAGCCTATCACAAAACCTGAATACTTAGGCCAAGAACCAGAGCCAATAAGCCATGGTTCTCACACCAGGCAAAAAACCAAACAATACAGCGCGAAAAGGGAAAACAAGGTAAGTTAAACCTTAGGGTTTCGAATTGGACAGGTTTGCGCTCTAGCTGAAGGCTACAAGACCATCACGTGGTCTCTTTAATGATGTTGTGTTGATTTTCTTTCAACAAAACTCAAACTCTAATGTTTTTCAAACTGTCAATTTTAACACTTCTTCCACAACTTTTGCCTGGTACTAGCTATAACCCAAGGTTAGACAAGTGTTTTTTCTTGTAGTTATTTTCATTTCTCTTTGTCCTTCAGGCCCCTTGGATGTGGCCTAGTAAGGCAAGAAATATCCTCCATAGGGAACCTGCAGATAAATAAAAGAATTTGTGTTAGCTCTCAAGCTAAGTAAGACCATAACCCAACATGTTAGCTCATTGAGCGGTTTAACAAACAATCTAGAGCATAATTAGCAAGTACATTGTTTATAACTAAAAAATAATAATTATGACATATCTTTCATAACTCGACGCCAAATTAAGGTAGTGTCGACATAGCATTTAGTCGCAGCATAATAGTGTCAAAAAGAGTCACTTATGTTTTACAATGGAGAAAAGAATGAAACCATTTTTTAAATGTCGTAAGAGTCTTATTGTTATCCTTCATAGTTACAGTCAGAGATAAGTCACATTGTATGGTTTATAGTAACTGTGGCCTTTATGTTAAGCGTAGTTTTGAACATTATATGGAGGGATTATTACCTTTTTTAATTGCAATTAAACTTTACAAAAAAATGTCTTTATTTATTTATTTACAAATTTTGGAGAGGTTACACCCGATTGAAGTTTTCTATTGAAACGAGTATCTGGAAGGACATATTGGGCAGCAAAAAGCTCCCAAGTACCCATTGAAGTTCCCAGTCAATTTGGAACATTTCCTACTAGCTCCCAAGATCCTTGGAGCATGGGAGCGTCAGGTACAAGCATCTTAATCCTAGGGAGCGGTACTCGTGCAACATAGGTGAAAACAATCAATATTTATCACGTTCTAAATAGTTGTGAGCTTTTTTTAAGAGAAACTATTAAAGGGTCGCCCAGGATTCAATCTTTGATTGATTGAGATAACAATTATTTTTAAAAATAAATAATGTACGAGTGATCATTTTCTTAAGGCAAGAGTCTAATCATTTTAGGTTTCAAAATAAAACTTTAGTAGTCATAATTTTTTTATGATTTTTTGGTTTTTAAATAGTAGTTCTAGTTAATATTTCAAACCTTTTATTATTATTATTGTCATAAATACATGTTTTCTAAAATTGTTTTTTTCTTATAGAAAAATGAAAAGTAAAATGTATTTAAATTTTAAATTATTTACAAATGATTTGTAAGATTTTGCACAGTTGATTTAGCTAGTAGAAAAATCACACAAAGCCTGCAAGAGAGCGAAGAGAAGAAAGACAAGCTTGAAAGAAAGAAAAAAATGTTATTCCCAATGAGAGTACAAATTATATAATATATTCTACTTGGCTCATGCACCATAGTAGTGGTCTAGAGATATCTAGAGATGCACTCATGAACACTGGAGTGAATTGCCACAGACTCTAGGCTAATCAACCATGCAACATGCAGTCAACGATTAACTGATTGAAGAGGACATGTAGTCTACAGTTAACTTAGTGTGAATGAATTGCTAGAGACTCTACGTTAACTAACCATGCAACCATGCAATCAATAGTTAACAGAGTGTATAATGTCTCCAACACTCCCCTAAACACTACTAGGGTGTAAATGATGAATGGGTATCAGCAACAAAGGCCATGTTAGGTACCCATTAACAATGCATCTAAGAATGAACACTAAAATGTGAGGAAAGAGAGAAAAACATGTCTTTTGCAACCATTACCAATTCCAAATTGGAAATGGGAAGTCATCAGTCTTGGTTTGCCTCAAAATTAGAAACAAAATGATTCAATAATGGTAGTAGTAGACAAGTTAAACAAGGCAACACACTTTATACCTGTTAAAACAACTCATAAGGCTGCTAACATTGCTAACATATTTATGAAGAAAATTTTTCGGTTGCACGGAATTCCGAAGATAATAATTTCTGATAGAGATCCTAAGTTTACTGGTAATTTTTGGAAGTCATTGTTTAAAGGACTAGATACTAAATTGAATTTCAGTACTACTTATCATCCGCAAACGTATGGACAAACAGAAAGAGTCAATCAAGTGCTAGAAGACATGTTACAAATGTATGTTAGAGACTATCTTAAGAAATGAGAAGATTATCTACACTTAGTTGAATTTGCGTATAATAATCATTATCAAGCTTCAACTAAACTTAGTCCTTTTGAAATATTATATGGTAGGAAAATGTAATACTCCCATTACATGGAGTAATCCAGTTGACAGATTAATGTTAGGACCTGACTTGTTAAAAGAACTGAAACTAACAGTGAAACAGGTACAAAGCAATTTGAAAACTGCCTAGGATAGACAAAAAAGTAATGCAGGCCTTAAAAGAACTCTGAAATAATTCCAAGTAGGTGAAAATGTATTTGTTAAGGTAAAACTTCGAAAGAGCTCATTTAAGTTGGGGAGCTTCGCTAAATTAGCACCCAGGTAATGTGGACCATTCGAAATATTGGCAAGAGTTGGGCCAGTGGCATATCAGTTAGCATTGCCACCTAATCTTAGAATACATAATGTCTTTCATATTTCCACATTGAAAAAGTATGTGCACGATGCTACTCATGTGATCGAATGGAATGTTATTCAAGTAAAACCCAAAGGATATTTTCAGGTGGAACCAAACTGTATTCTCAACAAGAGGGAAATTTTTCTCCAAAATCGCATCATTGGACAGGTAAAGGTGCAATGGAAACACCTCAGTCCAGATGAACCAACCTGGGAATTGGAGAGTCATATGCGGGAGGCATATCCAACTCTGTTCCACGAAGACTCAGAATAGACTTAAGCAACATCGAGGACGATGTTGAACTTAAGGGGGGGGGGTGTTTGTAACCCACCTAGAACTGAAAAAATAAATATTTTTATTTATTTGAGAAAACATTATGTTAAAATTATTGTAAAGTTTTTATGACCAAGTTGATCAAGGATGATGTAATTGAATATTTATTTATTTAAATAATTAAATAGAAGAGACACCTATCCAAAGGAGACTGTTGAAAGAGTGTTCACTGACCCAATAAGAGGAATGAGCAGTTGTAGAAGGCTAATTGACAAGTAGCAACACTAGCATTTCACTTTCTAGCTGTTGCAGGAAGCAAAATCCCTAAAAAAATGGTCATGTCCCTTGAGAGGAGGAACTGAGCATGTGGCTCATTTAATTTCAAAAATGACCCAAAGACCTACGCAATCTTATAAATACCATCAAATTGACCAGGAGGCTCACTACATTCTATTTTCCAAGTGAATGAACCTTGTGACTGCTGCAAACTAAAAAGACTGGCACATAAGGAATTCGATGAGGGGATAGCTAAAGTGAAATTGTTAAGTTAAGTCTGCTATTGAGTGCTAAGTTGCAGAGAGTTATGTGTGAGTTATTATCCAACAATATTCATCCTAGTGGTTCAATGAACGGGCTCAGGGGTCCTAAGCAAGTAATCTTGGCTGCTTCAGGAGAAGGTTGGGTGGAATGGTCTCTTATGGGTGTTTGTCCCCCTTCTGCAAATTATCTAGGTTCTAATTGTTTTTTTATTTATCTGCAGTTTTAATTATGTATCTGTATTTTGTTTATAAACCATGCTCAATATCTACAGAGTTTAATGGTAACTGTTCTGTATTGTTCTGAAAAAGGAAAGTTGTAATTATTTTCCCATGATATTATTGTCAGTTTTGATGTTTATTACTTAATGATTTTAGATCAAACATTACTGTTAGGATAATCTTTAAATTTTAAACAATGCTTTTCTCTTTTCATTGAATACTAGTTATAAAACCTCTAACCTAGTTAGAATTATTTTGTTCCCACTAGATTCGAACCCTCTCTTATCACCTAAGATTTCCCTTAGTTTTATTTTATCATATTGTTATTATCAGTGTTAACCATAAGCCAAACTAAGGTTCAAGGAATTAAATTCCAAACACATATCGAACCATGTTTCGAAACTCTACAGGAGTTTATTACAGAGGTTTAACACACACACATATATATACTGTAAATAACAAAAGAGTAAATAACTATATTGATATTTATTCAATCGTAATTACTATAAGGACAAGTTCTCAAAGATACCTTTGCAGTATAGGTATATTTTTTTTCAAGTAAACTAAACAATGCTAAATTAAACAATCAAGGGTTTACATAAAGACCAACCTTAAACCAAAAACAAAATCAATGTATGTATATGCTAATGGTCCAATCCATATTATACATATATAGTATATATAAATAAATCAAATTCTCAAAACCTAACAGAGCTAACAATACTTTGGCCTCACGGCCCAAAAACCCCAGTTATAATTTACAATAAACTAAGCATTAAAATATAGAAATAATTAACTTGGTTATTAGATCAAATCTTGTCGAAGGTATTTGGCTAACAAAGTTACTATTACAGAGGCTTCACGACCCCACTGAAAGTATAAACATTTACATAAAGGAAGAGTATTAATCCAAGGACGTTGACAGGCCACAACCCCTGCTGGCCTTTAGCCTTAAGGATACTCTATGAATCCTCTACAACAAAATGAACAGTAAAAATCAATAAGGAAGATTCGCAACAACGCCTACAACTTCATGAGTTTCCATCAATGCATCACGACTTAAAACCCTTGGAAAAATTCATATAACATAAACAAAGAAAACTACTATTTTCATTAAAACTCCCACACATCTTTAATTGTGTCTAAACTCGAGTTCGAATCCCCTAGGGACGGTTTTTCCCACTAACAGTAAACCTTTTTATAAACTTTGAAATCGTAAAAACCATCTACTGCTAGTATAAACGCCTTATGACGCAATTTGAAAAGCACTCCATTATGCTAGCTTGACAGAGCTTATCTTTTAGAAATAAGTGAAATAAACTGAGAAATGGCCCTTCGGCCTCAAGATCAAGTTAACTATTGTACTATCCACGAATGGCCTCACGGCTTTAAGATTACTGGAACCAAATCAACTGTGCATTTACAACACAAGAACCCTTACGAGAGTTTTATAAAAACAACATTTGTTTTACATTTTATTCAGAGCGACAAGGCAACTCTTCCAGAGAGCACGGATAAACCTTTTCATTCACTAAACTCTGCTTGTTTTGCATTATAACAAAAATTAACAAATAATGCTTCCATTACAGTCCCCTTGGACTCCACGGTCAAGGGAGACCATTATCACAAACGACTGAAGCTGCCACGAGGCAGAACCAAGGAGGTTACCATTTCGTTGATCAACAACAAAATAGGAAGGAATGGATTCCCATCCAGATACAGCGAAGCCACAGAACCCCATAGCCACGATGCCACAATGAGCAAAGAGTTGCATGTACAGGTTTTACCGAAGCCGTGGTCGTTTTTCCTGCATGAAGAACAACCTTACTCTTCTGCCGCAACCAGGGGTCGAAGACTCCTACATGAACACACACACCATAGGTGGTTACTATACCGCAGTTCATGAGGGAAGCAACAAAAATAGAAACATAAAATGATTCAAGGAGTACTTACCTACAAAAAGAAACAATGACAAAGGACGTTCCCAATAGTCCGCAGTTGGAGTTTAACTTTCACAGAGAGAGTAAATCAACTTGTAGATTCGAAACCATGGTGGAGACATCTTTAACGCATGGAGACTCAAGAAATAAGGAGACGGTCCAGAGCCTATCACAAAACCTGAATACTTAGGCCAAGAACCAAAGCCAATAAGCCATGGCTCTCACACCGGGCAAAAAACCAAACAGTACAACGCGAAAAGGGAAAACAAGGTAAGTTAAGCCTTAGGGTTTCGAATTGGACAGGTTTGTGCTCCAACTGAAGGCTACAAGACCATCACGTGGTCTCTTTAATGCTGTCGTGTTGATTTTCTTTCAACAAAACCCAAACTCTAATGTTTTTCAAATTGTCGATTTTAACACTTCTTCCACAACTTTTGCTTGGTGCTAGCTATAACCCAAGGTTAGACAAGTGTTTTTTCTTGTAGTTATTTTCATTTCTCTTTGTCCTTCAGGCCCCTTGGATGTGGCCTAGTAAGGCAAGAAATATCCTCCATAGGGAAGCTGCAGATAAATAAAAGAATTTGTGTTAGCTCTCAAGCTAAGTAAGACCATAACCCAACCTGTTAGCTCATTGAGCGATTTAACAAACAATCTAGAGCATAATTATCAAGTACATTGTTTATAACTGAAGAATAATAATTATGACATATCTTTCATAACTCGCCACCAAATTAAGGTAGTGTCGACATAGCATTTAGTCGCAGCATAATAGTGTCAGAAAGAGTCACTTATGTTTTACAGTGGAGAAAAGAATGAAACCATTTTTTAAATGTCATAAGAGTCTTATTGTTATCCTTCATAGTTACAGTTAGAGATAAGTCACATTGTGTGGTTTATAGTAATTGTGGCTTTTATGTTAAGCATAGTTTTGAACACTATATGGAGGGATTATTACCTTTTTTAATTGCAATTAAACCTTTACAAAAAATGTCTTTATTTATTTATTTACGAATTTTGGAGATTTTACACCCGATTGAAGTTTCCTATTGAAACGAGTATTTGGAACGACATATTGGGCAGCAAAAAGCTCCCAAGTACCCATTGAAGTTCCCAGTCAATTTGGAACATTTCCTACCAGCTCCCAAGATCCTTGGAGCATGGGAGCGTCATGTACAAGCATCTTAATCCTAGGGAGCGGTACTCGTGCAACATAGGTGAAAATAATCAATATTTATCACGTTCTAAATAGTTGTGAGCTTTTTTAAGAGAAACTATTAAAGGGTCGCCCATGATTCAATCTTTGATTGATTGAGATCTTGGTCTTGGCGAGCTTCGAGAGCATTCTTCTAGGCATTATTCATTGCGGCCAAAGCAGCCGCTTCAGGTTCTTTGAACTCGGTTTCCACCATATCCCAACATTTGTTGAGTTGCAGAAATGTCTTCATTTTTATAGACCAAAATTCATAGTTAGCTCCGGTGAGAACAGGTCCGGAGATTTGCTTCAATGAGCTCGAACTAGCCATATGATATGACTATATATATATATATATATATATTTGCCCTTGCTTTTCTCCTTTTTTTTTAAATAAAAAAAATCCCTTGCTTAGTTTTTTTGTTTTTTTTTTAATAAAAAAAAACAGCACCGCTCCTGATGCAAAGGCAATGTGCAGTGGGGGGGCACGATGGCAGAAATCGCTCTAAGTAACGGATGTTCACCGCTTATGTCAAATATCAGCAAAGTCGTGGCACCGCTTTTCTCTTCTTCACAAAAGAGGTGGTACCGCTCTTTCAGTGTGGGAAAGAAGCGATGGCCTCTTTAGGTAACACTGCTAGCTGTCCGGTTAAAAAAAAATTATTTGTCTTTTTTTTGCGATCTGAATAGATTGGGTGGGCGCTTCCTTCACCAATGCGTAGCATGTAACAATGCTGGTGCTACTCCATAAGGTGAGATCAGATCTGGTTATTCGCCCACCAGCAGAGAAGAATAAAACTAGTGTGCTTCTAGGAAACCTTGCGCTGGGTCTGATCTGGCAAACTCACGCTAGGTCGGATCTCCACGTTTTCTTTTTATTTATTTAGCCCATGTTTTTGCCTCAGTTGAAGGCAGATCTGGACAAAATAAAAAAAAATCCCCCACGTTTTGATTTGAATCTGTGATCAGAGCTTTTGAAAACCAAAACTTTTTTTTTTAAGGTTAGGGTAAACAGAAAAACTAAATTCTAATCTAGAAAAAAGATTAGATAGAAATAGCGTTCTTTCCAAAATAAAATTCAAATCTGGAAAATAAAAAATAAAAAAAATAGCCTGCCCTAGCTCGAGAAACAATCCACTTCCAAATGGCTTCTTAGTGAGAGTGCTTTCTACTCTGTGAAAAGGCTTACCCCAACAATAGACGGTTCAAGCTGTAAGCTTTGATACCATGTGAAAGAATAGATTGAAGCCGAAGAAGCACAATGGGCAGATTAGATGCCTTTTCATTATTAGAAACTATTTAAATAGGAAATACAAAAGACAATATTAGCTTGACCTAACTCGTGACCTAATTCACTAACTAACTACGGGTGAGATTACACTCTTCAATAGGACTTGCATCTGTTGCTTCCGAAAAAGAAGAGGAAGAATCCTCATGATTTGCAATAGATGAAGAGGAGTCATCAATAGTGATATAATTCATTTCTTCATAGGTACTCTATTCATTAGAGGTGTCATCAACGATGGAGGATGTAGAATCATCATCTATAGCATCTTCTTGTAGTGAAAGATGGGATTGCATCCAAGATATTTGTGATCCAAGAGCTTGTCCCAAATTAGCAATAAAATATTTTTCAATCTTTGATTCCATTGAAAACTACTCAATCTGAAGATTTAATTTCTCCTCCATCTCATCATAGTTGTTTTGCAGACATGCTATTGAAACCACCATTGCATATGCACTTTGAAAAGCAGTCTTGAGCTTCTCATGTTCATCTCGAAGTTTGCTAATTTATTTGGTGAGTTTTTTCATTAAAGCCTCGAAGATTGGAGATGAGAAGATCTTTTGCTTCCATTGCAAAAGTTTTCCCTCAGTTTGAACAAAACCTGCTACTACAAAACAAATCTAAAAACGTGATTGCGCCAAGAGGCGCTTTACAGCCCAGTATGGGGGAGATCTTGTAATGTGATGTAACGTTACTAACATGTCGGTAAAAAATAATAGTGATAGTGAATATTATGGGAGAGATCTTGTAAGGTGATGTAAGTTTGTAACATGTTGGCAAAAAATTAGTAATAGTAAATATTATGGGAGAGATTTTGTAACACAATAAAAAATAATATCACTTTCGTAAAATTATTTTTATTAATAAAAACTAAATTTTCTAATAGGCCAAAATAAATGTCGTGCACGAAAACAATCTAATATGGGGGAGATGTAATCTTCCTACCTAACAAAATAATAAAAAAGTATAAATTTAATTATTGGTAAAAAAAATATGTGGGTCAAGAAAAAAACACAAAATTGAATTATTCACAAAAAAATGTTGGCCTTGCACATGGTTTTAAAACCATGTGCAAAACATTCTAAACAACCCATGGTTTTATTGTACATGGTTTATGAGTCTTTGTACATGGTTTTAAAACCATGTGCAAGGCCTCCTAAACAACCCATGGTTTTATTGTACATGGTTTAGGAGGGCCTTGCAAATGGTTTTAAGACCATGTGCAAGGCCTCCTAAACAACCCATGATTGTAAGAGTGGGAAAATGATGCAATGTTCCTTCCTAACAAAATAAAAAATATTATATGTCGGCCATAAATAATATTAAATATTAATAATAATAAAATTATATGTGGACCTTAACTAAAAAGATGAGTCTTTTGGTTTGAATCAAATCAATTTATACCTAAGAAGAGGTTTGCAGCTTAAGAGATTTGGTCCATCTAGGCGCTTGATAAAGCCTAGGTATCTACGCTGGTTTATAAGCCAATGGACTTGTTACTGCTCATTTAGTCATAACTTTAGCTGCAGGTAACAAAATGAAATTTTGTTAAAGATCCATTTGAGATCACAGAATGATTTTTCAAAAAAACTATGGTTCGCCCTCTGAAATTTTATGTAGAGTGAGAAAACTTAAACTGAAGTTGATGATGAGCACGCCCACAGATTGTTAAATAGCTTCCAGATTCAATTGAATATATCTTTGAAATGAGAGACTAAAATAAAATTATGGAAAACCCCATTTGAGATCACAAAAAGTTCTTTCAGAAAATATATGGCAGGCCCTCTGATATGTTCTGTGGAGTGAGAAATCACAGTCTGAAATTGCAAGTGCGCGCGGCTACGAAAATGCCTCTGAGAGTCAACTGAAGATATCTCCCAAACTATAGACTCAAATAAAATTCCGTGAAATACCCATTTGAAATCACGAAAAGAGATTTCAAAAAAGCTATGATAGGATTTCTGAAACTTTCTGTGGAGGTTGTGGCACCTCTCTAAACTCAACAGCCTTTTTTAGCAAATGGGCTCTCGCATCTTTCCTTCCAACAAAAAATTCATTTCTTAACATCTTCTTCTTTATACGTGTGCGCCTTCCTTCTAGCACCTGACTTTGATACCATTATAAGATTTTGTAAAATGGATCTAGCTAGTAGAAAAATAACACAAAACTTGCAAAAGAGAGCGAAGAGAAGAGAGGCGAGCTTGAGATTAAAAAAAAAAAAAAAAAAATTGTTATTCACAATAAGTATACAAATTACATGATATCTAGAGACACACTCATGAACACGAGAGTGAACTGCTAGACTTTAGGTTAACCAACCATGCAATGAACAGTTAACTAATTGAAGAGGACATATAGTCCACAGTTAATTGAATGTGAGTGAACTACTAGAGACTCTAGGTTAACCAACCATGCAATCGGTAGTTAACTGAGTGTATAATGTCTCCAACATGATTATCTCTTACCTCTTATTACTTGATTTTGGCATTGATTTAAAAAAGTAAATTATGATAAAGGTTTTTGCAAGTACGAAGCAAACAATTCTAACAAACTTTTCAAATAGAGGATATGATAAATTTATTTAGAATAAAAGTAAACAATATACTTCTTCAAAGCATAAGTTTAAAATAATTTTATGGAGGCATGTTATGACATTTGTTTGCAATGACAAAGGAAATCTCTAAGATGATGTGGCAGTTCCATTCATTAATGGGTATCGTGGATTTTTTTTTCAAAAACATTGGCATTAATTAAAGTCAAATCAAATACTTATATATATCATTCTATATAGTTTTCATTGTAGAATGTTTTCAAAAGAAGCTAAATTGCTTTCAAAAAAAATTAAAGTCATTATAGATCATTTTTATTTTTATGTTTTTTTGGTAAGTACAAACAAATTACATATCGTCAAAAAAGTGATTTATGGAACTAGGGTTTCATATCCAATTATGTAACCCCTTGTCTCTGCAAAGATCACAATTTCCAATTATGTAACCCTTTGTCTCAGCAAAGATTACAAGTAACACTCAACTTGGCCAAGGTTTTTGACTTGGCTTTGTTTACAATTTCTAGAGATATGCATTGGAGTTGACGAGTAATTGGTTGTGCCCTTGAAGATACAATGGGATTTTCCTTTTCTTGCTTTCTTCTTCTATAGATCTTTCTAACAAAAAATGGGTTTTCAACTAATGGAGAAGTAACATACTCCAAGATCCTAATTGCATTTGCGCTTGCCAAGAATTATATTTTCTTCTCTAGAGTTGAATTTTTTGAATCGTGATATCTCTTCATCCCACTTAGTTTTTTTTATAACTATGACACTATCTAGATTGAAGGGAAGTGGGGTAGGCACTATGTCCATATCCACATCACCACCCTTAGAGGGAGGGTTGGGCGACTAAACCAATGTTGTTTTTCTAGGATTTGTACTTGAAGCAATGCTAGTGGTATTGATTGTTTTGCATGTTGTTTTGGCACTACCTTTGGAGGAATCTTTTCCAATGATCACCATCCTTGGGTTTGTTGCTTTTATTCATTTTTCCCAAGAGGGGTAGGGGTTAATGGACAAGATTCCTACAAATGGCATGCTTTTTGGCAAGTCTTGCAATGAAAAGTAGTGTTCTCATAATCACGTAACCAGATATATTACAAATTGTTCCACTCCAAGATAATATTGTCTAACAAGGTGCGACTAAAGCTAAGCTCAAAACAAAGTCAAGGGTATGTAATGACACTCTTATGAACCTTACTATGTAAATTGATAAATCTAAGCAATGCATTTCCAATTTTTGTCCCCTCTTGCAAAATCCATATACATATGAGAGATTCAATAGTGTCACTAACACTAAAGGTGTTGTGATAGTCATGGTCATTGGGTAAACTCAAGGAACCATCGTTTAACAAAGAGACCATATCCACCCCAAAACCATGGCCCCTCTTCAAAAGCTTTCTACAATATTTTAAGTTAAGGGGAAAAGAAAAAAAACACAAGCCTTTGGAGCATAAATATACCACATATTGTGTGGTCCATGTGGAGCAAATCCATTCATAAAGTTTTGTTACTAATGGTTGAGAGTCAAGACCCATTGAATTAATGGATCATGGTCTTGACAGTCGATGACAAGATTGTTAACGTCTAGTGCTTGCATATGTAACAATGATATATCCATGGGTCTCTCCATAATTAAGGTGCCCAATTAAGGATCATTTGTGTTCAAAGAAGAGGGTTTATTTTCTATCATGTATTAATAAGAACAAGGACTTGAGGAAGAGAGCATGCCTTTACCCAAGAATCCTCCATGAAGGCATAGCACCAAATTTACAACTACATCCTTTCTAATGTCATAGTCACATTGTACATAGTCATCATCTAACTACTTGCCAATGAAGAGCACTGATTGCTGATCCAAAAGGATCCTCTCCTTCAGTGGAATATTTTGCTCAATAGCAATAATGGAATCCATAGTTTTCACTTGCAAAGTAATAGTCTTCCCATCCATAGACCTCACCACAACCTAAAATCCATCTTCCATGCCAAACCTTAGTTCATACCTCATCAAACAACGTGCCAACATTATTTTTGTTAAGCAATTGGTTAAGTTCAGTTACCAAGGCACTGAGTTTAATGGACCAACTCTTCCTTAAAGTTAGTAGTAGTAATGTTGGTTTTTTGTGGTGTAAGCATATACATGGATTATTACAATAGAAATTATGGGTTGAATGGCTTCCAAAGTTGTGACATCATTGTTGTCGATGCCAGTTATAGCAGTTGTGGTGGCCCACATGAGATGCTTGTCCTTCATCCTTTCTACAACCCTCAACATGTCAAACTCATCCTTGGCAATTTCCTTGGTATGTAAAAAAAATGTGTAAAATCTAATGCCATAATGCTTGAAGACCTAGTTAGAGTTTGTTGAGATTCCTGACATTGGGAAACCTTCAAGCGCTAATTTAAACTTGAAAGGATTTCATCATAATACAACCATAAGAAGCCTTTGAGGTCATTGGAGACGAAGGTGGTTGTCTTTGTAGATGTCAATGTTGCTTCTACAATTGCCATCAAAGACCTCAAAAAGCAAACAATTTGGCATTTTTTTGGCAATTGACAAGGACTTACAGATCCTGGAACAACATATCTAGTTTCTCTAATTGTTGTGATATATAGATGGATATTTCTTCATCTCATGGGCATAAAAACGAGCAGATTCTTCATCATGTTCCAATGCTTTAGTGGATTCACCTTGCCATAAAATAGCATCTCATATACTCACTAAACAATAGAAATTACGATTAAACAATCTCCAAAACTAGAAATTGTAAAATCTTGGTAGGCCTTAAGGAGAACATGGTGGTGGACTTTGGTCCACATATGTAGTGCTTTGCATTCTTCACACATTCAACCACTACCAGGTGCCCCCATGGCGACCTTAAGGTGTCGGGTAAATATATCATTTGGCAAGGGTTGAGGAGAACTTTGGGGTGGGATTTGATCCACTTGTGTGAACATGGGTAGTGTTATGTGTGCCTCACATGTTCAACCACTACTTTTGAGTGTCCCCATGGCTACCTTAAGGTACCAAATAAAGCTCATGGATTTGAACCTTGGCTAGTGGTGAAAACCTCTTCATTCTTCACCTTTGGATCCAACCCCTTTGAACTTTGGCTATTTGTTGTTTGTTGTTTGAATGTTTTGGAGACATAGCCACATCCCTCTTTCCACTCAAAATAGTTGTACTTTGCATTATTGGAATACAAATTGAAGAACTTTCCATGGAATACAAAACATATTTTTTTCAACACTTACATGTAGTGTCAATTTTTTCACCGATGCAATTCTTTATGACTACACCATCTCTTATGATTTATTGGCCATGACCATGAGATCCATGAAATAGCGAAAGGCTTGCAATGGAAAACAATAGCAACAGAAAATTTAACTATTGGAGTGGAAGGATTTGATGATCTAAAGGGATTATTTACAATGACAACACAACATGTACTGCAAAATTTCATTTGATTATTTCTAGCAATTTCCATGAAGCTCAATGTGTGGGAAACATTAAACTCACCAGTTACAGAAAAATGTATTGGTGAGTAGTTTACCCATGTCCAACAGAAGTGGACAACTAATGATAATTCTCATCAATAAGACTTGTTCATACCTTTGAGAAAGAAAAGGAAATAGAATATTAACATTGTGGGAAAACCTCTGCAACATCCTATACAAATGCAAAGAAACACTAAGAGAAGAGTCCACAGCCTTGAGAGAAAAATTTCATGAGTCCACATCCTTAAGAGAAAAATTCCATGCCTATGCTTAGAAGAAGATATTGTGTACCTAAAGAGGCCAGAGTTAACAAGCATCTACATAAGTTATTTTAATTCATTGAAAAAATAATAAAGATGTTATGGATATATGAATATAAAAAAGTATGTGGTAACAAAGATAAGTTGTGTATACCTATCCTTTCAAAGGGTGATTTGTAGTTATATACATAAGAGAGAAGTTTAGAAGGCAAGTGAGAGAAGCTTAGAAGGCAAGAAAGAAAAGCTCTTTTGTCACAATGCTACAAATCTAAGAGATGGTTACCAGTATTCTTTTATCCTCGTAACTAAAAGAATTTCATTTCAAAAAACACTCAGATCATCAAAAGGGGCTTCTTTGGTTCTCGTTTGATTGGTAATTTGGGCGTGGTCATATTCCCCCCACCAAGGTTTGATTTAAATAACATCCCTAGTACATTTTAGCATCTTGTGGGTTGTCATAGCCAAGCAAACAGGTCTGTAATGTCCTCTTTTTCCTAGGCATTGAGGACCAACCCGCTAACCTATGTGATTCCTGTGGGTTCGAGTGGGTACTGACAGTCAAGGAATCAGCTGAAGACTGATGCCATCTACAGAAGATCTAGGGCATCAATATTATATCACCATTGGGTTGAAGAGGGCCACCAGAGCCAAAGGCCACCTGCATGCATGACATTTGAGCATTATTTAATGATGCATGCACCCGATTAAGTCTCCATGCGCATGCATGCAAGTCAACTGCAAATTATAAGTTAAACTGACCTAATTAGGTCAAAAGTTAGGGTTTTTGCAGTTGAAAGTTATAAAAGAAAGATAAAGTGAATGGAGAAGACACTTATGTGATAATTGATTTGTGGAGTCGAATTGGAGAGCTCGACGAGCTAAGTTGGGGTTGAGCGCATGCTCAGCTAACTGGTGTATTTTGGAAGTGAAAACTATTTGCCCTAGTTCATCATCAGGTTGGATCACATAGGTTCAACACTCGTTCATCATCAGGTTACATTCAGCAGTTATTCCGGGAGGTTGATTATTCATCCAGCCAGAGGGTTTCACCGTCACCGCGTCACCGTGATCAGAGACAAAGCAAGCACATAATCCAGGCTCCCAGCAGCAGCTTATTTATTTGAGCTATATACGGGTATGTACATGCATTGATTTCTCCTATTTTATAGCATCTTCGTATTTTTCTCGGGCACATATTTGCATGCAACTGCATGCATGCAAAGTTTGGGGTTTGCTTTCCTATTATATCAGTTTGGGATATTACAGTGGTATCAGAGCTAAAGATCTTGCCAGCCTGAGGGGGAAATTCATATAGGGAAATCCGAGCAAGTTTTCCAATTGCAATTATTTGGTAATTTATTATCAGTTTTTCTAGAAACCTTTCCATGGTCCATGAATGCCTGGAGTGCAAGGTCTGGTATTATTTGTGACAGTTTCGGGGCCAAACGGAGGATTAATGATATGCTGGATTATTTTTTTTTACTAGTTGAGGCCCACAACACTCTTGCCCCTCTTTTTTCAAGCGCTTCCCATCGAGGGCCAGAGAAATTTTCCTGATATAGTTTGAATGCAAGAACAGCTTGTGTTGTGGCAGCCTTCCCTCTTAGGGCAAGTGCATCGTCAGTTCTAGTCTTTTCAAGCTTTTTTGTCTACAAGCGTGTCAACACAACGTACAAAAAAAAAAGGAAGCAACATTGGTGATTTTCAAAAGATCGTCACCCTTAAAAGATTCTAGACCTTCCATGTATGCATCCATCACAGCTTCGTATCGTGGAAGTGAGAATATAAGAGTGACATTGACACCGATACCAAGTGAAATAACTTGCTTTATGGACGGGATATTACAGTGATATTACGTAGAGAAGCCAATCACCAGCCAGTGTGGAGGACCTTTGTCGTTTCTTTGTGCTGGATGAGACTGCGCGTGGAGGACCTTTGTCGTTTCCTTTTGTTGGACAAGACCGCGCATGGAGGACCTTTGTCGTTTCTTTGTTGCTGGACGAGACCGGCTGTGTAAAGAGAATCGGTGATTCTATTGGTCGCTTGCTGGAGCCGTCAATTTTGGGAAGAAACTGGGCCATCAAGAGATGCTATCTGTGTGCTGTAGCCGCCAAAGAAGAATTCGTCCAAGAGTCTGAGAATCTGTTAATTCAGCGCAATTTTATTTCACAATTATCAAGGCTGCTAAAGACATCCATGCAGAGCAAACAGAAAAATACAAACAGCTCTAGCATCATTGTATCATGAACATTCTGATCTCAGCATGCTACAGTAGAAACTCACTTGGGCGCCAATTCCTTTGTCACTGCGATCAATGATTTTCAAGTCACTGACATCATTGTTCTCATCACTACCTGTACTGTTAGCAGCGCCAGTTGCACCCTACAGCCTCACAGCGTTTTGAGCTAGTCTAGCAAGGACTGTATCATTGCTTTCCTCTTTGCTATCAGCATTGTTTTCTGGGTCCACTGCATTTTGTAGCCGCAGAACATTTTGAGTTTGGCTACTACTGATACCGCCATAGCAACTGGCACTTGAGTTCTGGTATCGCTTCCAAACATGCTTCCATATATTCTTTAGCTCATTCTTCCTAAGAGGCTTGATAAGGAAGTCCACGGCATCCATGTTCAGACATTTGAAAATTAAAACCATAGAATCATGAGAGGACATCATTATTACAGGAATGTGTTTGTAGGTTTGATGACTCATGATATTGCTCAGAAGGCCAATGCCTGAGAGAGAAGGCGTCATTACTTCTGTCAAGACCAGGTTGAAATGGTTCCTCGTATCTTCTAGCAGATCCCATGCTTGCAAACCATTTGCAACAGCAGTTACCCTTCAGTTTTCCTTCCACTAAGGGTTGTTGGATAAAGGCTAAATTGTTATCTTGCATTATATCAGTCATCTACAACACCATACCTTCTCTTTCATGCGCTGGAGCCAGGTACTCTTGTACTGCATATTTTTGTTGTTAACTGCCAACCCCATATTTCAGAGCTATTTTCCCTGCCAGCTGTGGGCATACAAAAATTATAAATGAATCCAGGAGACCCATACAACATTACTCACAGGAGACAGAGGAA
Source organism: Pseudotsuga menziesii (assembly GCA_001517045.1). NCBI lineage: Eukaryota > Viridiplantae > Streptophyta > Pinopsida > Pinales > Pinaceae > Pseudotsuga > Pseudotsuga menziesii. The sequence goes on from LPNX010377807.1 coordinate 121,303, forward strand.
TAGAGACAGAGAAGAGGAGTTAAAGGACATAGATTTAGGGAACAGAGAGTATCAGTTTAAAAAAGGCAAAGAAACAATGGTCGATGATGATAAAACAACTTTCAATAGTCTCATATCAGCCATAAAAGAACTCGCTAATGGGCAAAAAGAAATGATGAGCACCTTCAGGCAAATGACTGAGAAGAATGGGCCCACCCCACACAGTCCCTTATTTCCCAACAGCGATAGGGTATCCACCAGCAGTAGTAGGGAGAACTTATATACCAACATGCAGAGCCATCCCCATATACACAAGCCCTTCCGACCTACCATGCCTCAATTCTTAGATAGTCCAGCTATAGTGCCTCTAGCACAAGCAGAACCAGAAGAACCCATGAGTGCCTATCTGAGAGAATATAGAGCTTTAGGAGAGGGCTTCCATTCAGCCATGACCTTCACTGACTTCTGCCACTTTAAAAGTAAGAACAAACCCAAAGCTTACAATAGGCCATTTACCCAGAACTATGAGTTACAGCACACCGTAGGGAAATTGACTATCCCTACCTTTGAGGGCACTCGGGGTGGCCCAACCAAGCATTGGGTACAGAAGTTGAATACATACTTCCAGCTCAACCCCATGATTGAGACAGATGCCATTAAATTGGCTACCTTGCATTTGGACGGAGAAGCACATGAGTGGTGGTATCACGGGTTAGTGACACTGGGTCACAACACCATCACATCGTACCCAGATTTTACACAGAGGCTCATTGAGCAGTTTGATCGGAAGGATTTTGAGGTACACTTTAGAGAGCTGGCACAACTCAAGCAAACAGGTAGTGCAAATGCATTTATTTCAAAGTTTCAAAGGATAGCAGTCATGGTGACAGATATATCAGAGAGCCGGTTGATTATGTTGTTCATTGAGGCTCTCACTGAACCCTTACGAGGATGGGTCAAATCTTATAGGCCCACCACCTTAGCAGATGCCATCAGACGGACTAGAGATTTACAGGATGCAGTACCCAAGATTAGGCTTCCTCCCAAAACCAATCCCCCTATTGAAGATGAAGAGAGGAAACCCGTCCAGAAAGAATGGATGGACAATAATACCCGACAGGACCTTAGAAGAAAAAAGTTATGTTTCACTTGCCAGGAACCATGGGTACCAGGTCACAGATGTTCAGGGAAGGGAAAGGCTTACTACATTGAGGCCTATTCTGACAATGGGGAGGATGATGATTATCCGGATCAAGAGCAGAGAGAGACACCAGAGACAGTTAGGGAGTTGCCGCCCTCAGGAGGTACCATTGCTACCATGACAGGGGTTCCTAGATTCCAAACTCTTCGAATCAGAGGTACCGTACAGGGCCACAGAGTGGGAGTACTGATAGATGGTGGGGCATCCCACAACTTTATTGATGCTGCATGGGTTGAAAGGAGAGACATTCAAACTGAGAGTTTTGATGGGTTTTCAGTAGCTGCAACAAGTCACACCATGGAGTGTAGTAAGAGGATTCCTCAATTAACAGTAACACTTGGGAATTATACAGTGATGGAGATATTCTATGTGGTGGATGTACCTGACATGAAGGTGGTATTAGGAGTTCAGTGGATGTATTCCCTAGGGAAGTATTCCACAAACTACCAGACCATGGAGATGGAGTTCACAGGAGCAGAGGGACAGAAGGTAGTATTGAGAGGGATGAATACCTACCCTCCCACGTCAGTGACATCACACAGGATGGAGGCAGTACTTCGACAAGGAGATATTGAGGGAGTAGCAGAGTGTTTGGTTCCCTTCAGGAAACCACCAGATAAGGACACACAACATCCAGCAGTATTCGAAGACCGTCCAGCAGGTCGACCTCCAGATAGGGGATTTGAGAGTTGCCCCCTCGTTGATGATGAGGGGCAACTGATTCTGATTTCGGAGCGCATTCTAGAGGTGCGAGAGCGGAAACCGAGGAACAAAATCATCAGAGACTACGTGGTTCAATGAAAAGATCTGCCTATAGAGGAGGCCATTTGGGAGACAGAACATGTATTACAGCACGCAGCTTTACAATTGCTTGAGGACAAGCAAATTCGAGCGGGGAGGACTGTAATGTCCTCTTTTGCCTAGGCATTGAGGACCAACCCGCTAACCTATGTGATTCCTGTGGGTTCGAGTGGGTACTGACAGTCAGGGAATCAGCTGAAGACTGATGCCATCTACAGAAGATCTAGGGCATCAATATTATATCACCATTGGGTTGAAGAGGGCCACCAGAGCCAAAGGCCACCTGCATGCATGACATTTGAGCATTATTTAATGATGCATGCATCCGATTAAGTCTCCATGCGCATGCATGCAAGTCAACTGCAAATTATAAGTTAAACTGACCTAATTAGGTCAAAAGTTAGGGTCTTCGCAGTTGAAAGTTATAAAAGAAAGATAAAGTGAATGGAGAAGACACTTATGTGATAATTGATTTGTGGAGCCGAACTCGGCAAGCTAAGTTGGGGTTGAGCGCATGCTCAGCTAACTGGTGTATTTCGGCAGTGAAAACTATCTGCCCTAGTTCATCATCAGGTTGGATCACATAGGTTCAGCACTAGTTCATCATCAGGTTACATTCAGCAGTTATTCCGGGAGGTTGATTATTCATCCAGCCAGAGGGTTTCACCGTCACCGCATCACCGTGATCAGAGACAAAGCAAGCACATAATTCCGGGCTCCCAGCAGTAGCTTATTTATTTGAGCTATATACGGGTATGTACATGCATTGATTTCTCCTATTTTATAGCATCTCCGTATTTTTCTAGGGCACATATTTGCATGCAACTGCATGCATGCAAAATTCGGGGTTTGCTTTCCTATTATATCAGTTTGGGATATTACAAGGTCAAATGTGGTGATGGACAAAATTCCTCGCCAAGTGCCAATGACTTTCTGCTTCAGTGTTGATTGCGATGCACTCAATCAAAGGAAGGATTTTCATAAAAATAAAAAAACACTTGGATCATGAAACTAATCTTCACTGGAATTCTACAATCATCACGATATTTGCTTGGATGGCTTCACCAAAGAGAACACTTTGGTACCAAATTTTGCGATTTTCTATTCTCTTCAATATAAAATGCATTTTAGCTTAATGCCATTAAGAAATTGAACAAGGAAAATGAGGTGTTCAAAGTTGGCAAATTTTATGAACATTAAGTATGGCTGTCTGTTTGTTTAACTTAAGCAACAAAAAAGTACAAGCAATAAACATTAAAAGACCATTCACCAATCCAACTGAAATACATCAAATGAAACCCAATAATTTCAAGCATAACGATTGGACTTTGATAAACAATTCCTTTTACAGCAAGACAATCTAGAAAGGAAGTTTAGTTCAATTTTTCTGTCCCTGTTAAAATCTGTTAATTACAGCCTACAGAATATGCATACCAAACTTAGCATCAAACTCATTAGCAGAATTTTCATATCAATTGAACAAAGCAGAATCAAACATTTGGTGGTGGCCAGATCTTGGTAAGATATTCTTCGACACGCTTGCTTTGATTGATGTAGCCCTCCAATCCAGCAGCTAGAAGCTCTTCAGCTGCAGGACCTATGGCTGATGCAAAGGTGGCTTGATCCCATTTTACTAGCTGCATTTAGGAATAAACATCAGCAGATGCTATACAATGTATACATAATGACTGCAAAGGCCAAAAATGAAGTTTATTGGAAGGTGATCCACTTTACTGCAGCATTTTATTCATCAATGAAAAGGATTAGCAAAAATGTAATGGTTATCATTCACCTCTTCAGCAGTAAAGTTGGAAGTCTGTGCTGCATTTGGAGATAGTCGCCTTACAAAGGAATATTTGTCATCTGGAAGTGTCTTGGAATCTTTAAGCGACTGCAATATCTTCAGTGGTACAATGATGTAGTCAATCCTACAAAGGGCAATTTTTTATTAAGACAGATCCTGAACAATTAAAAATAAGGCCTAATCATCACACATTATAGACACAAGAATCTAAAAGAGACAGAATAAAGTATGAAAATGCTTGGATTTGGTGTCAAGCCCAATTTGGACATTTATGTCCCAGGTGGATAGCTTGAATTCTTGAATGTGTTTCCTAGCAAAACACTGGCCAGAAAAGCCTCTTCATTTGGAAGGATTTGCAGAACCATGATCACCAACAATGGCAAACTTGGTGAGATCTTAACCATGCTCAAAAGGTAAATAGTTCAGATAAAGTTGTGTTAGAGGGCATCTGCCATATGATTCCAGAAAACTGTTCGTTTAAAATGCAGCTTCATGGGTCAGGAGCATTTTCATTAGATTGGTGATGAAGTGCGAAGCCTCTTTAAATATATTTGTGGAAAAGGACCTGGATCTGGTACAGCACACTTTCAACATTGTCCTGCACTAGAAGAAAAGGTGGGGATTGAGGGATCTGGAGGAACACTGGCTGTGGATGTGCCAGTCCATTTAGAAATCTCATACTTCTTTCAAACACAAAGTATAGGGGTGGCTTCTACTTCAACAAGGGTTGATTTTCAAGACCAGACTTCATAAAGACGGTGTTACAAATGCTGCATGCAACTTCTGTGGTAGGGATGAAACCTTTTTTTGGTGATGTCCATTCACCAAGGTTTTTTGGGCATGGTTTCAGGCTGAATTTCAATTCCTTTTTATAGCCCTAATTTCATGGAAAGGTCCTCTTCTAGGGGACACATGGATGATTCAGGATATCTGCAAATCTTTATGGCACACAACTCAGATGATTGCAATTAGTTTTCTGTGGAAGTGCTGGTGTAAAGCTACTTTCAAGGAGGAATCATCCCCCCTTAGACTAGAGGAATTGAGGGTTTTTAAGCAAGAGTTGGCTTTGCTTTTCAAGGTCAAGTTTAGTGCTTCCCATCAAAATCTTGAGTCCCTTCCTTTTCGGGTACAGGCCCATATGCTTGTATTTTTTACCATTTTAGGGTGGGAACTTCCTGGGTCTCCTGTTGTGTGTATGTTTTAACTCTACCTTCACAATGATGTAACTATTCGTTCTTTGAAGTTTGAAGTAAAATATGACTCATTTCCAAAACAAAAAAAAAATTGAGAAAAAACAGTCCAAGAAACAACATTCTTAAGTGCAGAAGAAAAATGGTTAAACAGTAAAACCTATAAATCATCATAAATCTAATAGGAAAAGCCTCACCCAAGAAGGCTGAAGATGTCTTGCTTGTTCCGGATTGCAGCTGCCATAAGTTTGGACTTATGACCATGCTTGTGGATGTAATTGAAGGCCTTAGTTGCCTGCAGAAAACAGTGAGCTGCTACACCAGTTATATCATAAAGATGAGCACACAAGCTTTGCAAAAGAATATAATGTATATTTTTCAGCTAGAAGAAGCTCGAGTTCATGATATTAGTATATTACTAAAGATAGAGGCAAGTGTGAAAAAATCAAAATTATTTAAAAATAGCCCGTATACATCAACTGGCATCATGAATGCTACAGATAGAGGAAACTGTAGATCTCATTGACTCTCAAGAGTGTCATGCTAACAAAAATCAAACCAAAATTTCATGCATATACATGTATTCCAAGTCTTATATGCTTATCACACAACATCCCAATTTCCTTAATTTTCCTTGAAGTGTCTTCTAGAACTTAATCATCTAATTCTTAATTTGTGTTGCCTAGACTCCATTACTATGCAGGAAGAGTTTGACTCGAGAATAAAAGCACATGGAATGATCAACAGGTAAAAACTGTGTTGCAGGGTTACCCATCCTCAGGGGCTGGGTTCGTGTCCCCATCTCGGGTACCGTCCCCAAGTCCCGGAAATCGGGTCGGGTACTTCATAGACGTGCCCTGAAGTCCCTGCCAAAGTCCCCAAGTATCGGGTAATTTTGGCCCAAAAACAGGAAACTTTGCTCATTTTGGGGACTCCGTCCCCTAATTTTGGAGACTTCGGGGAAACTCCAGTATGTGAAAAAAAATTATAAAAAAATTACCTTTACGAAGAGGGACGACGTAGGTGTGGGCTCCCCTACCCTCTTAAGACCCCGCGAGCCTGTCCACTTCTCCCAACGCAGAGTTGAGTCTTGACTTTTGCTGGAGCCCGTGAGAGGAGAGCTTGCTGCGCAAAGGAGAGGATACAGGCAAAGGAGAGGAAAGACAAGCTTAGGTTGTCTTAGACTTAAAAGGTTTGTGCTTTAAGTTAATGACATGGCACTATCTAGCTTGGACGGGATGGTATTTATTCTTAGACTGTTTCTTCTAGAAGATTGACTTTTTCTTTTATGACTCTGGATCTTGTCATTGGATTTTTCTTGGCATAGTTTGTGTTTATTGTTGATCCTTTGTGCAAGTTGTTCCAATGTTGTTTCACAGACCGTATTCTTTGTCCTTCATGAATGATAGAAAACCTACATTGTTGATGTTTGTGCAGACGTTTCTATGCATGTGCATATTTCTAATTTTGAAAAACCAAAAGTTCCATCAACTATTGTCATGTTTATACTTAAGGTTCATATGTAATTTCCACTTTATATCAATGATGTATGAACTTTGAAGCAATGTGCATGTTAATTGTACTTGTTACTTATTGAAATTGGATACTAGTGAAAAATAAATTGATTTAATTATATATATATATATATACAATCCCCTGACGTACCCAAGTCCCCTGTTTCAAAAAGTGGTGTCCCCATCCCTGTCCATGTACCCAAGTTTCCTGGCAACTTAGGGTAAAAACGAGGATAACATAAAAAGGAGATAATGCAGCCTGAATAATGCGAATTGACCAATTTACAAATCATGACTGTATGAATCTTGCAGAATTGCGTTTTCATGAATTGTTAAGGAAGACTGAAGATACAGAGATAATTTCAAATAGATCTCTTAAATGGGTGATGAAGCAAGCATAATAACATTTAGGAATGAAATTAAAGTAATTCTACTTGTTATCAATAAAGAACTTGGAATAAGTAGCAGGGTTAATCAGTGATCGGGAATCTGTTAGCATTGACTCAATGAGGCCAAGCAACCTTTGGCCTGCCTATGCCTTTTATGGGGAATATTAAATTCATGAACAAAGATCAGTCATAGTGCCTATCTACCCTGAATCTATTATGATGTGAACTTGATTTGTTTTCCTTGATTGTGATTTGATGTTATATTTTGATGTGAGTTCCATTATGATGTGAATATATTTTGATTTACAATGGTGATGCATTGCATATAGTAGTTTACTTTTAAGCCTGAATGAATTTACTAAATCATTTCTTTGATACATAATATGCATAATCTAGGAGGTGTTGATGTTTTGTGCAGCTTCGGAAGATATTCCACAAGAAAGAATAATAACAAAACCAAGAACAAGTCAGCCCAATTAAATTGACCCAATCAAATGGTCAAGTCGGTCTAATTAAGGGGGAAAATGGCCCAATCCAGAAGACAAGTTGGTCCAGTATGGAAAAGTGACTTTTCTAGTATAAATAGAAGTGAACTTGGCTCATTTGCAACACACAATTTCGCTCAAGCAAGAGGACAAGTGCACAGATCCAAGGAAGACAAGTTAAAGGGTTCAAGAAGCATTGTGAAGACAATTTTTGGGGTTTTATCTTTCTCTCTCTTCTAGGGGCTCAGAGGTTATTTGTATCTTTCTTGTATTATTATTTTGTAGCTAGTGTCGGGCACTATTCTTGTTGAAGAATCTTATCTAGAGAATTTTGTTAGGGTTTTCCCGTGAGAGGGTTTTCCCATGGTAAATTTGCATCTATTGTGAATGTGTTTCTTTCAATGACCCTTTATATGCATGCAGTTTATGTTTATGCAATAAATAAGTTAATAACATCTAACCGCTAAGAAAAATCAACTGCTAAGAAATATCAACATGGTATCAGAGCGGTTCTGAAAGAGGCCATTACACAATCCGAAAAAACAACATGAAAAAAGCAGTCCGAAAAAGTAGGGCCTGAAAAAATAGGACTAGAAACTTAGGTCCAAAAAAATAGGGCTGAAAAATTAGGACAAAAAAGTAGCGCCGGAAAAATAGGGTCAGAAACATAGTGCCGAAAATTTAAAAAAAAAACAAACAAACAAATCTGAAAAAATAGGGCCGAAAAAGTAGGGTCGAAAAAGTAGGGCCGAAAAAATAGGGCCAAAAAAGCAGGTCCAAAGAAGTAGGGCGCATCTTTCTGTGGATCCCAATTTTCAATTTTGTCAAATTTTGACCTAAGTTTTGCCAAGATTAGGGTTTTTGGTTCAGATTTCAGAATTCTGTCAAGATGGTGTCCAGGATTAGAAGAAGAAGACAAGTTGGATGGTGTGTAAGATACTTCAAAGGTCAAATGTTACAAATGTCATTCATTTGATTATTATGCTCATAAGTGCCCTCAAAAGAAAAGAAAGAAAGATGCATCAACAGCTGATGTTGAAGAACTTCCACCTCAGAAGAAAACAAGAAGAAGACGGATTTGATGAAGACTACAAACAAACTTTAGAAAGAGTACTTCTAACTTTCTAAGTACTCCAGAGCTTCAGCATGAAGGTGTTTTGTAGAAGACATATACTTGGCAAGAATGCCAAAGGATTTTTCCAAACTATGAAAGTAAATCCAAAGTGATCTTGGATCTAGTGCTTCCAGAAGACATGAGGACCAAGGATGAAGACTTCAGCAAGTTTCGGACTTGACAAAGAAGAAAATCACGGTCTTCAAATCAGACGATGAAGCAGAGTACACTTCCAGAAACTCTAGTGATCTCTACAAGGAGGCAAAAATCAAGAGGGAGTCTACAAAACACATGAAAGATAAGTATTTGTATTGTTACTAAATTCTTGAAATTTTTTTGAATGATATTGTTTATAACAATTATATGTAGATCTGTAATACAGTCTTCTTTTAATGCATTTATATATGACTGAGATTGACAAGCAGTAGGATAATGTAGTGCATATTATGTATATGTTAAGTAAGTATCCTATAGTGCTACACAGCATCCCATGAGCCCTTGATGGAGCTTGGTTTCCTTCTTTTATATCCCAATTACAAACTCAATACAGATCCCATACATGCTTGTTACAAACTCAAATACTGACTCGATACAGACTCATTACAGAATCCTTTTCTGTCATTATTTTAGCCGACTTACTATAACCAGCCAATAGGGTGTCTTTCCTATTCTAGCAACACATAACGGGAGGCACTATCGGCCTGACTTACAAAGATTCCTTCATGCATGTGGTTTTTGCTGGCTCCAGCCGAGCTCGTATCCACGCTCGCTAAGGCCTGTCGCTTTCTCAGCGTTATGCCTTACTGTCGCTTTCTAGCCGTTATGCCACTTGCACACCTGCTTCTGTTGATATTCTACCATATCATCTCGTCACACGTTCTTATCCTTCTGTCGCGGCTTGCTTATCTAGCGCAGCTTCCTCTTCCAACGCCTTCTCCTCTTCTTCTTCTTCTCTTTCACTTCTTTTGTCGCAGCATCCTTCCCTTTCTCCTTTATGCTGCTTCCTCAGTCGTAGCTCCTTCCTCTTCTCCTTTATGTTCTTTTCTCTAGTAGGCAGAATTTTGCATGAATTCTGCCCTAGTATCCCTAGGCCCAATAGTGTGTCTTGTTGAAGATAAAAGGAAGCTAGATAGTTACCGTGTGTGTTTGGGATATGGATGGGTGTTGTGTTGAAGCATTGGTTAAGATAATTCTCTTGATCGGTTACATGATGGTGTGCACTATACATAAGAAATTATCATTGCATTGACTTGAATGACTAGTATGCAATGTTGCTGACTATTTGACTAAATTTGATTTGCAGGAAAGATCATATGCTATGGCCTACAAGAGAGGGATGACAAAACTTGTCATGAAGAACAAGTGATGGATGTGAAGTCATCCAGGTTACAAATCCTGTTGATATTTAGAGTTCGAGAGGGAGCAGGGTGCTCAGAAGCGGGAGGCTTCTAGGAGCATGTCTCTCAACTTAGGTTCCAGATGTAATGTTCCCTAAAAATGACATGCATGCAAACCCTAAAAATGAGATGCATGCAAACCCTAAAAAGGGAGATGCATGCAAACCCTAAAAGTGATATGCATGCAAACCCTAAAAGTGACATACATGACATCTAAGCATTATTTAATGATGCATGCACCCAATTAAGTCTCCATGCGCATGCATGCAAGTCAACTGCAAATTAGAAGTTAAAGTGACCTAATTAGGTCAAAGATTAGGTTTTGCGCAGTTGAACTTTATATATAGAGGATAAAGCGAGAGGAGACTTCACTTTTGATGAGGATCATTTTGGGAGCTCTTGGATAGCAGCACAGCAGTTGGGGTTGGAGACGGAGTCTTCAGCTAACAGGATTTCGGTAGTGAAACATCTGTCCTAGTCTTATTCCGGGGTTTGGAGAGCTCGGTGAGCTATTGGTGTTGAGGACGTAAACCCTTGACAAATCTTGGTTTCGATGGTGCAATCTATCCATCCTAGCTAAGTTCAAGGATAGATTACCCGAATCTATCATTTGTGCTTCAATGAGAATAAGTTTGTGGAGTGTTAGGGCAGCGAATCAACTTATTTCATAGTTAGGTGAATCATCTTCATTAAGGATTATTGTGACAGAGATTTCATGCTCGTTTGAGAAGAATATCATCACTTTTTGTGTTGGACAGAGAAGGGGCAAGTAGACCAACTC
>LPNX010377807.1:132260-143280 GCA_001517045.1 Pseudotsuga menziesii
CGTGACCCACGGAAGGCCATTTCAGTGTTATAACGAACTGATATTTCATATATCGGTGATAGGTCTGATTGTTGATTTAAACTAAGGCCGCAGAAGGAGAAATACAAGTTACAGTGTGTGAGGGAAGATGATTTACTGTGGCTGGATGAGTTAAGGACCTTTCACTGATCATTGGTGGACATCTCCTTCATCGTGGGCCACAAAGGAAGCCACTACAACCCAGGCTTTGCAAATGTTAGCAACCCGTCACCTACAGGAATTTAGCTACAGCAGTGGTCTGTTTACCTTTTATGAATATTAAACAACATGCTTTAAGCCTCTACAGTACACCTTCAGCATTGTTAAAGATCAGAGTTATTTCATTTATGATACCTGATTACCTACGACTGATTTGAGGTACTTATTATGTCCACACTTGCATAAACAGTTTATGTTTTCCATTTTTGTTCCTTGTTTAAAATCATGGGATTTATAATGGTTATGCATCTTACTATGTCATGCAATTAATATTTGAATGAGCAAACTATTACATGAAGATTGCAAACAACAAAATAAACTAGTAAGCCAGAGGAACTAAGTGAAAGGAATAATATTCTCAAACAACCACAAGCAAATAAATTCAAGATTACAAGAAACAAGCAAGTGCAAACATAAGAAGGCAGATCTCCTTAATTTGGGATATTACAGTGGTATCAGAGCATAATCTTGGCCAGCTGTGGGCACATAGCAATTGAATATAAGTGCATGTTGATACATGCATGTACATGCAAATGCATGTCAGTGATGTTGGTGAAGTACATGTCAGAACAAAGGTTTTTCTTTGCCAGCTTGTGAGAACATGAAGACAATCAGAAGGGTCTTGACTAGAAATTGGCAGAGGTTAGCAGTACTTCAATACTTGCCTCGATATCAAGAGTATCTAGCCTTGGGTGATGAGGTATGTGCGGCATTGTCCTTTCAAGATTATTACACCATCCAGTTCGGGAGCCAGCCCAAAGATTTGGATGAGGATCTCCTTAAAGGCATAGTTGGGGAAGAGAAGAAAGATGAGCATGAAGTACAGGTTGTTGGTGAGCTTCATTTGGAGTTAACAGTACATGATGAGGATTCTGCAAGGAGTAGAGAAGGTGGCTATTCACTTGAAGCTCTTACGAAGGATCCAAGGGTCATGGATGGAGCTGTTGCAGAAAGTGAAGTTGAGCTGATTACAGCCAAGGAGTCAATGAAAGCAATTTTTGGGAAAAAGAAGATAAAGAAGGATGGCACAGAGGGGAAAGTTATCACTCTTGCTCCTGTTAAAGAGCTCCAAAGAACAGAACGCATGTCATGAATATGTTATTCTGCCCAAGACTCTATAAGTACATGGAGTCTTGGGAAAAGCCTCAGACCAAAACTAGTTGAGAGGGTTTGGTTATTTCCAGGGGTTGAAAACATAAGCATGTATGACTTTTATGAAGAGTATTGGCGTACTTTTGGTGATTTACTGGTACGAATGGAGTCTGAGGGGTTTTTGGTTGACCGTAAGTATTTATCAGCGATGGAAAAAATTGAGTCAGCTGAGGAACATCTAAGGCAGATCGTGGAGAATGCAAGTGAGAAAGCGTTTGCTGAGCTGGAAGGAAATCCTCAACAGCTTGAAGTTGTTCAGAAAATTGCAGAGTCAGAGTCTTTGTCATCATGGCTTCAGGTCTACAACAAAGAATTTATTCATACACTATCCTTTCCAGAGCATGAAGCATTTGACCACCCTATTGCATGTCTTCTGATTGTTTCTTCCAAAGATGAAAATCCTGTCAATAAATTTGTGGATCTCTTCAACACAGATCAACTCCCCTCTTTTTTAAATGAAGGTGCAAGGGATCCAAAGATATTGAAGCATTATGTATTAATACACGACAATGAAGATGGACCTGCAGACAAAGCAAATGAAATACTAGCAGAAATGAAGGGAACTTTTGGACCCCATGATTGCAAGTTGCTATGCATTAATTCTTCTCAAATTGATGAAGAGATCTTGCCAGGAGATATCTGGACTCCTTTTGTTTCGTCATCTTTGGTAGACAATTCATCAGCTGACCATGTTCTAGGTCGGTGTCTCAACAGAATTGACTTGGAACAAATTAACGAATTCATGCAGGATTTTTCTGTAAAGAATATCATCCCATACATGGAGCAGAAAATACGCTCCTTGAATCAACAGGTTTCAGCAACAAGGAAGGGGTTGAAAAATCAGATTAAAAACCTTTGGTGGCTTAAGGGGAAGGATGATACTGCTGATGTTTCAAATGGGTCTAACTACACATTTAGTTCGATAGAGTCTCAGATCAGAATATTGGGAGACTATGCCTTCATGTTGCGTGATTATGAACTTGCTCTTTCAAATTATCGATTGTTATCCAGTGATTACAAGATTGACAAGGCTTGGAAGCGTTATCCAGGTGTCCAGGAGATGATTGGGCTTTCACTATTTATGTTGGATCAATCAAGAAAGGAGGCTGAGTATTCCATGGAAACAGCTTTTACTACTTATCAGAAAATAGGCGCTTCAGGTCAGAGATATGCCACAAGATGTGCACTTTGGTGGGTAGAATTGCATAAGACAATAGGGGGACTCTCCAAAGATTGGAAGGTTACAGAAGATGATGCTCAGACTACTGTTGATCTCTGGTACAAGGAAAGGGAAGAAGTCAGGCTGTCTAGTATTGAAGAACAGTTGGATTCCTTGATGGGGCAGCAGAAGAAACATACTATTGCATTTCAAAGTAGTCTTCTTAAGGAGTACATAGACAGGGCTTGCAATAGCTTGAGTCCACATTTGCATAATGGTGGATGGTTTTTACAGGTTGGCCAGGATCGAGAAATTGACCAGCAGTATATGAGCATTCCAGTTGAAATTAGAAGGGTAGAATATCAGCTCGGTAGGATTATTCCTTGTGATGGTGCTTATGGACAAGGTACTTTTCGAGGGTTGGATTGGAGAGAGATTAAGAGTTGGTGTCCTATTGTGTGGGCGATTCCTGGGAAGACATTCCTAGCCAAGGGTAAAGTCCCACAAGATCCTTCAGATATTTGGGATGAAATATGCACAAGTTTGCATTGGGACCCAGGTGGAAGACCTTATGAGGGATGGATACAGTGTTTACTGATGGTGTTACTTGGGAGTCTACATGATGCTCCTTGTGTCGATACTACGCAAGGTAGCGATGGATGCATTTTGACCTCTGCAATTCTTAGATTGATTTGGGACCCTGGGATTACAGTGACTGGCAGTTTAGTGACTGCTAGAGGGTGCTTTTAGGAGGTCTCTGGTGATGGTACTGTACAGTGCAGTGTTTTCAGCAGAGTATGCTACAGATCTCCTAGGATAATTTGGGACCCTGGGATCATCCTCGGATTCAGTTGGTTCAGTTGATTGATTGTGGATTTGCGTTGGAATTGCTTGAGGACAAGCAATCTTTGGCGAGGGAGGACTGTAATGTTCCCTAAAAATGACATGCATGCAAACCCTAAAAATGAGATGCATGCAAACCCTAAAAAGGGAGATGCATGCAAACCCTAAAAGTGATATGCATGCAAACCCTAAAAGTGACATACATGACATCTAAGCATTATTTAATGATGCATGCACCCAATTAAGTCTCCATGCGCATGCATGCAAGTCAACTGCAAATTAGAAGTTAAAGTGACCTAATTAGGTCAAAGATTAGGTTTTGCGCAGTTGAACTTTATAAATAGAGGATAAAGCGAGAGGAGACTTCACTTTTGATGAGGATCATTTTGGGAGCTCTTGGATAGCAGCACAGCAGTTGGGGTTGGAGACCGAGTCTTCAGCTAACAGGATTTCGGCAGTGAAACATCTGTCCTAGTCTTATTTCGAGGTTTGGAGAGCTCGGTGAGCTATTGGTGTTGAGGACGTAAACCCTTGACAAATCTTGGTTTCGATGGTGCAATCTATCCATCCTAGCTAAGTTCAAGGATAGATTACCCGAATCTATCATTTGTGCTTCAATGAGAATAAGTTTGTGGAGTGTTAGGGCAGCGAATCAACTTATTTCATAGTTGGGTGAATCATCTTCATTAAGGATTATTGTGACAGAGATTTCATGCTCATTTGAGAAGAATATCATCACTTTTTGTGTTGGACAGAGAAGGGGCAAGTAGACCAACTCGTGGCAGGCTGTAGAGGACAGTTCCATACCAAATAGTACCCTTCTGTACTATTCCGTACAGATCCGTACAGATTTCGTACTTCATACCTTAGCCCTGTTCCTCCATGTTGAAGGTCATGGTCATCTAAATTGTCCCTTGTCATCTCTAGACAGGTTCAGAAGAAGGGAAACTCTATACCTCAGAGAGATCAGCCACCTACAAGAAATATACCAGATCGACCCATATCGCTGCTACAAAATCTAGAGCAAAGATTGGCTTACTACACAGTGGGGCGCATTCTCCATGGTTAGGATAGGCATCACCACGTATTGAGCAAGGGCGTGTTATTTGATGAGTTCGTGGACTAGTTTGCAGCTGGATCTCAGTATTAGAAAGCGACTCTTAGTGGAGTGTCTATCTCAAAAAGCTAGCATCTGAATTAGGTCAAGTTTATCTTTGCTGCTACAAGAATACATTTATTAGACTTGGAGGGGGGGTCGCATCAGTGGATAAAGGGAGGGCTTTGAGCTGATAAACACTGTTAGAGGTGATTGTATACTGGTTATCTGACTTGCGTGGGGATTTACCTATAGACTGTGCACTTGGATTCATCTTTTACAGCTCCACACCTTTCCTGGAAATTAAATGGTGGAGTCTAACTCACTGAGTATCCTCCCATAGGGCGTATTTGAGCTGTTAGTCATCTCTGTTAGTGTTTGGAGCGTTGCTGGTCGAAGAAATAGCCAAATCGTGACCCACAGAAGGCCATTTCAGTGTTATAACGAACTGATATTTCATATATCGGTGATAGGTCTGATTGTTGATTTAAACTAAGGTCGCAAAAGGAGAAATACAAGTTACAGTGTGTGAGGGAAGATGATTTACTGTGGCTGGATGAGTTAAGGACCTTTCACTGATCATTGGTGGACATCTCCTTCATTGTGGGCCACAAAGGAAGCCACTACAACCCAGGCTTTGCAAATGTTAGCAACCCATCACCTACAGGAATTTAGCTGCAGCAGTGGTCTGTTTACCTTTTATGAATATTAAACAACATGCTTTAAGCCTCTACAGTACACCTTCAGCATTGTTAAAGATCAGAGTTATTTCATTTATGATACCTGATTACCTACGACTGATTTGAGGTACTTATTATGTCCACACTTGCATAAACAGTTTATGTTTTCCATTTGTGTTCTCTTGTTTAAAATCATGGGATTTATAATGGTTATGCATCTTACTATGTCATGCAATTAATATTTGAATGAGCAAACTGTTACATGAAGATTGCAAACAACAAAATAAACTAGTAAGCCAGAGGAACTAAGTGAAAGGAATAATATTCTCAAACAACCACAAGCAAATAAATTCAGGATTACAAGAAACAAGCAAGTGCAAACATAAGAAGGCAGATCTCCTTAATTTGGGATATTACACCAGATCAGATAGAAAGATGGCTTCCATGACAGACAATGGGAGCAGTGGATATGATGACTATTCAACAATGACAACAGTCATATGTGGACCCATGACCCAGGTCCAAAGGATCTCATATGGAGATTGACGGTTGGGAGCATGAGGATCTAACGAATATTGGTCTTTCTAGTACAAATGTTCATCCTTCTGATGATCATGAGGAGCTTGCAACACAGTACCAGAGGAAGCCTGGAGTCCAGTGATCTTGAGAGCAATAGGCTCGTATAAGTAGACCCATTCGATGGGAGATGACACAGATGGATACACAGAAGATCAACAATAGAGAAGGCTACAAGTCACTCTAGTGCAAGACATCCAGATGTAGAGAATGCAAGATGTTCAGATGCAAAGAGAGCAGATCATAGTATTTGAGAATCTTGGCATGATTCTTGGGATTAGAGGTGTGGCAGAGATCATATGAGATTTTCCTCAGTCAAGGAAAATGCACAGTAGAGATTCGGGATGATGGATTGTAAGTCCATGGCCACACATATGATGATGAATCTGAAGTTGTTCCTCTTCAAGTTTGGAGGATCTCACAGACAGTTTAGTGGATCCCAAATGAACCTAGTCAGCACCGGGATGGACATATGCCTTACAGTCAGTACATGGTAGAGTTTAGACATGCACACCAAAGCATGTGTTGAGGTACATGCATGGTATGATTGGATATGGAATCATATATGTCTGGGACAGAGAAATAAAGTTGCAAGGATATATGGACTCTGATTAGTGCAGTGGACAAGAAAGAGCACATCGGGGATGTTGCTCTAGGTAGAGAATATTGCAGCCAATATTACAAGATGAAAAGCAATAAGGCTTCTGAAGGTTCCAAATTAGTTATATCCAAGACATGGTGCAGAAAGGAGCAATGCAACTCTAGTACATATCCATAGATGAGCAGATTGTCAATATACTTACTAATCCTCTGTCCGAAATAAAGTTGAATATGTTACCGACTAGGTTGCATCTAGTTGGACTTTCAGTGAGCTGCCAAATATGAATAAACACTTGTTCAAACTCAGAGCTCAAAAGTCCATCAGGCCTTCTTGGCCCTTTTATTTTTTTGTATCACATGTTCATACCCCCATGGGGAAATTGTAATAAATGTGCTAGCATGAGAGCTGTATGTAAAAGACTCGGTTTCCTAGACTTAGACATCAATCTGACTAGCCTAGAGTGATTTTTCTAGTGTTACACGGGGACTCGCCCCCCAGCGTCGGGAGTGCGCCCCAGGGACTCAGGGGCTCCGGGCGAAACGTTTCCCAGCGTCCCCAAAATTAGGAAACTCTCGGAAACGCATAAGGGGGCGCATCCCCCTATTCTGCAATGCGCTTCGGTGAAGGGGGGCTCCCACACGCCCCCTCCTGAAACTGGGGGACTCCTAGACGCCCCCCACAATTTTCCCAATTTCAATTTAAAAAAAAACAAAATTTTAATTTTAATTGTTGTTTAGTCTCTATTTCAGGCTTAGTATTTAGTAATTTACTATTTCACTATTTTAGCATGCAATATCATTGATTCAATTTTTCAATTACAATGACTAAAATTAGAAATATGAATATCAAGATTCAAATGACCAATTTGAAAATTGTCATGATGAATTGTATAACGTGTTTGTATTATTAATTTGTTATATTCTGATTTACATTGTACAATGATAAACTTAGTATTTACTATTTATTATTTACTTTTAGTCATTTACATGGGATGAATCATTGAATTGTTATTGCTGGGCTTTAATAATTATAATATTCATTTTTATTAAGACCTGGATGTCCCCCTCACCTCGTCGAAATTCGCTAAAATTTGGGGGTGGTCTCCACACATCCCCAATGTGCGTTTCCCCGCTCCCGCGTCCCGAAAACTTGGGGGAAAATTGGTTTTTTCCCTTGATAATTATTGGTTGTTGAACAAACGACTAATAATTTTAGAGTTTTTCACTCATACCTCCAAAGTTGGGGTAGTCGTCTTGGTGGTTAGGCCTTAGGAGGTTATTAAAGTCTAAGTGTCAATGTATATGAGCATGCTAGGCATCAATATTGAGTCGTATGGACATGTGCTAGTTCCCCCTAGGTTTTTGTTCAATTCCAAGAATTTTTTTTTTTTTTTCGTTTTTTAAGGCCATTTTTTAATGGTTTAATTAAAAAATTTATAAATGGCATAAAAACTTGATCCGGAGGAATAATTTGTTGTGGGGATGCTTGTTTTAATACTTAGAACATACTCTTTAAATCGGGACCCACTTTTCGTATGCTTTGAGTGATTAAAAAGTCACTTAAGGTTATTTTTCGCTAACGGAACATCAAAATGACATTTTAATGCTAATAATGCGACATTTTGGCTTGAAGACAAAGTTGAAAAAGTCAAACAAACATGTTTTAACATGTGGGGAAAAGGTGGCAAGGTTTGTCCCCCATGATGGCGACCTCATCAAATTAAGAGAGCGTCACTTTGGATAAATGTCTGAACCCAAGCGAAATCATTTCCTGTTTGAAGGTGCACCCACCATCTCACGACAATTGGGATATGTGGTGAGTTAAGTATGAGTAGTGGCGAATCATCTCGAGTTAAAGTTCACTAGATACAAAATGTGACTCCATTGGGGGCCAAAATGATATGATTGGGATTGATGTGAGGAGGTGGCAATTTCGTGGAGTTTGGAGATGCACCTTTCCTCTCATGTTTGACGTTTTCCTGATGTGGCATCCAAATCGTGTGGGTTGTTGGCTTGTTAGGTGATGGCGCCTCTCTCTTAGGAGAGGTGGCATCCTCTCCTTGTGATCTCTTCAATCAAGATCCACAATTTACTCTTAAACTCGACTTCTCTCTTCAGTTATCTCTCAGTCATAGAGGCACCCCCCTGGGTTGGAGTTTCCTATATAATTAAGTCACTTCTCCATTGAAAAGGAGAACAGAAGGTGGAACCTCTGCTTGTGCTCTTATGTAATATTTCTTTTTTTGCAAAAATAAAAGGAAAGGCTTTGGAGGCTTACGTTGGTGTGATCATTGGATGTTTGGTTGTTGTTTTCTTTATAATTCATTGAGGTAACTTATATGTTTTGTAAATGCTTGTTTGAAGTTTGCAATGGTACCAGTCTTTGAAGGGAATTTTTATTCTAGTACAATAGGAAGTAATATTTGAGTAATTTGCTTCTTATTGTTAGTATTACAAGAGATCCATGAATTGTTATCAATTCTTGCTTGAATGTATGCATTTTTAAATTTATTTTTTGGTTAACACTGGTGCGTTTAATTCCCCCTTGCAAGTGTTCGTGAAGTGTTTTAGGTGACCAAGTCAGGAGGATCTTTGTGAGCTTGTTTTCTCTCACCAAGAGGACGAGTCCACTGCCCTTGTCTTTTTTTGCTAACCATTGGTTCTTATTGCTTCTAGATCCCAAAGAAGTTTCTTCATTTGTCATGGTTTCTTTCCTTTAGATCTATCATTCAAGTAAAAATCATAAGTAGATCTAAATGTCTAAATCTAGTTGTTTTTCAAAGTTTAGATCTAGCCGTCATATTTCTCTTTCTGCAAAAGCTTAAATTTTCAAATTCTTAAAGTGCTCAAAGAAGGATTCATGCTTTCATTTTCTTTATCTAGCATTTGGTGCTTTCCAACTTGCTTGCCATCTCTTAAAGAGGCAAGCAAAGATCCTAAGAAGGAAGGCTTCCTAGCTTTCCTTAGTTAAATTTCGCATTTTTGTTTAACTTTTTAACTTAGAATTTTTTTGCCAAGTTTTGTAGTTTTTCCCAAACACTCTTAAAGTGTTTGGGACCATCTTTTGACAATTGTTGTTGGCTGGTTTTTGTCACTTAACGCACAGGTAGAGAGAAATGTTGCCCAAAAATTGAATATTTGAGCAAGCAAGAAGACTCCTTACCTTCCCTACTCTTCATCCCCTTTCTCTCCCTTCATTTCATTGAAAGAAACTTGTAAATCCGTTGATCTAAATGATAAAGATCATGGATGTCCCAAAAAAGAGCTTTTAGGCGATTATAATACTTGTAATAAAAGAAATCAGGAGGGTTGTATTAAGCCTTCTCAATCCCCATTCGAGGATTGATGTGGAGTGCTTAGTTAGATCAATTTAATTTCTCTTTGATAGTTTAGTTGCTTTTCATTTCGGAAGAAAATAAGTACTTACCCCACGCTTTCCCGAGTATCCCGCAAGGGGGAAAGAGATTCATGCTAGAGTAAATACTTCATCGACTGTTTTTTTACCTTTTTGGGAAAACTAACCCCCTTGCTTTCCTGAGTAAGGTTTGTTGACCACCAAAACCAACTAGGTGGACAATGATGTACCATGCACATGTTGGATGTGCCTTGAAGATAAGAATGAAGTACTTAATGATTATATCAAGCGAGGCAGCTCTTCTTCTCCTCTCTATGAAATTTCTGCCCCTTGCGGGGGATTTTGTAAGAATATGTCAGCATGAAGGTCTAGTTTTTTGTAACTTGATCACCTAAGACTTAGTCATTAGGGAAGTCCTTTCATTGAGTGTTTTTTCACTTGGATAATTAAAATTTCTTTTTAGAGATTTTAATTATTTGAGTTTTTCACTCAAAATTACCTCCAAAGTGGTGAAAGGTGTTCTAGTGATTGAGTCCATGGGGTGATTGGGGTCGAGGAATGTTTTATATTACCATGCTAGACATTATCTAGAGTCTTGTGGAATTTCATTAAGTTTTGCATAGGTTTTTTTAATTTTTGGTCATTAAAAATTGTCACTCAGGACAATTTGTTGTAATGTAAAAAAGGGTTACTTGGTCCCTTTTAATGTTGTATAGGGGTGTGGGTACTCAAGACAAATGGCATGTGCACCCCTACACCCTTCGACCAAGTTTGAAGTCATTCGAACAAGTATTACTATGGTTTTGGTCACTTTTGCCTAGGTCAATCATGGAAATTAGGAAATTGGGCATTTAATTAGAGAGCCAAATTTTGAAAAAGCGACTATAGTCACTCGGGGTGGCCAAGTAAAGGTTCTAATGTTTA
The DNA here is from genome assembly GCA_001517045.1 of Pseudotsuga menziesii. Classification (NCBI taxonomy): domain Eukaryota; kingdom Viridiplantae; phylum Streptophyta; class Pinopsida; order Pinales; family Pinaceae; genus Pseudotsuga; species Pseudotsuga menziesii. Next base: position 142,883 of record LPNX010377807.1, read on the forward strand.
TATTATGTTCCTAAGACAAATTTAAGACCCAAAGGGGGGCCCCCAAGCAAACATATAACAAGTTTTGAGTTGCCGAATCTAGGGGGGTGCCCCCTTCTCTCTTTGATTGGTTGGGTGAGCTAAAGTCAATGGAAAGGGCCCCACTATGGTGGTTTCTTCCCCATTTGACATAACAATAAGGTTGGAAGCATTAAATTGGGGGTTTCTCTCTCCATATTTGAGATCTCAAACCTTGGTTTTGCTCTCCTTAAGCAAATTCGCCCCCCCTCTCTTGGGCCCCCTCTCTCCCTTGTGACATTTGTCTAGCATGCAAAGAGCCTCTCTCTTTCATTTTTCCTATTTAAGGAGGCTTCCCCTCCTCATTTAGGTTACACAAAAACACACTCACACCCACTCTC
>LPNX010377807.1:143396-234806 GCA_001517045.1 Pseudotsuga menziesii
TAATGTACTAACTTCCCCAAAGTGATTTTGGGCACATTTTATCATTTTCTGTTTGCTGGTTTTTATCAGGTTAGTGACAAAACAAGGAAAAACTCTGTCAAATTTCAGCCATAGAAGAGTTTTAAGGCCACCCCAAAGGAAGAGCTTCAAGGACATCTCAAGAAAGGGAAAAAACACAGTTTTTCTCACTCCTTTTACCTCTTTCTTTACGCTGAAATTTCAGCCTTTGTAACAAGTCCAAGAGAGTCTCTTGGACTTGATTTCTTGCTTTGCATTTTTCAGATTAATCAAGTCTCATTTATTTGCCATCCATTGCTAGCAATAGAAGTTGGGTTTGCCCACCTTTGCATAAGCAATTGTTGATTGGCGCGGGTCTTAGATTAGTTAGAGTTTCATTTTGTTTTTATTTAATTCTTTAATTTTTGCCCGCACCTTGTAAGTGATTTGGCTTTGCCATCCTTGCAATATCGCGTTGGCTAGCATTTTTATTTAAAGTATTTGCTTATTTCCTTTTGCTCGCACGTCACAATCGAGTAGGCTCTGCCTCCGTTGTGATATCGTGCTTGGCTTGTTTTGTTTATTTTTTCTTTAAGGATAAAATTTACCACAAGCCCCATTTTTGCTCCGTATCCTCTCCCCCCGTCGGTTCGACCGATCTAGGGTGACGAGAAAGGGCAAAGATTTGTGTTGGCTAGTTTAATAGGCACCCAAATAAGTATCTTCATTAGAAAAGAGAAAAAGAGGTTTGACCTGTGGAGCTAGTGGGGTAGAGGCTATAGGGGGTTTCGTGGCACTTTGTGTTCTCCAGTTGAGCACCCAGCAAGTTTCGAGTTTGACCCGTGGAGCTAGGTGGAAACCTTGTGTTCCCATGTTGAGCACCCGACATGCTCTCTCTAATCGAAGGAGATAGTCTCTTGGGGTAGACATCTAGAATAGTTCATTTCTTTGCAACAAACACCTTAATTCCCTAAGTCAAAGAGAGACATAAAATTTACTAAAACTTACAGGACCACTTGCATGACATTGTTACAATCATTTACATTTCTCTACTTTGTAATCACTTTATTTTAACTTACTCATTTATTGGAAGTCATCATGTTCTTGTATATTTGTTAAGGTAAATGAGTTGATGCTTTAGAAAATTATTTGAAGTTGATTATTGTGACTCCATAGCCCAGGTAGAGACGACGCTGGTCATTTTGATTATTTGATTGTTTCTCTCTTTCATACATTACTGGTTGATTGTTAAAAGGTTTGCTTGACGTTGAAATATTTGTATCACTGCACGCTGATTGTCATTTTTTGTAATTTACAACTCCTAGAAAACATTTTTCAAAAAAAGAACTTAGTAAGTAGGGACTACCCCCCTTGGCCTTTAGGAGTTGTGGTCTAAACGGAGGAGTTTAGAACCGAGGTGATAGTGGGTTCTCAACTCATAAGTTGCCCTTGGGAACACACACAGCGGTTGGGAGTCTTACCCATGTCCAAGTGTGTTTTAGGCGGCAACAAGGTTTACATAGCTGAAACAGACTCTTGGGGTTTTAATAAACAAGAAAATTTGTTCAAAAATTCTTAAAAAATTACAAGGCTTTTATCCTCGTATGCTCTACTTCCACTGCAGCATTAGTGTGATCAATTGTTGTATTAGAAAAGGATATGAGTGACTAGTAATTAGTCTCACCTTTTAATTGATCCCCAAATGAAAATTCGACGTTGCTTTTCATTTCGGAAGAAAATAAGTACTTACCCCACGCTTTCCCGAGTATCCCGCAAGGGGGAAAGAGATTCGTGGTAGATTAAATACTTCATCGATTGTTTTTTACCTTTTTGGGAAAACTAACCCCCTTACTTTCCTGAGTAAGGTTTACGTACCTGAAAGAGACTCTTGGGGTTTTAATAAACAAGAAAATTTGTTCAAAAATTCTTAAAAAAATACAAGGGTCTTATCCTCATATGCTCTACTTCCACTGCAGCTTAGTCTGATCAGTTGTTGTCTTAGAAAAGGATATGAGTGACTAGTAATTAGTCTCACCTTTTAATTTGATCCCCAAATGAAAATTCGACGTTTTGTCGAATATTACTAAGTTGTGGGCAAAGTCTTCAAGTGAAGCGGGAACCACTAAGTAGTGGTCGTGGGGCCCCGTTAAGCTACACCCTGGTTTGGTGTAGTGTTGGATACACTCTTGCAACTCTGGTTTAGCCAACATTTCACTGTGAGAACCACCTCTAAGCCATTCTAGACATATTCTTCATACCCCTTGGGTATATCTAGAATTCCCTATCCCTTCTAACAATCCAGATCACTACCATATTAATAAAATCGACCAATAATTTACCCACTCCCTTAATCACTCATTAATGAATCTAAAACTGACCAATGAGACAACTGCAATACTCACACGACACAACAACACTCCATCACCACTCCATATTCATCGGCACTGGTCTATGTCATTTTTTCATGCTTAAATCAATTTTGCAAAATGTCGTGAATGATGTTTACATTATCATATGTTGTTGATGTGATCTTTGTCTTGCAATAGTCCATTGTGATATTTTATCCATTTCATTATAACTCCTAGAATTAATCTTTTCTTTCATGGATTAAAACCATAGATTTTCTTTTATTAGGGACCACCCCCCTTGGCTTCACTAGGAGTTATCCTAGACGGAAGAGTTGAGTATCGGATGACAGCACTTGGCTCGAGCTTGCCCCCAAGGTCGCACCCAGTGGCTTGAAGATTTCTTCCATATGACCCGAGGTGTGAATTAGGCGGCAACAGAGTACTTCCGGGACAAGCTTGATGTAGTACAAAATGACTCCTCTAGTTGAGAGGGAGTACTGATGTTTCTCCATAGGTAGTAGCAGATAGATAAAATCCCCACCAATTAGTCATGTGGGACCTGACTCAAGAGTTCTTCTTGTTACCGGATGAACTAGCAGGGCTAGTCACCGATAAGCATATGAAGGAGAAAGTGACCACTATCTCCTTCGTCACTTCTCCAAACTTCTTTGGAAGTCAGAAACTCCTAGGGGAGATCCCTAATAGTGAATCTATAAGGACACTTAAACGCCAAATAATGTCTGTTTTGGAAAGGGTTAGTGATCAGTGCCTTAATGGAGTCAATTTAAGGAATGAAGAAAACATACTATATGGAAAAATATGAATCATGTAAGTACCATTAGTATATCAACTTCAGTAGTACATTCATTTAATAACCACCTTCAGCTATAAATCATGCCTATACTATGTAATTAGTATGAAATGTCATATATCCAAGTATAGTGCAAGTGTAATCAACATATCATCTTTAATCTACCAATGTGTATGACAGTAATAAACCAAGAAACAAAAAGAGGGATTCAGTGTGTCTCCTTTAACCCAGCTGGCAGTATTTATCCTTTGACAAATAGATCATTACACAAGGTTAGTTAACAATGGTCCAATTGTAACATCCACTCAACCAATTCTTTGTGCAGTAAGAACAATTTTCAAACTGTATTGAAGAAAGACATTAGCAGCAGTAGATGATATTGGACAATTTTGCACGCAATAAGAAAGTGTAACAATTAGTAATCATATGGCACTCATATCAACTAACCTTATCAGCATCATAAATATTTATTCATTGTCTGATATACGGCACCTAAACACAAGTTAAGGTCATTCTTGATATTGTCTTCCACTAACAGTAGTCTAATAAATAATTGTTAACCCACAACTTATTCTGTATTGTTTTGTGAAAAGGTAAGACTGTTAGGAAGTGAAGAAGGGGTCTGCAATAGTATGCAGACCCTTTGAACCACTAAATGCAGGCCCTAAGGATACTACAGCAGTCAACAAATGTTATATCCAAGCCTTTGTTCATCAATTACTAACATGCTAACCACTTGTTTGTTTTGATGCAGGTGGAGATCTTGAAATGGCATTTAGGACAGTCTGCAATGAAATTGCAGAATGTGTTTAGGCTTAAACAAGGTTGTAACAGCCTTGTTACAGTGCTGGAAATGGAGGGCAGAGGACCAATATCGACACACCAGGACTGTTTAGAGGCTAATGGTGGAGTCCCAAGGTGTGAGGAGAGGCTAGACCGATCTCTTAGCTGAGGACCCTTCGGGAGAGGGAAGGAGCAGGCTAGGGTAGAAAAAGGTAGGAGAAAGAGGCCGCTAGGCAAAAAAAGACTGTTTTTAGGGTTTTGAGGGCAGATTTTAAAGTTTTTTTGGTTTTTTGTATTTTTAGGGTTCTCTATAATTCCGCCTTAGGATTTTTAGGGATTTAAAGGCTAGGTTGATTTTATAGGGAAGGAGGCCGAAATTTTAGGGAGGCCAAAAAATGCAAAAAAAATATTTTTTTGATTTTTAGGGTTTTCAACATAAAATTGCAGACATAATTATGAACCTAATTTTACCATGAAAATGCAAATTTATACATGCAAATGCAAGAGATTTGAAGGGAAATTGTTTGAGGACAAGCGTTTAGGTTTTCTCCTAACCTTAGGGCATCTAAGGATGTGACCAACCTTCCTTTGAGAAGTTTATCCTAGGTTTGACAACAAAAGCCTAAAGGCCTAAGGTTCTAACCCTAGTAGGACTCCTATGAGGGGCGTACTTCTACAAACCAAAGTGACAAAAGGTTGAAAATGACCTAGCCAAGACAAAATGCAGCTCTAATGCTACCATTCAATCCATGAACATACATCATTCATCAACATTTAACAAAAGAGAGATCAAGAAAAACCCTAGATATCTCCGTGTGCAAGTGTTTATCCAACAAATCATAGCACCACCTTTAGAAAGAGCATAAACCTAAGAAACTCCAAGAAATTGCCATCAAACCTAAATAATCATCTTTCTCAAGAGGGTTGCATCACTTCCAAAGAGCCCTAGTAGGGTAAAATAAGTGCATATTGTTTGATCTCACTTGTCTTATGTTAAAATGAAGTGAGGAGAGGTTTATTTATAGCCTCTCACACTCATTTTACAAATATAACTAGGCCTATATGCCTTAAAAAGTCAAATTGAAATTATAAAAGGTCAACTTAAAAATATAACATAAAATAATATAAAAATGGCCTAAAGTAGTCTTATAGTAGGCTACCTGGGGTATTTTCTCCCTAAGTGCCAAAAAATGCTAAAATAAGCGAATCACTCTAAACGAAAGGCTGGACTAAGCTGGAGGGAGGCGTCATGCTTCATCTAACCCCGAAAATGCTGTAAAAACCCTCAACGCCCTCCTCAAAGTAGCAAGATGGCTTGACATGGAAGATAACGTCTGGTGAGGAAGGAGACCAAGGAGAGAGAGCGCCATCCTGCCAAATGGCCAGGAGGGTGTCTGAAATGGTTGTGAAGGGAGACCAAGGTCTCATAGCTGAAGCATAGGCCACCAGAGCAAGCAAACAAGGTGTGTGGTCATCTGACCCAACGATCCACCCCTAAGAGCCTCGAACACCAACCCTAGGGTTAAAAACCCCAACAAAGGGCAGTCAACAGTGCCATTAAGCCATAGTACTCCTCAAGGAATGATCAAAGGGACCGACCATGACCACCACTATTGAATAACACCCCTCCTAGTCAAAAAAGGATTCTCTCTCCTTGTGGCACATCTAAAGGTGCGTTGGGTACAGGTGCAACGGAACACTCCCCACCAGCAAGCCATGTAGTGGTGTATGGCTCAGACACAGGTGTTATAGCTCAAAATGACACATCTCTGCCCGTGACCACTTTCCCATGATTCCGTCGCATGTCGACACTTCCATGATGACACTTCATGAAAGTCACTAAAAAAACACCTAACTTGGAGGATCCATATCTTTAGTCTTGTAACTCCATTTGACCAAATCTCTGCACCGTTGGAAAGATATTTCAGTTAGCTAAAACTTTCTAGAAGACACCAAAGTCTAAAAATGCCCAGAAATACCCTTAAAATGATATTTTTTAATGCATACGCGAGTTGCCTTAAAGAAACCCACGTATGGTAGGCAACTTGCTATATATAATACTCGTTTATGCCCTAAATACGCGACTATTTGCATTGCAACCCGTGTATACCTCCTGCATACGCAACTGATGTCTTTGAAACCCGTGTATTCCTCCTGAAAATGTCAAAAAAATACGTTTTCGAAATTTGGGTAGTTTGGTTAGTTATGCAACTAACTCCTTCAGTTGTAACTAATTTGTCTTCGACCCTATCTCTTCAGCAGCATATAAATAGAGGTAGGGAGGTCCATGAGAGAGGACTTAAATCTTTGCATTGTTATGCTGGAGGAATTGGAGCTCTCTTTCCCCCACCTTTGCCCTAGTGATCATCCCCTTGTGTTGCAGAGCTTGGAGGCTGAGTTCCTTGGAGAAGAGAAGCAGCAGAACCGGATCAAGGTTTCGTGAGGTGCCGAACTTGAAGAGAAGGTATATTTGTACTTCATTTCATGATTAATAAAGATGTGATGTCCTTCTTCTTCCCAAATCATTGTTCAATGTGTGATTGAATCTTTTTTTATGATCATATGATGATGTTAGTCAGATTAGTATTTCATCTTTCTTTGATTATCATTGTTTTATATGTGGTCATATTGGTTTGAGGAAGGTATAATTCGTTTTGCAGGTCTCTTGGAGCAAGAGGAGCAAGAAGAGGATTGAAGGGCTGCTTGGATCAACCTTCGTTTGGCTAAGGTATGAACCATTCTAATCTCTGATCTTGCTTGTATTTACTTGCAGAACCATTTGCATCTCTCTTTCAACCCCAGTACGTTGATGGCCTCTTTAACCCTAGCCATAGGAAACTTTCCTTGACAACAGAACTGACGATTCCGTTGGGGAGAGCCTTGTCTGTTTGGGGTTTCTCTGTTTTTCTTCCAGTCTTTTGTAAGGTTTCAGGTCCTTCTTACAAGTTAGGAACACCTTTTGAGTTTGTTGGAACACCTTTCCTGCCTTCCTAGGTCAGTTTTTTACCCTTTTTGTGCTTTTTGTCTTCCATACACGACTTTCAGGCTAAACAGTCGCGTGTCTGTGTTGTATACGCGACTTGTACTACCTACAACCTGCGTGTCATACGCGACCTGCCTTATGGCAACCCGCGTATGCACCTAAATTTGTGTTCTTTCATCATTTTTTAGGGCTTTTGGGTGATTTGAGGGCTATTTGTAGGATCTTGAAGGGTCCTCTGCATGTGCATGACTCCTGAGAGGTTGTTTTATCTCTGTTAGGTGCTCTTTGTCTATCTTGTAAGTCTCTTTCAAGTCTTTGAACTTGTTTTTGCTGCCTTCCCCCCCACCTCCTTCTTTGGCTTGACCTTGTTGAACAAGGTACTGAGCAGCCTTCGTTTGTAGGTTTAGATTGATTCTTGGGACTTCTTGACCTTTGTTTATGTCAGTCTTATTTGCTCGGTCTCTTCATTCCAAAGTTGTTGGCTTGTTTACCTTTGTGAGCTTTCCTTCCAAGAGAGGTTATATCCAACTTTAGGGAAACCTAGGGTTTGTTTGTGGGGTGTAGAGTAGTTGTCTATTTGCTTTGCTTACAGTACTTGCTTGCATTAGTTGATAGGCTGTTTTTTCTTTTGCATTTATAAAAGAAAAAGAAAAAAAAACACATGTTTGCTTTATATGCATGTAGATTAGTTTTTTAGTCTAGATTGCATGACATATCAATGTTTTTTTTTTTTAAATAAAAAGAATTTGTTCTTTTGTGGCTTTCAAGTTTCTATTTGAAAAAGAAAAAGAGAACAGTTTTTGCTTTTTGCATTTCATTTCTCTTTGCTTAGTCATTTTGTTTCAACTTTGAGTCAAAACACCACATAAGTTTCACGCCATTTACCCTCTGACTAAAAACAACCCTTAAAATAAATGATATAATTTAAAAATTATTAGTAAGTTTTATTTTATAGGGTCATACACCAACTAGCTCAGGCTAGACTTGTGGATTAGGGAGTTTTAACTCTCCACAAGTATTAAATTTCAGACGTAGTTGGCTAATCACTAGGTAAATCCTCTTCTATGTTGATTGTATCTGGGAAGCTCCTCTCAAACGGGAGTTAAGCACGAGGCCGCGTGAAGGCTTGGACTGAGGAGATAACCCTCTGATTCCTTGTCAAAGCATAGACCAAGGTTTTTGCGCATCTGGGGATTCTGTCTTAGACAAGGTTTTGGGCTTTGCTACCGTGCCCATGCGTACGAACCAGGCTTGCGACTGTCCCCCCAGACTGTCAATATAGTTAAGGTAGCCTTTAGTCTCTTTGACATCTAGGGTTCATACATAGGTACACCGGAAGGCTATTTCTGGTTGACCTTGGACGGGCTTGGAAGGTAACCCCGATAGAAGGTGTGGGAGGGCGGTGGGTGATTCCTCCGCTTGTGCCTAAGAACATCTACAGAGACGCCAAGTAGCTGTCTATCAGCTTTCTTCTGGAAAGCATGTCTTGTACCTGTTTGTCTGTTTGGCTATAGGAATTTTTTAGTGAGTGCTGTGTGGTTTATCTGTACTTAGTTTGCCTTCAGGTGTGTGCTTTGTACTTTTGGTTGCCTGTCAACCTTAGACTTTGTCTTATTGTTTGAAACTATGGCTAACACTTCTTTGAACACCAACCAAGAGATCCCCATGCTGGGAACTCCTTGTGATATTCCTCTCACGGGGAATGTTGGTGTTCCTTTGATGGCCACCTTGAATCAACCTGGATTCACCCTAGGGCTACCGGTGTGGTTGTTTTCCAATCCAACTATCCTGAATGCTCCTGATGCTTCTCAAGTAAGCTCCTTATATCAAGGGCATCAAAACACTACTTCCCCTTCACTTGTAGTTGATTCTCCTACTCCTACCTCATGTAGTGAAAGTACTGATACTAGTAACCGACAGTCTAAAAGGAGTAAAAGAAGAAGGATTAGGAAGAAGGCACATAAGCAAGGGGGCACCAGTTCAACCTCTGCAGGTCAAATTGAACCTCACCACCCAGCCTCTGCAGTTCATGCTGGGGGCACCTATCCAACCTCTACAGGTCATGTTGGATCTAAGCACTCAACCTCTGCAAGCCAAGTTGATCTTCACCATCCAGCCTCTGTTGATCATGCTGGTGGGATCCTTCCAACCTTTCCAAGTCACGTTCGATCCAGACACTCAGCCTCTGCAGTTCATGCTGAGGGCACCCGTTCAACCTCTGATGTTCAAGTTGAACCTCCCCATCCAACCTCTGCAAGTCATGTTGGATCCATCCATCCAGCCTCTGAAGTTCATGCTGGGGGCACACACTCAACTGTTGCAAAGCATGTTGATCCTAACCATTCAGCCTCTGTTGTTCATGCTGGTGGTTCCCATCCAATCTCTGCAAGTCATGTTGGATCCATCCACCCAGCCTCTGAAGTTCATGCTAGGGGCACACACTCAACTGCTGCAAAGCATGTTGATCCTAACCATTCAGCCTTTGTTGTTCATGTTGGTGGTGCTCATCCAACCTATGTAGGTCATGTTGGACCTAGTCTTTCAGCCTTTGCAAGTCATGCTGGGAGCAGCCTCTCAGCCTCTGTGGTTCATGCTGAAGACAATCCGTCGGCCACTGCGAGTCATGTTGACACTGTTGAAAAGACTACCCGTTCAAAACACAAGCCCAAGTTTCCTTGTAAGCTTTGTGAGGGAGACCACCTTACTTATAAATGCCCTTCCATTGTGGAGGTGCGAAGAGTTTGGTTTCATGGTCATCCCGTTTTTGAACATCCTGAAGATTTTCAACAACCAACCTCTCTTAGTTAGGTTGGACCCAGTCACCCGGCCTCTGGTGGTCATGCTGGGGGCAAAATCTCAGCCTTTGTAGGTCATGTTGAGAGAAAACAGTCATCCACTGCTAGTCATGTTGACACTGTTGAGAAAACTATCGTTCGAAGTGCAAACTTAAGTTCCCTTGTAAGCTATGCGAGGGAGATCATCTTACTCACTAGTGCCCTGCTATCGCAGAGGTGCGAAGAGTGTGGTCCGAGACTCAAGAATTTCCTTCTCCTGAACAACCTATAGTTTCTCAACAACCTACTCAACCTTTAGTTGATCAAGTGGTCGAACCAATCTCAGATTTGGTCGATCCCACTCTTCTTTCGGAGAGTGATCCTTATGTGATTGAACCAATGTCACCTTTGGTCAATCCCACTCTCCCTTCGAAGAGTGAATTTCACGAAGCGGTTGAATCAATTCCATTATCAATCAATCCCACTCTTCCTTTGGAGAGTGAAGTGTCTGCTAGTCACATTTTCTTCACTGCCAGTTCAAAACTTACTGAACAAGGGGGCACTGAACTCGCTTCAGATCAACCCTCACTAAGCTCTCGGATTGCTTCCTTTGATTGGGATAGCCTAGTTGAGCCACACCTTCCTTCTGATATACCTTTCCAGATAAAGGTCGAAGTTGAACAATACACGATTGCTCGTTGTATTGTTGATGGAGGAGCCTCAGTTAGTATTTTGTCTGCTCGTGCTTGGCAAGGCATGGGATCTCCCATCCTTGTGTCAACATCTAGTCAATTACTGGCGTTTAATAGAAGAACTAGTATAGCCTTCGGAATTCTTGCTCAAACACCTGTTACTTTGGGTGGAAAGACCGTCTTAGTTGAATTCATGGTGATAGAAGACCCCTTGGACTTCAATATGCTCCTCGGACGTGATTATGTCTATGCCATGCAAGCTGTGGTGTCAAATTCTTTCGTGTGATGTACTTTAATCATGGCGAAGAAATTGTCACTATCGATCAGTTGGATTTTCTTGATCTGTCTCCTGACCCAACTAGAGACCAAGGTCTTTCCTTTATTGATTCCCAATGTTTCTATAGACACTACCTCGCCACAGGTGAGCTATGTGGCCTCATGTCCTTTGCGTTCAATTGCTACTGAGAAAAAGCCTCTATTTTCATGCTTACCTTCTTGGTACTTGGTCCCAGCAGTTGACCAGGTGAGTCATCCTATATAGACTGTGGAGCCTGCTCTCCACTCTGTTGATCCATTTGAAAGTTTAGACATGTGTCCTATCTCGGATGATCTCCTTCCTTCGGATGAAGTCTTCCTAGAGTCCTCGATACAGTCTGACCTTCTTATGGATGTCGGTTCAGTTATGACCAAGTCTAACCCTGATTTGCTTAGTAAGCTTGATCTTCCCATGGATCGGTCTTCTTATGTTGGTCTTGTTGAGTCTTTTGACTCTTCCTTTGAACAGCAAGTTAGTGATCCTGATGAGTTTGATTTTTCTTATGAGTTTTTCAACTCCTGTGATACTGAGTTTGTTCCTGTAGACTCTATCTCCCTTGTTGATTTTTGCTCTCCTTTTGAGGTTGATCTTACTGATTATAAACCCTCGAGCCTTAGTGCTATAGAATCTTCTTCAGTCGATTCTGCCTTGACTTTACCTTTTATAGAAGATAGCAAAGTCACATCTGTCTCTACCAAAGTGACTTGCATCGGATCTTTTCTTATGAATATGATTCTGATGTTGTTGTTTCTTGGAGACGGGATTTTTAATTGGATTCACAACTGTTTACTGGCCTCGCCTTGTTGTTCAAGCTGTGACTGCATTTGCATGTATCATGCTCGCGCTTTTGAGCCTGATGTCGGCTTCCACGCTTTTAGCTCATTGTATAAGCCCTCGTCTCTGTTCTCATCGTTGCTCAGCCTTGTTTCATCTTGCCTTTGCAACTTGACACCCTTTACCTTGAGGAGACGTTCCCCAAGTGTCTTTATCCTGCTCATGTTCCTTGCATTATGCATAGGTTTGTTCCTCGCGCTTGGAACTAGTTTCACTTGCATATGACACTTGTCTCCTCGCATTTAGAGCATTCTTTATGCTCTCCTTCGAGCTCGTTAAAAACAGCAAGGAAGCCACGAGTTGACTTTTCCGGACTCGTTAAAACTTCACGGGAAAGATATTGAGTTTCTTTACGCCCAGGTCTGACTCCTCAAAATAGACTTGACTGCCGAGCAAACTTGTCCATTCAAGCTCGTTAAAAATATGTGAATGGGCATCCACATTGGTGGTAGGTTATCGCTTTCTCAGACCATGTGGAATAATACGAGAAATGAACACTCTCTTTTCTTCGGAATTGAGAAGAGTATTCTCAGGCATAGGATTATCACTTTTTCGGACCTGAGGGACTAAACTTACAGAAAAGGAACCCCCGGTATGAGCTTAGTTTTCTCTTTTTCGTGCTCTGGACCTAAACATGAAAAAGATTCTGAGTGTACTTTATGTCTTTGTCATGCTCATTAAACCCCAAATAACAAAGCATCAAGTTTATTGTTGTAAGCCCCATTTCTCATAATCAAATGGATCTTTTCGAGTGATCTTCCCTTCACACTCGTAAAACTCAGGCTATATGCTGCTTTTGAAGGAGCGTTGGGTAGGTGGTAATTTAACCTTTTTCGGACCTTCCTGACTAAAGACAAAAAAAGGTGCGTCTTACTTCTTCGAAAGCTAAGAGAGTTCTTCTGTTGTTTGTTTTATACTTTTCTGGCCTCAAGAGACTAAATTGGATGAAAAAGTTCCCCCCTGGAGTCTTCTTTGGAGTTTTCAGATTTTCTAAACTATGAAAACACCGCCGAGCATTCACTAATTCGGGCTCGTAAAATCCACGAATCAGTGCTTTATCAAGCATTCTTCTGTCTCTTCTTCGAGCTTGCCAAAAATGAAGAAGGTCCCGAGTTTGCTTTCTTGGACTCGTTAAACCTTTACAAGAAAGAGGGAAGGGAAGTTCATTCACATGTTTTTTACATCATGGCAGCAAGACTTGTTTCCTTGAACAAAGCACCAGTTTTGAGTCTATCAACAGTTGGGTCCTAGTATTTTGACCTTATCCCGATCCAAAGTTTCTTACTCCTCCAATTGGTTTATTTTCCAATTATATGGGGAATCTGTCAATGTCTCCTACATTGCAATTTTTTGTTGTTGGTCTTTTTGTGTCAAAAGCTGCCTAAGTCACTTTTTGTGTCGTGTTCACTGTTCAAAGATTAAAACCTTTGTCGACCATTCTACAATTGCCTTGACCTTTTGTGTTGGCCATTCCCTGGTATCAATTCATTACATCATGTCTTCGGCGGTCCTTGTCGTGAAATTCTATACCAATTCCAGATCCAATTAGTCTTTGAATTACCTCGTGTTGGATGATGAAGGATGCCTTAATGCCTTCCTTCCAACGGATCTCTTCCTATCGACTGCAACACTTCTTGCTCTGGGAATGGGATTTAGAGCTTATGACAGTACCTTGGGGATTGCAGTCATCAATGGCAATTTCCCTCACTATTGGGTAGTGGGAATACCTTACTGTCTCCTACTTGATGGATTCTTCAAGTGTTCGACGTCAAGTCCTTGTATTCACACTAGTTAGAATGTACTAGGTACCTTGGGGACCATTTTCATTAATGGTGGTTTCCCTTGTGTTTGTTAAAGGTTCTCATCATTGACCGGCAATCAAATGGTTTCCTCCATGTTCGACTTCAACTCCTTTATTCGCATGGTTAGGATTCATACCTTTTTGGGCGGTTTAGATTGAAGACCTTGGGCCAACAGTAGCATTGTCATTTTTTGCTATTGCCCAAGTTGCACAAGACCTTGTCACACTTCATATGACATTTTGCTGAGACATAGATCCACCTTGTATTTTTGTGGCTATGATCAATTGTTGAGCATGGATCCACCTTGTTCATTTGTGGCCATGACTCCTTTAGATTTGATATGGCGCTTTTTTGCATATTGAGCGACCATGATGGTTTCATCAGTTATACATATGTTGGATCCGCCTGTATCTTTATGGCGATGGTTTGTATATGGACTTGTATGTCCTAGAGATCAGTTTTTTGTGACATTTATCTCTCTTTCAGGTACCTTTGTTCGAGCCTTTTGATCTTGGATTCTCTGCTCTCTCCATACTCAGTTGTTTCCTTTATAATGTATTTCGGCTATCGTCTTCCCCTCTAACCTCATACATTAGGGGGCATCTGTTATAGCTCAAAATGACACATCTTTGCCTGTGACCACTTTCCCATGATTCCGTCGCATGTCGACACTTCATGAAAGTCACTAAAAAACACCTAACTTGGAGGATCCATATCTTGAGTTTTGTAACTCCGTTTGATCTCATCTCTGCACCGTTGGAAAGATATTTCAGTTAGCTAAAACTTTCCAGAAGACACCAAAGTCTAAAAATGCCCAAAAATACCCTTAAAATGATATTTTTTTATGCATACGCGAGTTGCCTTAAAGAAACCCGCGTATGGTACGCAACTTGCTATATAAATACTCGTGTATGTCCTAAATATGCGACTATTTGCATTGCAACCCACGTATACCTCCTGCATACATGACTGATGTCTCTGCAACCCGCGTATTCCTCCTGAAAATGTCAACAAAATACGTTTTTCGAAATTTGGATAGTTTGGTTAGTTATGCAACTGACTCCTTCAGTTGTAACTAATTTGTCTTCGACCTTATCTCTTCAGCAGCATATAAATAGAGGTAGGGAGTTCCAAGAGAGAGGACTTAAATCTTTGCATTGTTATGCTGGAGGAATTGGAGCTCTCTTTCCCCCACCTTTGCCTTAGTGATCATCCCCTTGTGTTGCAGAGCTAGGAGGCTGAGTTCCTTCGAGAAGAGAAGCAACAGAACCGGATCAAGGTTTCGTGAGGTGCCGAACTTGAAGAGAAGGTATATTTGTACTTCATTTCATGATTAATAAAGATATGATGTTCTTCTTCTTCCCAAATCATTGTTTAATGTGTGATTGAATCTTTTTTATGATCATATGATGATGTTAGTCAAATTAGTATTTCATCTTTCTTTGATTATCATTGTTTTATATGTGGTCATATTGGTTTAAGGAAGGTATAATTCGTTTTGTAGGTTTCTTGGAGATCAGTCCCTGTTGGGCCTTGGGCAATGAAGTCAATATTTGCACAGCGTTAGAGTGAACCTACTTGGGATATGCCCTGATCTATCGACCCAGAAAAGTGTTTGGCCCAGAAAAATTTGTTTGCAAGGGAAACCAACAGAAGGAGGGCTAGCGCTAGGGTTTGGAGGGACAGATTCTTAGATCTAGGACAATCTGGGAGACATCAACTCAGCGTTGGAGGAGAAATGGGATGTGGATGACTGGATCTCAAACCCAAGTTGGAAAATTGCAGAAAAAATCAGATCTAAAAAATTCAGAAAATGACTAGGAGTGCTAGGGTGTTGAAAGTCAGTTTCTCAGATCTAGGGCCACCTGGCAGCAACTAGCTCAGCGTTGGAGGTGTTTTGGAATGAGGAGGACCCGATCTATGAACCCAAGTGATTATTTTCCGGAAAAAGTCAGATCTAGAAAAAGTCAAAATTTCAGTGGGGGACGCTAAGGTTTTAACAATCAGTTTTTCAGATCTAGCGCAAACCAACAACCTTTTGGACATTGTTGAGGATGATTTAGTGAGAGGGATGCCAATGGTTTGTCCAAAGATCGAACGGTTCCCTAATTAAGTGTTTTTGGGTTTTGGAATTTTCAATCAGTTAAACAAAGTAGTGCAGGCACCTTCCTTCATTAAATTGATTATTTATTGAACTGGAGTTAACAGGGGCGCCTCCAACCACTTCTGATGGTCAGTTACACTTCAGTTAACCTCATCGGGGTTCATTGGAGTCATTGATGCACTACCACTTAAATATTTTGGAATTTTCAATAATTTGAAGAAAAGCAGGTACAATGGATTGAGATCATGGAAGAAAAAACCCAACCTGTAGATCTTACCTAGAAAACCTTGTAGATTCCTTGATGATGACGATCCCTGCCATCCCGATCAATTTGAGAAGATTGAAGCGAGTTCTATGTCCAATGTTTGCCCAAGGAAGTCAATGTGCCCTCTCTCCTGCACAACAAACATCAACCATATCAGATTTGTTGTGACATGAGAAAGAAGCTATATGCTGCAGAAAAATAGCAAGAAGAAATCATAGGTCACCACAACACTAATGAAAACTCCCTGATAAAAAACGAAGACAATCCAAGCGAGTTGAGGTTCCCCTGCAAAAACGCCCAAGCTGAAGTCGTCCTCCTGCAGACAAAACAATGATCCCCAAAAAATATAGATCTCATAACAATTTCCCGAATGCTAGGAAGCAAAAGACTTTCCAATCACCATCTAAAAACATCAGATGCAAAGGAGATCTAAAAAATATCCACAAGAAAAGTTTTCTATTATCCATATCCAAGAGCCAAAGACCCCTTACAAATGAGAAGCTCTCTCCTTTAAATAGAAATGAGAGAACCAAAATCCTAAACACTTTCAAAACGAGTGGCTAAGATTAAAAGATATAAATGATTTAATCAATGGTTGAGATGAGCTCAATATACAATACATGGATCAATATAACCATAAAGTACCAAAGTGTACTAAATCACCCATAAAGAGTGTACCCCACTCAACAAGAAATAAATGAAGCACATGGTGGGTCCATGAAGTGTTAACTAACTCCCTCTGGGTGCCCCATGGCACAATAAAATAATATAATATTTTAATTTTTTGACTTTGTGCCTCCTTGAGGAAATCGTGAGCCTCCCAAAAGCTCTAGAAAATAATATAAAAATGCCCAAAAAATAGGTGTGGGCCCAATCAGGTGCTACAACTGCTGGAGAAGGTGCGGAGGACATCACTCTCATCATCATGACTCATCCCATGTCATTTCCTTGCCTCAGTAGCCCAAATCAATTTCTTCAATAGCCATTTAATCATTTTTTAATCTGCCTCGGGAAATGTGAACTTGCCAACACAACCTCCTAGGGTGCCTGCGTTGTCCAACTGAGCCCACCAGGCTCCCTGGGATGGGGGTACTATGGTACAATCAGGTGGTTGCACCCCCTATGCCCCATACAACACCCTAGGAGATCCAATAAAAACATCTCCCTGCTCAGACACATCATACTGTGAAGCAAAACTGCATCAAAAGGGTAAAAAGAGCCTGACCATCTCTGCAAGTGCCCGGAACTAAAAATAAACTATCTCATTAGACTCAGAGAGTCCAAATCCATCTAAGGTGTATACTCATACCCTTTCCAGGTCTCTACCTAATCATCAACCATATCCAATAGACAATATAATCATCTGTAAATGACCAAATACCAATAATATAACTCAGACTATCATCCATCTGCTGCAAGTGTTATAAGGCTAAGACATGCTCTACAAATCATTTAAGCAACAATCACAACAAGTAGCAGTCATTTCACTGGCGGTACAACAACCAAATACATATATAGGGTTTTATTTATTACTACTCAGACTAGACTTTCAAGACTATACTCACTTCATAGTTGTAGTCAATTTGCTAGTGAAGGGTGAAGGCTGAAATTGACAAGGCTAGGGCAAAGAATGACTTCCTACTTAACATCATGACACTTTGGATATGGAATGGGAAAACTCACTATAACCACATGTAGGACAAACAACTACACAGGGAATGGCAGTGCCTCACAAATGGTTGAGTTGTTCAGAGAGTGCTTATTCAACTTAGGCATCATGTCTACATCAAGTTTGATCCAGGTTCATTAGGACCATCAATTTTATTTCCATGGCATTTTGGCCTATATGACGCTTTGGGACTTCACCAGTGCTTAAAAGCACAGCTAATCGCAACTTTCATCCAGGACATATTCAAGTTTATAAAGTCAGCAATATTTGGATATAGCATATATTTAACCATTGCTTTTGGGACCTTTTCTTATACCCTTCAAGGGGTATTTTAGCATTTCATTGCTTTTTCCCTTTGCTCACATATGTTAAGAAACACATTTTTAGAATTTACATTTTCCATGGGTGCATATATAAATATTTCCAATACAAGTAGTACATGAGCTTTCAGTTTTAGCCAACAACATCTCAAGTGACTAGGGGGAGTTTTGCACAATGCCAAACATTGGGACAACCGACCAGAATGAACTAGGCATACAATCCAACTCACCAAAGGCAAGTTTTGTCACCAACTCAGATCCGAGACACCATATAAACAAGGAGGTTTGTCGAACAAAGGTTCTAGCGGGGTAAGGTCCTCCATGCCACAAGTCAAGTAGTAAGTCGAGTTCAAAACAAAACTGGAAGGTAATGGATGGGTGGAGATAGTGAAAAATGAAGCCAACACTAGCAAGCCAAAGCAATGGTGGGAATGACTACCTCAATTCTTCCTAAGGAGGGTAAAACCAATGAGTATAGATCAGGAACTTCCAAGTCTAAGTAGGGACATCAATACATAATACAAATACATCCAAGTCCATATATTTATGACCGCCAGATCATGACACTAAATGCTAGTATATGTCACAAAAATGAGTATAAGAGCAATGATAACCACAACACAATATCATAAATGCTAAGTCATAACTATGCAAATAACCCATCTGAACCATCATCTGTCTAATGAGAAAACACTAAAACCAATCCGGGCATCATCAACTGCTCTGTAAATGACTAAATGGCTACATCAATCCTCGAATCTGAGTGTCCTGAGACTCAATCCTGACATGGGCGAGTATAATAGTCCACTAACAAAATAATGATCCGTCAAAACTGCTCATCTCAGCATCTCATATGTAAGAGATTTGGCTGAAAAATGTACTGTATCTGAAAAACATAATATGGTAGCCTCGCTACTATATATGTGATAACACCAAAGTGGTCAAACCTTGGAGAACATCACAGAAGATGGCAAGCTCACAGAGAACTTCTCTGAACCATAGAAGATTCCAGAAGTCAACAAGCAGAATGCCAGTGCTAAATATCGTGACCAGAAGAATACCTTGCTTGCTAAGAGGGAGTGTTGATGTTTTGTATAGCTTTGGAAGATATTCCACAAGAAATAAAAATAACAAAACCAAGAACAAGTCGGCCCAATTAAATTGACCCAGTCAAATGGTCAAGTCGGCCCAGTTAAGGGGGAAAATGACCCAATCAAAAGACAAGTCAGCCGAATATGGAAAAGTGACTTTTCTAGCATAAATAGAAGTGAACTTGGCTCATTTGCAACACACAATTTTGTTCAAGCAAGAAGACAAATGCACAGATCCAAGGAAGACAACTTAAAGGCTTCAAAAAGCATTGTGAAGACAATGTTTAGGGTTTTATCTTTCTCTCTCTCTTCTACGGGCTCAAAGGTTATTTTGTATCTTTCTTGTATTATTATTCTGTAACTAGTGTCAGGCACTATTCTTGTTGAAGAATCTTATCTAGAGAAGTTTGTTGGGATTTTCCCGTGAGACGGTATTCCCAGGGTAAATTTGTGTCTACTATGAATGGGTTTCTTTCAGTGATCCTTTATATGCATGCAGCTTATGCTTATGTTTATGCAACAAATAAGTTAATAGCATCTAACTGCTAAGAAAAATCAACAAGAGGGGATAGTTTCTTATACCATGAAACCCTCTAACCTATGTTTCTCACTCAGTTGATTCCCATTTCTCATTTCTGGTAAAATTATGTTATTCAACCTAGTTTTGATGCTTTCACTGGGAATATTTCATGTACATTCAAATTTAGATCAAGCATCTTCTACCCCCTTCTCATGCAAATGGATGATGATCCAGCAGATCATAAGAACATGTTGGATGACACAATGATAGGAAGAACTCATGAGTATTGCAAAAGAAGAATACCCAGATAAGCAACTAGACACTTGTCATCTACGATATAAATCAAAGCTTCCATCTTTCAATCTACTGTCAGTACAGCACTCAGTAAAAGTTTGTAATCAAGGATTATATAATGAGTTCAACACAGTTCTCAATGAAGCTTTGGCAAGTTTTCTTAAGCTCTTGCTCCAATCATACAATACATTATAATCACCAACTGGCAGGTCATTTTCAAAATTGAGACAGTTTCTAGCATTTCTGGTCACAATGCTACAAGTATTCATCCTCCTGACAGGAATCCCAATGGTGTCAAAAACACATTCGCCATTGATTTTGGAAACTTACCAAATCTATTCCAGGATCTTCTCCTCTTGCAAGGGCACTTTCTATCTCTTGATCACCAGAATGGTTACGAGCCCAATCCTGTGCATGAATAATATAAACATCAGAAAACCTTCATTTACTCCTAAAATATTCCAAAATATATTTAGCTTTGATCAAGATCATTCATTTCTACCCTGACACGACCAACAAAAATTTGTATCACAGATGAGCCGGCTTGAGCTGCAGCTGCTGCTTGAGGAAAGCTGCCCAACAATCAGACAAGACACATCAGAGGCAATATACATACATGAACGCTCCAACATATGCATGTCAACCACATAAAACCCTCATCAGCATGTAAACCCATATCGGAGTTTATTAAATAAAGTACCGAATCTACTGACAGAAATTCCAACTGAATATAAGTTTTGTATGTAGGTTCCTTTCCTACATCAAGTATAAAAGTATTACTTGGCTATAATTAAGCATAATTTTGAAGTATCTTCTGTCGCCATCAACCTAGACAATATTTACTTACCAGTGTCCTATGCCACACTGAAAATAAAGACTTTGAATACAGAATGGAACAGTAAAATGATAAAAAACAGATTGTACAAGAAAATTATTAGAAAATCAAAAATAAATTCTGTTGTCACAAGACCAGTCACAAATGCTATGCGAACTCAGAGTAGTATAGTTGCTCTTTTGTATTCATGCGTAGGGAATCAACAACTCATTTTTTGTAACATCAAGCTTGAGATAGCACTCACCCTGCCACCTTCAACTACAATTACCTGTAGACAAACGTTACATGAGTTTGGATGCCTTCAGCTTCCAGCAGTCTTGATGCTTCAATTCCCTGCAAGTCATAAATCAGTAATCAAACTTTCTGAAGCTTCCTTAAACAGATCTGCATTGCTCTCTGTTTTCTGAAAGAAAAAAATACCCAAGCCATCTACATGCCCAACAATTCGCTACAGAAGAAGCTGGAAGGAAAAGAAAGCATACTTGCCAAGTTGCAGGAATTTTGAATAGTAGGCGCTCCTGAGGTACTTCCACCTCCTCATACAATTTCAAAAGTTCATGGACCTTTTCAACAAATTTAACAGCAAAATTTTAGGTTAGATTGCAAATCCTATTACATCATCTATGAGAGTTTTTACATTTGCCTCTTCAATTAGAAGTTTACTAAAAGCATTTCTCCTGACATTTATAAAAAAATTGTTTTGTGAATGTATGCGTGAAAAATTGCATAAAGTGGTGCAAAGTTGTATTTATGTTAGTCTTGTAGAATCAAATTGTATTTCCTGATCCTGATTGTAGATTTGTGGAGTCTCATTTTTATTTTCCAGCATAGAATAGCATTAAGTAGTTCAAGAAACACTATTTCCATGGCTATAAAAACCTGGTCTATCCCAACTGATATTAACCACACCAAAGTGCAATCTGAGGCTGAGTCTTAAACACAGATGCATTAATATTGAATGGGAAGGATGAGACTACAAGCTCCATGAAGTTCAGACACTCCCGACCAACTTAGTATCTACTCTCTCATGAAATAGAAAAATTAATTTAAAAAGGGGTATCTAGCTTTGATCACATGTTTCTTTTCACTGAGGATCCCTCTAGGCCAGCTCTGGGTTGGCTCTCACAGACTGCTGGTGGAGACAGATCACCATAATCCTCAGCCAAGCAAGATCTGCCAGACATGCCACCTTTAGGAGCTGGAAATACTAAATAGAGATGCACCTCACTTTCAGATGTCCCTGTTACTATTAGATCAGAGGGCGATACCACTGCCTCTACAGGGACTCATGGAGTTCACTCTCTATTTTCTTCCAATATCGTGATCAAAGATGCCTAGCCCTCTTCATCAGGGAGATACTCAGACACAGATCCCAGTTCTTGCACACCCCGCCCCACCATGAGACTACCAAGAGGACCACCTCATACTTTCATATTGCCCTGCCAGATCAGGTTGTTACCCCTCATATTGTACAAGGGCTACACTTGTGATTCTGATCACAACGATTGAACTTGCAGAATGATTCATTAGATGGAGTGGGGTAAATGTGAGCTTTGGCTTAGAGATGTTGCTCCCTTTTGATGATGTGGTTGGTACTAGTAGTTGCTGGATGAGATTTTTCATGACATTTTGATGGATAGATGGAATGCTCCTAACAAGTGATATCTTAGTGACGTAGTGCTCTTCCCTTCTTGATAGTGTTGGCATGTTTGAGTGTTTTTGCCATTTGGCTTAGCAATTAACACTTAGGTGCATTTCATGGAGTGGGAACCCATCAACTTAGGGTCTCCCTAAGTTTTGAAGTGTTAACAATCTGCTCCTGAGTGTGATGATCAATTAAAAGAGGTGTTGCCATGATTTCTAAGGTTTTATTGTAGTAAATCTTCATTAAGGAGGAATACCTTAGTATTTTGACTCTTAAGTCTTTTGCAAAGTTACAACAATAATAATTGATATATTTCGTAAGGTTGGAGGCCTCTAAGATAAGTTCCCTAGGAGATATATGGGAAATACACACTTATACCACTTTCTCATGACATGTTGGACACCTCTTGATGGAGCGCAGTCCTTGTATACTCTTGATGAGGGTGATTTGGGGGTTGCTTGACCTTGGTTTGACTTTATTTGTCCAAAGAGGCTTAATGCTAAAACACCCTAGCTATTTGGATTGGGTTCACACTGAGATAAGGTTTATTGCAAAAAACTTTATGGTTTTCCTTAGAGCACCTTCCCTGTTTGGCACATATGTTGAGGCAAAATGCATTAAAATATGATTTCATGACTTGAGGATGCAATCTTCTTGGAGCATAGAATATTATTTGTTGCAGGAAGATCTAACCTCCTTGGCGCACCTCCCTAGTGCGCACTCTTCAATTTGGTTACTTGTTGGGTCAAGGTGATTAGCATGGCACATTTCTCGAGGGCACCCTATCTACACCAAGGTTATTTTATTATTTTTCTTGTCAATGAGATTATTTATGCATGGTTTGGCTCCTATTTTCTCTCACACATGAGGAAGGTTGATTACACATTGGATAAACTGTCAAAGAGTTGGGTTGGAGAGCACCCTAGCTCAAATGTATTGGTTGGGGCCACACATGCCACAAGAAGGGTCTCCTTGCACACTCTTTAAGGGTGCTAGACCATTGTATCATTTCCCTATTGAAAGGTTGTTACAAAGTTGGTTGATTCCTCTCACACGTGTGAAGTTTGTCTAGCATCAAGGAATTAGCCACACTTGCCTAAAGGAAGTTTGTTAGAAATGGGTTAGAGCCACACTTTTAAACTCACAAGAAGGGTCTCCTTGCACATATTCTGAGGGCACATTGCTTGAAGAGCACTTTTGTATGACGATCAAACCCTAACCCATCCACACTTGGAGACTTTTCACATGTGGGGATCACCTTTTCTTGAAGGGTGCACTTATGGAGGAATAAATTATCATTTGTGGAGTTTCTTGCTTGGTCAAACACCTTGGAACCTTCCACATGTGTGGAAACACTCATCCTCTCTCTTGGAGGGCACATAAGGAAGGAGTTGTCTATAATTTCTTGATGCCTATTGCTTGGTCAATAACTCAAAGGAGCATGTGTGCACTACCATATTGGTTATTTTGGGAGGTGGTTCCTAAATAACTCCTTATTTTATTATTGTTGAATTGTCTCAAGGAGTTGGTTAGATGAGAATTATTATTTTATCGTAACGGAAGTGTTACCTCTCAAACCCTCACTTTTTGAGATAAAGTCCTAAAGCTCAAGTGAGACCTTGGAGAAACTAATAAGGATTGCCAATGTCACCTCACAAGCCCTCTTCACTCTTTAGGGGGTTTCCCTAGATTAGGATTACTAGAGTTATGCAATAAAATCCAAGGTGAGGTAAAGAGTGGCTCTAGTAAAACAAATTGATAAAGGATATAAAATATAGGATGAATGGATAGGAGACTAGTTCCTTTAATTGGGAAAAGGGGGTCACATCAAGGCTTAATGGGAGACCATGCTAACAAGGAAAAAATGGTTGTTGGGGCTGCAAAGTAAAAGCTGCAACAGCCAATCTCCTGCTGTTCTAAATTGCATAAATATATATAAGGATATTACTAGAGCAGATAAGATCCAATACTTGTTGAGATTATGGTTATTAGGAGTAGAATATATGTGCATTTAACAAAGCATAGAAAAAGAATGCATCAATAACCAATAATCCATTGATAACCTTAATAGAAAGATGAAGGGCATTACCTAATTCGTTACTCAATAAGAAATGTCAAGATAATTTCAAAAAGAAAGGATAATCTTATGGTTTAGAAGATGCTCTCATCTATGAAGCATTATATTGACCCTCCAATAACATCCACCAAATATTCTATTAGGCTCCATGGGATTTTTTTTAATTCCAACATACATCAAATGGAGAGAAAGCTCATTTAAATAGAAGGGGCATATTCTCTCTTACAATTAAAAAGATTATTTTCCGAACTACCTCCATGACAAGTCAAAGAAATAGCATACTAATGAAGTAGTTGGGTCTTATCCCTTCAAGTTGACAATTCAAATGGTCTTCATGATAAAATGAGCAAGAGAAATCTCCAAGAGAAAGAAAGCACATCACTAAGATAGGCTTGTTGACAAGTCAACGAAGATAAGATGAACACAACTATTGTGCCCTCCAAGATGCTTGCATGCAAGATATGATATAATGTTCTTTGACATGGGATATTGAGCTCAATATCCACATTCACAAAATGTGCCTGTTAACCCCCATTTTGCATGGCTGTCCACTTGTAATTTTCATCACAATTCTCAGTGGCGGTGACATGTTGGTGATACTTTAGATGCTAGGCCATGGATGATTCTTGAGATTTGATGCATTTTTTTCTTGTTGGTTGATGAGTGTTTGGATGGTATGTTGATGATTTTGATGGTGGTGGTGAGCTCTTGGCATTTGCTCACATTTTGCAATTGTTTTTTCATAGTTATTCTACGGCGAATTGAGCAAAACAGGACCTTGCTTTGAAACCCTTGGTTCTACAACGACCTAGCTCAGATGAGGGCATATGATATATGGTTGGAAAGCACTTTCCAAGCCCTTTCAAATGGTACTGAAGGCTCAGCTATAATCCTAGTAGTTTGGTAGCGCTAGTCATCTTTCTAGGTAGTTTTCACTAGTTTTTGGACCATTTTACACCAGTTGGTTCCTTGTCTTCGGAAGGGTTGATATCGCTCATGCTAGCGTTGTTTGGGGAGTGCCATATATGGTTGGAAATCTCTTTTCAAAAACGCTCAATCAATATCCTAGGGGTTTGAGAGCGCTAGGGTCATCTTTCAAGTCATCCCTGTTGCCGCCTCTTACACACCTCGAGGTTAACACAACAAAAATCTTCAAGCTAATCGGTGCATCCTTGGGGGAAAGTCTCGAGTCAGGTGTGTTAGAGTTTTTCAAGATTATAGCCGTATAACTTTATTGCAAATAATCTCTAGAAGAAAGACAAAGCACAGAAACAAAGAACACAAGAGTTTATCCTGGGAAACCCAATCGGGAGAAAACCCAACAACCTTTGTATAGAGATGATCAATTCAAAGAACAGAGTACAAGAAAAGAGAGAGAAAGAAGAAAGTCCCTCTAATAGAAAACCCCAGAAAAACACTGCTTCTCCTGCTGGAGCAAACTTCTCCCTCACTAGGCGAACTTGCTTGTTGAGTTGTGTGTCCAAATGAGACGCCCAGCCTCTCTATTTATACACTTTACAAAACTGACTTTTGACCCTAACCGGTCCGACTTGTCTAACTGACTAGGGCCAACTTACCTTGGGGGTAAATAAAAATAGTAAAAATAATTTTATTTTAATTCTAATCTTCCCCAAGGTTTACATTGATTCTTTCAAGAGTTTACATGAATGATTACATCAATATGATCTCTCGTAGGAGGTAGAAAACAATATAATAAAATTACAATAAGAATAACTTCTGAAGTTGCGCAAAATCCAAAACTCCCTCTCAACAGGGAAGGTATTCTTCGAATATGGACATCATCAGTATCACAATCATCTGGGTCTCTTCCATACAACACATCTGTCTCGATAATCTCTATACATACTGAAGATTGTCAACAGGATCTTTTTCCGTCGAGAGGTGTCATCATGCATTTGATCCACTCAGTCCATCGGTGAATCTATCATCTCTACAACTCTGCACCAATGTTGAAAAAAGTTGGCATTGGCAAAAAGTCAGCAAGGGTCCCGAATACAACTTCTCGGTAACATCAGCGAAAAAATCGGCAAAAGTCGGCAAACATTAAAAAATACAAAATACATTCATTTTTTTTAGAATTTTAAACATTTAAAGCAACAATAACATCAGATAAACACATTGGAACATAAATATGGAGAAAGCATTCATATATATCATCATCATGTAGTCATGCCAAATGTAAAATGATACATCAAAGTCGATACTATATCATGAAACATCATAGTTGTCCAATCAAGGACTCAAAAGTGGATAACCAATACAACATGACATCGCATATATAAATGTATCCAAGGAAAACTAGCATCTAGCTATCTAATATCAATGCTCTTTTCCCGAGTTTTCCATTCATACTTCATGTTTTTCCCTACTCCAATGATTAGGTTTATATAAGGTTTTCATAAATGCTTTTTATTTGTCCCTCCATCTTATGACTTAAACCTAACTTTTGAAAGGTATATTTTATTGATTTGGTTGTCAGCCATGAAACGTATTTCTTGTTTTGTATTGGTGATAAATCATAGATGTATTTTTCACTCCTCCCAAATTGAATTTCCGACATGAGCCTCACATTTAGCCCTAACTCATCTACCACTTGAAGCATTGCTCTCTTTTTCCTACAAATGATGATCACCCAAAATATGTTTGCTCAAAAAAATCCCTAATAGTGAAAAAAATAATTCAATTACAATTTGTGATCTTTGATAAACGGATACATATTTTGTATAGATTACCCTTGCATGGTTTGATCTTCAAATACAACAAAGTTTTGAAATATTTATACGGTAGAGGAAAGCTGTTTGTCTACAACAAAATGGCTAAAATGGCAAATTTTTTGAAAATTAGCCATTTTAGCAAAAATGGAGACTTTTTGGAAAAAGTCG
Organism: Pseudotsuga menziesii; assembly: GCA_001517045.1. Taxonomy (NCBI): domain Eukaryota; kingdom Viridiplantae; phylum Streptophyta; class Pinopsida; order Pinales; family Pinaceae; genus Pseudotsuga; species Pseudotsuga menziesii. The sequence continues at coordinate 170,460 of LPNX010377807.1, forward strand.
AGACTTGCCATTTTAGCCATTCCGACTTTTTGGAAAAAGTCGCGACTTTTTGAAAAGTTAAAAAGTCACGATTTTTTCCAGCCGATTTTTCGACTTAGGGAAAAAATCGCGACTTTTTAAAAAGTCAACGATTTTTCAGAGAGTTTTTCAACACTGCTCTGCACAGTCCATCAGATAGTCATCATCATCATATGTCTGATCCACACAGTCCATCGGTGAATCCATCAGCTCTGCAACTCTGCACGGTCCATCGGAGAGTTGTCATCGTACATCCAATCCACACAGTCCATCGGTGAATCCATCAGTTCTCACAGTCCATCGGAGAGTACTGCAATCAATGTCTCATCTACAACCAGTTCGTCTCTACTATTGATGGGAATCTCCTATACCTGACTGAGAACCTGGTCATACTTCACACGACCATCTACTACATGTTCGTCTCTATTGTCGATGGGATCTCTCCCATACTAGGCTAAGAACCAGGACGAGCAGAGGCACCAGTGTACACAACCATCTACTACCTGTCTGTCTCCACTGCCGATGGGATTTCTCCCACACCAGGCTAAGAACAAGGACGAGCAGAGGCACCAGTGTACACGAGCAGCTACTACCAGTCTGTCTCCACTTTCAATGAGATTTATCTCATACCAGGATGAGAACCAGAACAAGTAGAGGCACCAGTGTAGAAGCAAGGTAGATGTCTGAATCACCTTCCCCTCTTAAGGAGGGATACATTTTCTTCTACTCCAAGTCTTCCAAAAAAGTATTCAAACTTTGTCATGGGAAGAGGCTTGGTAAGAACATCTGCAATCTGGTCATCTATTGGCACGTACTGTAGCTCAACCGCACCCTTCTGCATCATATCACGAATGAAGTGATATCGAATCTCTATATGCTTCAACTTATCGTGACACACAAGATTCACTAACATTTGTACACAACTCTAGTTGTCACAGTGAATCACGGTTGGTCCCGAAATATGACCAAACAATCCTGCAAGGAGTTTCCGAAGCCATATTGCTTCTCGAACTGCTATATTAGCAGCCATATACTCAACCTCTACTATACTGAGTGCTACTGAGCTCTGCTTCCTACTGCACCAAGAAATAATTGCAAAACCCAAACTGAAGCAACATCCGGAAGTACTCTTCCTATCTACAGTGCATCCGACCCAATCTGAATCTGAAAATCCTTGCAATCTCAAGTCACATTCTGAAGCATATCTCAATCCATGTACCCACGGACAACAAACCCATCTGGTTGTTCAATATAAACTTCTTCCTCGATTACACTGTTGAGGAAGGCGGTCTTGACATCCATCTGATGCAGCTTCCATCCCATAGCTGAAGAAATGGCAATAATGGTCCTGATGGAAGTATGTAGAGCCACGGGAGCAAATGTTTTGTCGTAATCTACTCCCTCTTTCTAAGATAATCCTCTAGCAACAAATCTAGCCTAGTGTTTTTCCACACTGCCATCTGCTCCATGTTTAATCTTGAAAAGCCATTTGGAAGTCACTACTGACTTCCCCCCGGGTCTTGGTACAACCTCCCATACATCATTCTTCATGATAGATTGGTATTCTTCCATCATGGCATACTTCCAAACTTGGTTCCTAGATGCTTCTTCATATGTGGTCGATTTTGAGTCAATGATGTGACTCATCAAAGCTACATAACTTGAGAACCTCTGAGGTCTTTTGCTTTCCCGAAAAGTACCATGTGGAGCTTCATGCCCCTCTGCATCTTGTAGCGTTTATTGTGCCCATCTAGGCCTCTTCTGACCTACTGCAATGTCTATGGGAGCATCAACTGGTTCAACTGGATGAATGGAGTCAATCGATTCTTCCTTTGGTAACTCCCTCTGAACTATTGGAGGGGGAGATTATCTCATCTCTTCATTATCATCGATCTCCATGTCAGATCCTCTTCCTTTCCAGATAGCCATTTCTTCTTCAAAGGACACATCCCTACAGACTTCGATTTGCCTCAATCCTGAAATGTAAATCCTACAGGCCTTTGAAGACTCACTGTATCCCACAAAAGTCCACTTCTTTCCAAAAGGCTCGAATTTCATCATTTTCTCCTTGGGCACATGTATGTAGACTAGTTGGCATCATCTCCAAGTACAACACGGAGATGAGGTTCTTTCTCAATTATTTCTGAAAGATTTTTTTTATATCCTGTCATATGCCTAGAAGCACCACTATCTATGAGCCAAGTGTCACTAGTGGTGGGAATAGTACCTGATAATGCTGATATGAAGAATTATGGATGATCTTCACACCTTTGCTTCTTGTGATGATGACCTTCTTCTACATAAATTGCGGAGGCTTCATGTTTCCTTTTGCTTAACCATATTTCTTGCATCTGAAGCATTGTATTTACGATAGATCCTCCTTCTTTTCTTATTGATCTGGAGAAGGGCTTGGTATTCTACCTTGATGCTTATGGTGATGAGATTTTCTTCCCTTTCCCTTGCCTTTCCTAGCATGGGCCATAAATGCTTGATTCTCCTCAGGTTGGGTGCCATGAAATCTTTACCTTGCTGCAATCCACGTCTCCTCCTGAGTGCAATCTGCCCATAATTTGTCAAATTTGGCCAATTTGGTGCGCCCACTGATGGTTTGGATGAAAGATTCCCAAGATGGTGGAAACCCATTTAGAGTAGTCATGACAAGCTCCTTATCTTCAATAGGTTCTCCACTGGATCTTAGCTTGTCCCTAAGTTCTGTGATCCTCATGAAGTATGAGGAAATTGATTCAGACTTGGCCATCTTCATGTTCGATAGTTGGTTCCTCAATGTGAGAGTCACGTTGATGCTACTGTGCTCAAATAGCTTCCTTAGGGTTTTAAAAATCTTCCTAGTTGTCTTCTTTTGTGAAATTTGAGGAACCAGGTGGTCTTTAACTGAGTCCACTAGTATTCTCCTAGCTCGGGCATCATTCTTCCTCCATTGGGACTTGTCATCTTCAGTTTCTGGTTCTGGGACCTTCTCATTGACGAACATCAAGAGGTCATTTTCTTCCAAGATGAGAAGAACTCTAGACTTCCAAGAGATGAAGTTGGAGGCTCCATCAAGACGATCTTCAACCTTAATTCCAATCATCTTGCCTGCAAATCTAAACCATAAACCCTAACAGGAGCTAGGTAAAAAATGAAGGTTGTAATTTTGTGAAACTAACCACATAGATAGACGTGCCCTAGCAAGGCGAGTTGAGAAAAGGAGAGGTCAAGACAAAAACTGTGGATTGATCAGCTCAAAATTTAAAACCCTAATTTTTGCAGTAGTTGCAGCAGCAAAATTAGGTCAAAAATGAAACTTCTAAGAATTTGATTCTTCCTTCAGCAAAAGATGCACCTCCCCTAGAGCGAACTTTCCAAGTCTCTTTCCCTCCAGAAATGATGAGGGAAGGCCTTCAAATAGAGAGCCCTAGTTCCCGACAATGGCTTCTTCTAGAACCTGGATCTGATACCATGTTAGATTTTTTCAAGATTATAGCAGTATAACTTTATTGCGAATAAACAATAGGATCTCTAGAAAAATAGACAAAGCACAGAAACAAAGAACACAAGAGTTTATCTTGGGAAACCCAATCAGGAGAAAACCCAACAACCTTAGTATAGAGATGATCAATTCTGAGAACAGAGTACAAGAAGAGAGAGAGAGAGAAGAAAGTCTCTCTAATAGAAAACCCCAGAAAAACATTGCTTCTCCTGCTGGAGTGAACTTCTCCTTCACTAGGTGAACTTGCTTGTTGAGTTGTGTGTCCAAATGAGGCGCTCAACCTCTCTATTTATACACTTTACAAAACTGACTTTTGACCCTAACTGGGCCAACTTGTCTAATTGACTAGGGCCGACTTACCTTGGGGGGAAATAAAAGTAGTAAAAATAATTTTATTTTAAATCTAAACTTCCACAAGGTTTACATTGATTCTTTCAAGGGTTTACATGAATGGTTACATCAGTATGATCTCCCGTAGGAGGTACAAAACAATATAATAAAATTACAACAAGAATAACTTCCGAAGTTGCACAAAATCCAACAAGGTGTTATCACTTGATCTTGACTCCTCCTTTTAGGCAAACTCCTAACAAAGCCAAGGGGGGTGGTCCCTAAGAAAGAGTTACTAAGGCTCGCAAGTTTATATTTAGTTGTTAAGGATGGAAGTGATTGTTTTTTAAGAGTTTAGAAGAATTAAAATGATCGAAACAAGGAACTGCAAAGTAATGATTTAATATCAACAACATATAAGATGTATGGCATTCACAATATAAATGACTGAAAACAAATAATGATAATTTGATTAAACCAGTGTCAATGAAGTCACAAAATATAAAAACATTGTTGAAAATTGTAAAAAAGGTGTTTTGCAGTGTACTTGGTTCGTTTTAAATTAATGGGATGATGAGTGGATTAAGGAGAAAGGGATTCCCGATATACTGTGAGGTACTGGGAATATGTCCAGACTCACGAAGCATGGCTCCACACGAGAAAATGTGGGATAGATGGAGTCACGGGGATGTGTCCAACACTACGCCAAATAGGGATGTTGCCTGACGGGGCCCCGCGGTCACTTTCTAGCGGTTTCCCCTTTCCCTGTGAAATTTTCCCACACAAAGTAAAATTTGCGACGCCGAATTTTTGTCCTGGGAAGTTAATTGAAAATGTGTGAGGACTAATTACTAGTCACCCCAATCCCTTTTGATGCAACCAACTGGTCAGACGAACCACAAAGGTGCAAAGCATACAGGATAAGTATTGGATGCTTTTAAAGGTTTTAACAATGCTTTCTTATATAGAACTTAAAACAAAGCAAGAAATCAGATGTTTTCTAATTACTACATACGAATCTCTCTTCTAGTTCAGTACTCGGGCAACCCCTTATCCATGAACCGTAATTCGGGAATGTGTAGGGGTTAGAATTCGTTTTGCAAAGGAAAAATAAAGAAAGCAAAAGATTGATTGATTTAGTTTATTTGCAAAAAATGAAATCTACTCTAAAACTTTGCAGGTAAAAAGCAAACGAAAAGAAAGCAAACCAAGCAAGCACGATACAGGCTTCCCCCAAATGGGGGAAGAAGGGTGTGGGAGTCTTAATCCCACTAGCTATTTTATTAAATTTATTACAATGCTTTAGAGAAGGAAATGTCTTTGATCCTAAAAAATGGATAGAAAGGCTTACAAAGTCTCTTTTGGAAGAAGAGGAAAGAAGAAGAGGGTTTGATGTAAGTATTCTTATAGCTCAACTCAAAAATCCTTCAAAGCTTCCAACCTCCCTATAAACAAAACACAAAAAACCAGCAAGCTAAATATTTTACAAGTTAGGGGATTAGTAGAAAAATGTGCAGAAAATACACTACCTAGTCCCTGCAAAAGATGGGAAAAATTTACTACTTCAAGTACTAAAGCAATATTGTTAGATCTAAGCTTAAGATGGACTTGGTCAATAGGACAATTTGATTGGTCAATAGGGCCAAACAACAAGTTTGATACAAGTGTCACTCTCAGTTGTCAAATACTTTAGTTTTGGAAGCCTTTAGGATCAGGTTCTTCTTGGCGTATGCCATTTATAGACTAATTGGCTTTAACTAAGGCTTTTCCCTAAGTTTTGATTTAAAAAAGCCTAGAGCAAAGTATTGGAGGCATTTCCGAGGCAATTTGAACATGAATTTTGTTATGTATGATCTTTAGAGACTTTGAGGACTCATCACAAGCAATTTCCCTTCTTGGTTCTGTTGTCGCCCAAAACTGGCACGCGGGTGCTGAAAGCCCAAACCGCGGGCGCGTCGGCCCGACAATAACTCTCGAGAGAGAGGCCAATGTCACCACACCTTCTCTCTCCTCGCTTCAGGCTGGCTCTTCTCCAGCTCTAGGGTGGTTTCCCTAAGTTTAGATCGCTAAGGTAGGTGCGGCTGAGGGCAAAGTGATCTGAAGAGGCTGCCTTAGAGAAACGCGGGTCACAAAAAGGAAAATGATTCGGATTGATGGGCAGGAAGGGAAGGGACGATCAGTCCTCGAGGGAAGGCCAGTGCCAGTACCAGAAGGGTAAATGGAGTCAGAAGGGGACTCAGAAGGGCTTTGTGTTTTGTAGAAGTGAGACTAAGTTGGTCCGTTCCATAATCAGGGGCAAGGAGAATGGAAGTATAACTGACTACTTTCCATTACTCCCAAACCTCCAAGAACATAATGGCAACAAACAACTTGGCAACCGCAAATGCTTGCCCAATGTGCTAGATTATAGCCCTCTATGCTGGCTTGGTCTATAACTTATGAAAACCCGAAACCACGACAAAGAAACCCAACATATCCCAAAAACTCAACATGATATTTTTTCTTTATTAGCTCTGGGGAAAAATCCTCCCAGCCCAAAGATTCCATCCTTTACAATGAAGAAGCCTTGCTTCTTTTATAGGCCCAAAAAAGGCTCCCATAATAAAATAATAATAAAAAAGAATAAAAAGAAAAAACAATAAAGTGAATCTCAAGTGAATCTCAGATCCACTTTATTCTCTCCATCTAACATTTGATTAACCTGACTTTATCAAAGTAACTCATACTTAGGCTACCATAGTAGATCTCCACTCAGTTAAAATACATTCGATGCCTGACTTAGACTTTTGCCAAATCGAGAGTGTAATTGTTCCTTCTAGAGAAACCAAATAATCGACTGCTAGAAGATGAGGGTTGACAGGTGTTTTTAGTTGAAGCAAAAGGATGATGCCAACAGTAGATGTACTGCTCTAAGAACTCAAAAAGGCGTGGAGTTGATTCAACTCGACTGCTAAAAGATGAGATAATTGGGTGGTTTTTAGTCATAACTAAAGGATACTTCCAATAAAAATGCTCCAAACAGCCGCGTAATGAAAACACCCACAAACCAAGTCGGAACAAAAATGAGACGGAGATTTCGGGTGAACAATTTCCAATCGTGGGTCAACAAATGGCAACGTTTAGTTGTTCCAAATCCCCTCATAAGACTTGCCACCAAACAGATGCTCCAGATTACACGACTTCAGGTACCGAACAATATCCACGATTTCGCTGCCCGCTGCCAGACAAATCTTGGATCAAAATCACGAGCTCCATCATTCTGTATCCTCGACGTCCTGAAAGTGGGTGACAACAATTAGTTCAGAATTGGCGACCACATCATCCTTGAAGTATTCACTACAACTCACGTCAACTCTGATTCTCGAGCCACTCTTGATTTCCAAATAAAACCGCCAAGCTGCCATGATGATTTGAATGCTGAACTAAATCGTACTCTATCTCGGAGACATGAAATTCGGTGGATAAGGATAACAATTTACGCCAAGTCCGAGTCCCCTTGATTGCCAAAGACGACATCAATTTATCAGTTGATCGAGGTAAGAAAGGCTCAAATGTCAGAGCAATTACTATCAATAGGATAGTGATTAAAATAGAAAACAATTTGATGCCCTGGAAGGAATGATGCATCTCGACGCCTTTGTGCCCACGCAAAGATTGAGCCTCCTCCCGCTGTTGAATCACCACTATAGCCAGGTAACTTAAAAGAGTGCCTCCCTTCCAATAATGCTACAGGGCTACTATTCGATGCACTTTGTGCATGCATTCATTTATCTGAAATTTGCCTGGATAATGAGTGCCTGGAAGAATGGTGTGTTAGAGACTGTTGAAGACCCAAGCATCTGCTTACCCTATTTAGATGACAGTCGTGTTACAGACGGATTTGAGAACAAATCTTCCAAATGTAATTCATTGGATAACTTCCCAATTCACCATTGCATTTCCTACCAGAAACTCGTGGAGACTCTAAAACTGCTCAGTAGGCCACCATTAAAGATATAAGGAGGCTCCAGACTGTCGATAGGATCAATACATGAACTTTCAGCAAGATCTTGTTGTTTATCACTTCTGTCCGAAGGTGTGGTGAAAGAATAAAGTGAAGACCTTTGAATGCACTGTGTGCGGTGTAGTTCCCTCTTCAACTGCTCAATCTGCGCCCACGGAACTAAAACTTCTTCAGTTGTGTCCTCATTGATAACCATAGTATTATGTATGAACTTTGCAGGTATATGCTGGTCAAGAAGGCAGTGCAAGCAAAACCTGAAAATCATGCTAGGTAAAACCATATAAAAACTGGATGTGACTGCTACCATGATCACTTTCACAAATGCTTTCACCTTCTAAATATCAAAATCAGCATGTTTGCCAGGACTGATATATCCAAAGGGATATCTAAAGCATCTCCACCCTCTCTAGCCCATCGGTGTGATAATTCTCCCTGTAACTCGAGCGGCTGTCAATGGGAACGATGGGGGAATCAAAAGGTAGATATGCTGGCCACACAAATTCATGGACTGCTCCACTGTAAATTCTTTCTTCTCCTTCTTATTTCATCCTCCAATGGCATGCATTCGGAGCTACTGTCTGGGGTCTTGGCAGCCATTTCCCTGCTCTGAACAATTCTGAATGCTGCAGATTCCCATCCTATGGCTCTCCGTGTTTCGAAATATTGGTTGATAGGAACTTCCTCGCAAGTTCCAACCACAAAAATTGCAATCATCAGCACCACTATACAAGATATCACGTCGCTAGGAGTCATAAGTAACGGTCCAGACTTCGAACATATGAGCTTTTTGTTACCAACTTTTTGTACCATAGTTAGGTTACCTGAGGAGCCGCCGATTGACAGACTTGTTCAAAGTCTGATTCCAGTGTATCAGTTGATCCGTCTGCATGTCTAGCCAATATTGGCTAGCCAGTTTTTTATTTGAATAATTTTGACCATGGCCTCGCGAGGTTTGTAATAAAATGTGCTAGTTGGGTATTTTTTGAGTGGTTCGGTCTCCTGAGACGTAGAATCTCAAATAAGGTATTCCAAGGAGTTTTTTGCCCCTAACAATTATGCTTTGCCTTCAGCCGAGTATAATTGACGAGGTTTTCTCCCGCTTCCTCCAAAGCTGGAATGCCCGATGTTGAATTCTAGGCCTTGGGGGGTTATTAGAGCCCAACTGAGTGTTGTAAACCTACTAGGCATTATTTAGATAGATCATGGTCATGTCCTAGGTCATCTGGACACATAAAAAAAATTCGAAAAAATCTTTTTCGAACGAGGAAAAAAATATTTTTTTAATTTTTTAATTTTTAATTACTTTTCCTAAGTTTTTTGGGTTAATTTTTCCATTAATTAAATGGAAAAAACCCGTTTGTAATAAATCGGTCATCCGGACTTCGAATTCAGTGATTGAAGGCTCTAAACTTAAGCCAAAAATCATTCTTGACCAGCCAGCCAGTCAGAGCCAACTTTCGGATCATCAGTCAGACACATAATGCCTTTTTTTCTCAAAAAAGTCAGTTTTGAGGAGAAAAATGAAATTTTATTAAAAAATGATTATTTTGGAGAAAATTAAAACTCACCAAATTAATCCAAATTCGGCGAAATAAAAGGCTAAATGACATTGGAGTTGTCATAACTCAACTTCAGTCATGATTAAGTGAGCAATTAATTTATTATCAGTTAGCAGACATGTCATCTCCAGCTAAAGAATGAGATGGAGAGCACTCATTGGTCCGATGATTTGATCGAGGTGAAGACTGAAGCTTACACCATCAGTAGGCTTCCCAAACCTAGCACAGGCTCCAACCAGACCTAAAAGGTAGCTCACCTACATCCAGACGCCTCCTTTACCTATTCACGCTCCTCTCTCCTCATGAGGGCGTCATCACACGTGTGGGTCTGTGCTTGGCTTGTTTTCAGTGCACAGGTTTGGAGTGGGAGCGCCTTGCCTAAGTGGAGGCCTCCCCTCACTCCCGGTTCTTCAATTTAGGTCTGGGCTCTCTGTTAGGTGGCTAAGCTGGTTAGGGTTGGTTTTTTGGTTTTAAGGTTTTAGCACTCTCTCATTTGTTAAATAGAGGCTCCTTTAGCTCTATTCAGATGGATTTTTGTGTAGAGAAATTCTGGTGAAACTTTGTAAATGCTTGTTGCTTTTATGCAACCATTGGAATAAAATTAAGGCTTTGGAGGCTCATGTGTTGTGACATTGTGGATGATCACACTTGATGGATGAGGTGATGTTGTTTTAATGCTTCTCTTTCTTGTCTATTTGAGATTATGAATCTATGCTTTAGAAGGCCTCTGTAAGCACATAAGAACAGGTATTTGTGGTTTGCAAGTTCGTTGTTTATTGATTTACTTTTAGAAATTAAAAAAGAGCATTGTTTTATTCAATTATATTTCATGCTACTTCTTTGTTTCAAATTTGTGAACAATACATGATCTAATCCTTTGTTTGGCAAGTCTATGAGTTGTTATTTTGCAGATCCTTCCATCCAACCAAGCAGAAGTTCGAGCTCAGTTGCATCTTCTTCTCTTGGAGTCAAGTACACATTTCCGGTAATTGCATGCTTTATGAGATCCAAGTGTCTTTAAAAAGATCCACAGGTTTGACCATTTTCTCCTTACTTTTATTCATCTTTCAAGGTAAAAAATCTTTATTTTCTTGGATTAGGGCACATTTGGGCTAAAGTGAACATTCATTCACTTAGCCTTTGCCCCGGTTGGCTGCCCTGTTTGTTATTTGCAGCCTTTTAGGCCTTCTATTTGTAGCCATTCCTACCTTTCTTTCGCTATCCAATTTTCCTCACTTTTTACCCTTTTAGACAGCCCTCTTTTGCTTCCTTTTTCCAGTTTTTGCAGCCCCTTTCCATCCTCTTTTTGGGCCATCTTTTGGGCTGTACTTTCAGCCTTTTTCACCCTCATTTGCAGCTTTCTTTCTCTGATTTGCACCCTCTTTCTCCCTTAGTTTCCAGCCTTCTTTGACTTGCTTTTTGTCATCTTTTCACTCCTCTTCCACCTCTCTTGCCTTGCCTTTTTCTTTCCTCTTTTCTTCCTTCTTTTCGGTAAGTTTGGGTAGTTGTTTTTAGTTAGTTTGTAGATTAAATTTCAAGTTATTTTTTATCAACTAATATCATAACAAGTGTGTGTCTAGAGCTCTTAGTTGCAGGAAGGTGAAGGAGAGCCCAAAGGCTACGAACAAGCAAGGAGTGCAAAAAAGAACAAAAAGACTCTTCCCCTCTTCTTTCATCCCCTTCTTTCCCTGTTCTTCCAAGAAGCAAAGAACACATCATCATTGTAAAAGACTAATAAAAAGGGTTACTAGGAGCAAGTCTCCTTTCTTTTATTACTTCCCCTATTTTGGGGAAATGTGCCTTGTGTCACTTTTCATGATTTCTTAGTGTAGTTTTCTTTAAGCAATTAGTTTAGTTCTTTGATTAGACTTAGTTTCCATTTTTACTAATTGCTAGTTGTTCCTTAGTTCCAATTCCACTAATTGCTAGATTGATTATTGCATGTTGGCATTTTGTTATATAATTGTTAAATCATAAAAGGAACCAAAATCTCTTGAATCTCACCATAAGGTGGATCAAGAGTGCTCTCTGTCGGAGAGTCTAATCAACCACTTTCATCTTAATTGTTGTACTTATTTAATCAATTAATTATTAAGTAAGACTCTTGAACTTGCAAAAACACAAGTCAAGAGCACTCTCTATCGAAAAGCATCCTAGGTTTGCATAATCCCTGCATTAGTTTCATCTAGATTAGCTAAGTATTTTGAACCACTGTCATAAGACGGGGTCAAGAGCACTCTCTGTCGGAGAGTCTAATTAATCAACTTAAATAAAACTTTCAACACACATCCTTTTAATTAATTAACTTCCTTCCCCCTTTGCCGGAGTATGCTCTGACCGATCTCAGATCGGAGTACCCAGAAAAGGCACTGGATCTTTAAACCCTACAAGAGTAATTTAATAACACTTAAACACCCGTAACCAACGCACCGGCGTTGTAGGGATTCTTCCAAAGTACTTCCTAGTAGAGGCGCCGAAACCTCCCGTTGTCTTAGATTCTCGACTAGCTGGTCAATCTTTGCGATACCATCCTGGGATACTAGGCAGGCCCGACATGTCTTCAATGGAGGGAACTTAGAAGAGTCTCCCGGCTTTGACAAACCTTCGTTGACACCCTAATCAAGAGCATTTAAAATTCTTAAAATCTACCAAGAGCACTTGCAAAACCTAATACTCACTAGCTTAATTCCTAGACTTTATTTCACGTATTTATTTGACTCCATAAGGCACTGGTCTTTCGTTATATTTGAGTAATTTTCTATCTTGATCAATTGTCTATGGTCCATTTCAACTGATTATATCTGAATGCTTAAGTTACAAGTTTGGAATCTTTGCTTATCATTCAATCTCTTGCTAGCAATGTGGATTGCTTTGATTTATGTGTTATATTCATAATATTAATCACTTCTAATCATAATAAACTCCTAAACAACACCCATCCGCATCCAAACATCTAAAAATTAACTTAAACATTGAGCCATAGAAAACTCTTTGTTAGGGACTACCCCCTTGGCTTCGTTAGGAGTTAGCCTAAACGGAGGAGATAGGAGTAGGTGACAGCACCTAGCTCTGTGCTTGCCCCCAGAGTCACACCTCTCCCACTTTCTCAAGTGAGGAGACAGCTTTCAACTGATTTCTGCTGCTGGTGTGCAATCAGCGGACAACACTTTCCAAGAGTGTTCTATTTGCATCTGAGCTTCTCTCAAACTGACAACTGAAACTAAACCATCTGAAAGGCCTACTGCAATATTTGAAGAAAGGTTAGCATCAACCTGATCCCAATCCACAGTAAGGCACATTGAAGAGCAACTAATATTCATGCTCACATGTTCCTTTATCTTGACATTTTCAATCGCCTGAACTTCGTCATCAAACATCATCCCCGGACTTTCTAGACAATAAGTTGTTAAGTTACCATCAGAATCAGCTTGTAGAAGATGAGGCTACATGTTCCCTTTCCCCAGTCTCCATTTGATATCAAAAATTACTGAAATTTTGATCTGCTGAAGAAACTTGAGACGTGTTTTGTCTGTTGAATTTTCATATACTAAGCTAGATCATTAGTATTTCATTTCAATTTCATAACAAAAGCATATAAACAGGATCACTGAAATATAGACAAGCACAACCATACAAAAAGAACACAAAGATTTATCCTGGGAAAACCCTAAAGGGAAAAACCCAGCAAAAGCTTCCTCAATATATATGCCCTAAAAGATAAAAGATAAAACCAACAAGGAGATCAAAGCCTGATCCTCCTCCTTCTCCAACTACTTTTCTCTCCTCCGCTAATGCACTACACAAGTGAGAGTGTGTGTTCCAAATGAGGAGCGCCACACCTCTATTTATATTCATCCGTTCACTTTAATTATCAATTCCGACATGTAGGCTCGAGTTAATCATGTAGGCTCGAGTTACACATGTAGGCTCAAGTAACCACACTGGGGTGCTAATGACCCACCTTTACAATTAGAGGGGACTACCTCATGACTCTTATTAGTTCTTCCAATTAGAAGCATCAGGGTACAAAGTAATACAAGTGGTTCTCCCGGTAGGAACATCGGGGACCACAAAAAGAATAAGATAGAATATTCTTTGAAGTTACAATATTTCAACACTTCCCCTTAACGAGAAGGGTATTCTACAACAACATCAACAACAACAATAATAGGAGAGATATAGAGGACATCATCAACATCATCAGGGTAACACATCTATAAATCATTGGAAGCTTTTTCAACATCATGTAGTCTTCATCTTCAATCTTCAGTCTTCAGCAACATCAACACTTTGACTGCTTCAATCAGCAACAACTTGACCTTTCGATCAGCAGCAACATCTTCAGCACTTTGACCTTTCGATCAACAACATCTTCAGCACTTTGACCTTTCGATCAACAACATCTTCAGCACTTTGACCTTTCGATCAGCAACAACATCTTTAGCACTTTGACCTTTCAATCAGCAACAACATCTTCAGCACTTTGACTTTTCAATCAACAACAACATCATCATCGTACTCTGATCAGTAACATCGTGATCAGCACCATCATCATCATACTTCAATTTTCGAACAACATCATCATCATCACATTCTGATCTTTCGATCAGTAAGTCATCATCATCACACTCTGATCTTTCGATCAGTACATCATCATCATCACACTCTGATCTTTCGATCAGTACGTCATCATCATCATACTCTGATCTTTTGATCAGTACGTCATCATCACCAGCAACAACCTGCAATCCACATCTCAAAGACAAAAAAGTCTTTGGTTCACTTTTGGACTTAAAGTCCAGGGATGATGCAATCCCACCACATTCTCGACAACCGAAGTTACCGGATTGATTACGGGATAATCAGTCCCTATCACTTTAGGACTAAGTCCAAGGATGATGCAATCCTACCACATTCACGGGGACCGAAATCTCCGGATACATTTTGAACTGAGGTTCAGGGATGATGCAATCCCACCACATTCACGGGGGTCGAGACCTCCGGATACATTTTGAACCGAGGTTCAGGAATGATGCAATCCCACCACATTCACGGGGGCCAAGACCTCCAGATACATTTTGAACTGAGGTTCAGGGATGATGCAATCCCACCACTTTCACGAGGGCCGAGACCTTCAGATACATTTTGAACCGAGGTTCAGGGATGATGCAATCCCACCACATTCACGGGGGCCGAGACCTCCGAATACATTTTGAACCGAAGTTCAGGGATGATGCAATCCCACCACATTCACGGGGACCGAGACCTTCGAATACATTTTGAACCGAAGTTCAGGGATGATGCAATCCCACCACATTCACGGGGGCCGAGACCTTCATATACATTTTGAACCAAAGTTCAAGGATGATGCAATACCACTACATTCTCGAGGACCGAAGTCATCGGATCTACTCTGGAAAGATGTCCCAGGATGATACAATCCCTCTTCATTCTCGAGGACCGAGGTCACTAGATCACTTCTGGACAGATGTCCCGAGATGATAAAATCCCTCTTCATTCTCGAGGACCAAGGCCACCGGATCACTTTAGGGCAGGTGCCCAGGGATGATACAATCCCACTGCAACATCACTACTCCCCCTTTTGAGGAAGGTCTTTCCGAACCACACCAAGCTTGTCTCGAAAGTGTTCGAACTTTACCCAAGACAGAGGCTTTGTCAGCACATCATCATCTAAACCATCATCATCTACATCTTCAGTATATGAATACTAAACTATCACCATTTGTATCTCCAGTATGTGAGTACTGAAAGCATCATCATCTATATCTTCAGTATAGAAATACTGAAAGCATCATCACCTCTATATTCAGTATAGAAATACGGAATAACCATCATCTGCATCTACAGTATGTAAATACTGAAACATCATCTATATCTTCAGTATGGGAATACTGAAATCATCATCTATATCTTCATTATGGGAATATTGAAATCATCATCATCTATATTTTCAGTATGGGAATACTGAAACATCATCATCTCTATATTCAGTATAGAAATACTGAATCACCATCATCTGCATCTACAATATGTAGAAATACTGGATTTCTATGTGTTATGACGGAACACAGGGTTCTCTGTCATCACAACTCTGGTTATCACATAGAATCATTGTAGTATCCATATTCAGGTCAAAGAGACTTGATATCAGCTTCTGAAGTCATATGGCTTCACAACTTAGCAAAGCAATCTGCTATGCATTCTGCTTCAGCCGTGCTAAGAGAAACACTGGACTGTTTCCTGCTAAACCATGAACTCATAGCAGACCCCAAACAAAAGCATCTATTTGATGTGCTTTTCCTGTCTGAGATACTTCCAGCCCAATTTGTATCTGTATAGCCATACAATCTGTAGTCATGGTTTCCATCATAGTATAGACCAAAGTCTATAGTCCCTTTCAAATATCTCATCACATGTTTTGCAGCTATTTGGTGAACACGTCTAGGTTGAACTAGATACTGACTCAAGATGTTCACAGCAAAACAAATGTTTGGTCTGGTATTTGTTAGATACATTTAATGACCCAGTAATATGTCTGTATTGAGTCACATCCACTAACTCTGATGAGTCATCAGCTAACAACTTCAAGTTGGAACCCATGGGTGTGGCCATGGCTTTGTATTCCAACATATCGAATCTTTTCAATATCTCTACTGCATACTTTCCCTAGTTGAGAAAGATTCCTTCTGAATCTTGCCATACTTCCAGACCTAGGAAATAATGCATTAACCCAAGGTCTTTCATCTAAAATTCTTCAGTGAGCTTCTTCTTGCATTCTACAATCTGTTTCTTATTCCCTGTCAGGAATAGATTATCCACATACAGTAGTAGTATGACATGTTCATCTTCTATAACCTTGAAGTAAAGGTTAGGATCGACTTTCGTTAGGAAACTATCTATCCTTCCATACCAGGCTCTGGGAGCTTGCTTCAGGCCATAGAGGGCCTTCTTCAACTTGCATACGTGATTCCATCTGTCTTCAACTTCATATCCTTGTGACTATTCTATGTATACTTCTTCTTTAATCACACCATTCAGAAAAGTTGTTTTCACATCCATCTAGTGTAAGTCCCACTTCATCATGAATGCAAGTGCCATGATATCTCTAATCGAAGTATACCATGCTACTGGGGCAAATGTCTCTTCGTAATTAATTCCCTCTTTCTGATAGAAACCTCTAGCCACAAGTCTTTCCTTACTTCTATCTGCAACATATTTTATCTTGCAAATCCATTTGTAAGATACCACATTCTTGCTTTCTAGTTTGAGTACTATATCCCAAACATCATTCTAGTATTCTTTCATCATAACATCTTCCATGAGTTCGTCTTGTCAGGTCATCAACATATCCTAGTCTTGGTAAAGTCTCGATCCATCAGGAAGCTGTCCATCATGTCGTACCATGTCGAACTCAGATATCTTCTGTAGTCACTCCCCCTGAAGTGGAGTATCATCTTCTCTCTTCATTCTGTACAGGTGATTCTATGCTTGATATATACTTGTCAATAGAGTATGTCATGTCATAGTCTATTCTTTCTGAGGAAAATCACGAACCTTGCTTTGTACACTTGTTCTTGTAGATCCATATGGAAGATACTACGTACTTCCCTTTATGTCTCGAAACCATATCGAATACATCATTCCTCATGATCAATTGTTACTCTTTGATCATAGCTTCTTTCATAGCCATGGTGGTCTCCATCCTTTGAGGTGGATCTACCGCTCTCTGAAGCTCTTTCCTTCGTCATGATGTCTCTGACCCTGGGAGCTTCAGATTCATGTTTATTGAATTGTCATCACTTGTTCTTCGGAACAAGTCTCGTCCTTCTTTTCTTGTAGGTGGTTGTACAGGACCTTTCCTACAATTCAAATGCACCAATTGCATGGTTAGAACTATTTCATAAAACATATGCATAACGACAAATTCTTATGCATCATGCAACTGTTAGCCAACACAACATTCATCCATATCTCACTACTGTCATTAATGCAACCAGTCTATCATGCATAACACATCAACTGAATATAATCAAATGTATAACAAAACAATATCATGAAATGACAATTGAATACTTATCTTTTATTCGTTTCGTGGGTAGACTCCTTGATCCTTCTACTTCATCATCTTCTTCATTCATGACATCATCATTTCTTATCCAAATGATAAGATGGATAAGAAGTTCTTCAATAATTGAGTTCTTCATATTCCTCATCGCTTGAGGGATCTTCTTTGAATGGTGAGAGCTTGATCTTCAATTGCTCCCATCTTCTTCTTCTCTTCTTATGAGTCAAGCGTCTTCTTCTTCCCATAGTCAGCCGAAAGTAATCACTTCCTTCTGGCACACATTCCTCGCATGAATGAATCCCATGATCCTGGGAGGCCATTCAAGGTGGCTATCACCACTTCTGCATTCTTCACTTCTTCTTTTACCTCTTCAATTTGTTTCTTAAGGTCATCTTCTGATGTATGCTCTTTCCTTCAAATAGCTTGGTCAAGGAATCAAACATCTCCTTCGGTGTCTTTAGGGAAGACACTTGTGGTACAAGTTGATCCGTGACTGAATCAACAATGATCTTCTTGGCCTTGACCAAGTTCTTTTGGTGTAAGGATTTGAGCCTCATCTCCCTCTGGCACTGGAAACCTCTCTACTCATGTAGGTGTCCAATTCATTTTCTTTAGAGAGATCAAATACTTCTATGCTTGGAAATTGTCAACTTCACCAAGTTTATCATCAAGCTGATGAGAACCTCAAATGGAAATAGCAAAAGATTAGATCTTACCGATTTGAGGTGTCCGTCCTGGTTCCGGAGCTGGCTAATCTAGGGTTTGTCAGAGAAACCCTAATTTTCAAAAGTTGGAATGTTTCATATCTGATTGGATAGAAATATAGATCTCTTTAAGCTGAGCTGTCCAATGTACTCCTTTTCTGAAAACTGTGGAGGGAAGCTCCCAGAACAGGAAGCCCTAGTTTTCCAATTTCTCCTTCAGAAATGCCTGATACTGTTTCTGCGCTATCTCTAAAATTACTGCTCCTCTGTGTCTAAAACTTCGCACTGAGGTACCCTCGCATGTCCCTGTTCCAACACCATAGGTTTCATCAGAATTGGTTTCACCAATTGGGACTTATGATTATTTTCCCAAGGTGACCTGTTACAGGACTGTTCAGAACAGCGAAGTTGTACGGACTTCCACGTGTCACTATTTCATCTTCTGAGTCTGAAACTCGGACCACAGAAAGTACAGTCCGTTCCCTTTCTGGAACATCTTCCAAACTTTCATTTGGACCTTTGTAGCGCAAGATATAGCAATTCTCCCCAGGTGTCCTGTTTAGGGATGAATCCTGGAAGAGGCTGGAACCCTAACTTGGAGGGATCATATCTCCCAGAATATAGCGAAGCTGAGGCTAAATTTTGGGCACAGTGTACATCATGATTTTATCTTCGAACTCTGCAATTTGCAGCTCCTGAGCCTTCGCCAATCCCGAGATATAGCGAATGTACCAAAACTTATCAGTTTTAGTATTTAGGGTTTTTCCATCTCGGGGTCAAACTAGAGTTTGACTTTCCCGGAGTTTCACCAAACCAAAAATCTTGATCCAGGTCTCTAAACTTCGATTTTGATGAGGAGAAAAATCCTATGCTGGGCTCACTCAAAAATTCTTCTTCTATAGAAAGCCCTAATTTCTCGCACCGAAAACTGAAAATGCTCGAAATCGAATTCCGCTTCGACAGAAAGATGTGCCCTTCAATGGAGAGTCATCCTAGCCTTCTTTTGTCGATCGATTGTGGAGAGAGACCCAAAAAGTAAGAAGCCCTAGCTTTTGTCGCTGCACAATGTCTTCTTTCAGGGTGGCTTTGATACCATGTTGAATTTTCATATACTAAGCTAGATCATTAGTATTTCATTTCAATTTCATAACAAAAGCATATAAACAGGATCACTGAAAGATAGACAAGCACAACCATACAAAAATGACACAAAGATTTATCCTGGGAAAAACCCAACAAAAGCTTCCTCAATATAGATGCCCCAAAAGATAAAAGATAAAACCAACAAGGAGATCAAAGCCTGATCCTCCTCCTTCTCCAACTACTTTTCTCTCCTCCACTAATGCACTACACAAGTGAGAGTGTGTGTTCCAAATGAGGAGCGCCACACCTCTATTTGTATTCATCTGTTCACTTTAATTATCAATTCTGACATGTAGGCTCGAGTTAATCATGTAGGCTCGAGTTACACATGTAGGCTCAAGTAACCACACTAGGGTGCTAATGACCCACCTTTACAATTAGAGGGGACTACCTCATGACTCTTATTAGTTCTTCCGATTAGAAGCATCGGGGTACAAAGTAATACAAGTGGTTCTCCCGGTAAGAACATCGGGGACCACAAAAAGATACATATAGAATATTCTTCGAAGTTACAATATTTCAACATTGTCATGGATTGAGAACAGAGATAAAGTTCCTACACGACAAGGCTGAGAACTTTCTTGTAACATATAGGTTGCTGCTGCTAAAATATGGTGAAATGGGTTGTCAAGACAAAATTCAACTGCATCAGCATTACCATCTAGATGAATGCATGTTACATCCATTATGTTGATGTCTGGAAGTAAGCAGCTTTCCTTCTTAGTTTCAATGGTGTGAGGTCCTTTCTTACCTCTTGATCCATGGACTGCAACACTGAAAGCAAACAGAGATACACTCTAGTGAAGGACAAATCTCAGGCAGCAACATCCATGCTTGTGAACTCAAAGATCCACCAATGCCCACTGTCAGGCTCTTTAATGATCTCAGTGTTGGCTTCAAAGTTTCTAGAAAAAATCCAGATAACCCCCACCCAATTGATAATTCCTGTAAACCTGTTACTCTACCAAGTGCTTGAAACAGATCACCATTTCCAAGAAATGACAATGGATCATCTACTTCTGGATGATCTGAATAACTAGACATTAGTTTACAGCCCCTTACTTTCAGAACTTTCAAGCCAGTGTTCCTTGTAATAATATAGGCCAAAGCTCGTCCAGACACCTTTAATATCAGCAGTCCATAAATTTGGTATAGTAGTTGGAGAGAGTGCATTTGTGAAGGAGCCAATTTTAAATGCCCCCTCTACAACCTGCATTGATTCAATTGATTGATCTTCTGCACTTGATCTCCTCCGGTTTTGTTTTAGTCTTTTAGCATGTTGGTAAGAAATCCAGCTGACAGTTTTGTAGTGTTTTGCAGGCTGGAGGCCCAAGCAGCAGTCTATGTGCAACAAAGACAAATTCATAATCTTCCCTGCTCTCTGGAGAACCCTGTTAAGATGGGGCGGTAACAGGTTCATAAGGATTCATTAATTTTGTATTAATAGCATTTAATTAGAGCTTTTCCTAAGGTTCTAATTTTAAAAATGGCTAAGTATGATTTGAGTGATGAATTAAGCCATAACAGGATATTCTTTTGATGATTTGGCATGGTGACTCATCTCTAAAGACTATGAGGAACCTTCTTTGACTTCCAAGTGATTACATGGCATCTTTTGGGCATACTCACAGAGGACGAATTTGACCAAGTAGGGCACATGCCAAAGAGGGGTGAATTAGCTAAGAAGAATACATTGTATCATTGTATGCGGTCACTTGATTCTCCACTACATAGCATTGACATGTTCTATCTTAGAATGAAGGTCCACTTATTTCCTCTCTCCCAGTTCACATGGTCAAATCTAGTGATGCACACCACTAAGGAAGGTGACTTTGCATCTAGAAGAAAGCATCTTTGTAATTATTGTAATATCATTTGTTGATATATTTTCTTGAGATAATCACTCCACTAATGTAATAACTCATTGACACTTCTAAATTAGCAACTCCTTGTCTTATAAAAGGAGGATCAACTTCATTTGGAAGGGGTCGAAAGTTCGTGGACTTGAATAGAGAAACTTCTTTTGCGGAATTTTCCTTGTGTAATGTTCTTCATGTGATTGGGGTATTGTCGATCTATTGCTTCATGGTGATGTTGGTAAACTACTCATAGCTATGGTAATTATAGTGATTATTTTATTTTCATGCAAGCAAAGAATCTTAAATTGCTAGTAGCTTCTAGGATTTAATAGAACACTAGTCTTGAAAGTATAGAAGTGGTTGTCCTTCATTCTAATAGAATAAATATTTTATTCTTGCATGAAGATTTTACTTTGATCTAATTTAAATTATAATTATTTGGATTGTTGATATTCCTTGTATTTGGTGTTTTAGCTAGATTAGATTGAAGCAAGGCAAATTTGGGAAAACTCTTAGTTATTATTTGTTGAAGATTGAGCACCTCCTCTTCAACTATTGATTACTAATGTTCATGTCATGAAATACGTATGAATCCATAGCCCATCGCCATCTTACTAAGGCACTTGGTCTCTAAACCCTTCTTTCCTCTGCATTCTACTTATCACTCTCTTTGTTGCCACATTTAACACCATACATTTGGCTGAAAGACATTTGTTCTTCTTGAGGATATTCGCCCCCCTTTCCTTGTCATCATTTACAGCTTATGGAATCTACATTAAGGAAGGGAACCACACTTCTGATCCGCTCAAGAACTACTAATTAAGATCTGAAATCAATCACTATAAGTTTTCGGTTACAAATTATTGTCCTTGGTTCATTGTTTATGGTGAATACTTGCAGTTTGCTGTCATTTATAACTCTCTTTTGCAGGTGTATTTTATTACAGCCAGCTTCTCCTTATCTGAATGCTATTACACATATTGTAGTTGGTAGTTTTTAAGTAAATTTGATTTATCTCACTTCCTTTTAAATATTAACTGCAATATTCATCTTTTAAGCATTCAAATAGTTTATTTTCATGTTGTTGTTCATACTTTAAATTCTGCACTTAATAAACAGCAATTAAACAACTGTGATTGATCTTAAAAGTGTGCAAATCTTAGGCTCACTTAGGCTAATTCGCTTCACCCCTTTGATTAGCTATTTTTGCATGCTTACTATTTTTGAGATCTAATTCATATAATCACACTCTTGTATGTGTTAATGCTTTTGATTACTAGCATCATATAGTTCCTATATCAAGTAATTCTCATTGAGCAAAATCTATAGCTTTACTTTGTTAGATCTGAAACTATATGCTCACTATTGCTAGCACACATACACTTAACACATCTTGATCATTTTATATCAACATTGATTTATACTTGGACAAATAATTGCCTTAAATGTGCCATGTTCTTATTCCTGTAAAGATGAATTTGTGAAACCATTTCATGGTTGATATAGTACTTGGTAAATTTGCTGCACTTCTTGTTCAAGTAGTAAATAGATGTTGACGTTCTTCTTTCATGACATACTTATTCAATAATGTTTGAGCAATATATGGCTTATGGGATATCATTTTGAAACATTGTGGGCAATTCATTGCTTAAACTATTATATTCACTTGCCATGATATTTTAAATGTTCTTGGTATCTACACACTTAAACACCAACCTTCCTAAATTCATTTTGAACCTTACCAAGCTAGGGAATCTATACCATTAAAATAAACTTTTGCTTGTTTCCAAAGTGTGTCCTATTTCAATCCTTGTAATCCTAGACACACTCCCAACCAGATTAGTACTTGTGAAAGCTAGCAACTATTGGTTAGTACTAAGAAAATTCCTAGGGTTTCCTTCCATTAGTGACAGGTTCAGTTGAAGATCCCATAGTTTTGTCGGGTTAGCAGTTGATTTACCTTGCAATCATTTGGCTACGAGGTCGAGAAACAACATTTTTGGCGTTGTTGCCGAGGAGCAAGGAGTTCCTTGGTTAAATCGTAACGAAAAATATTTTGGTGAAATCATTCTCTTCACCTAGAGACTCCACTGAGGAAAGAACCGCTAGTCATTAATACAATCTTAGGAGTTCATCTAAGGAAATAATTGTTTGCTCTAGAACTCCCAAGAAAGGAATCAAGCTTCTTCAAGCAAATCTATTCTAATGGCAAATACCAATAATCCAAATCCAATCCAAACCCAAACCCAAATCCCAATCCAAAGCCTAACCCAAACCCAAATCCAAATTGGGCCCCAAGCCCCAACTGCCAACGAACAGTGCCGAGTGAAGTGTAACCGTGAACGATTGAATGCCCAAGCCTAGCCGCCAGCCATCAATGGAGTGTGAACTTTGAAGTTGTCGTTGAACTACTGAACAGTGGAGTGTGAAATTTGTTGAGAAGACTGAGGAGCTGAGTTGGATTTTTTGTCACTAAAGTTAAGATGAGCAAGATATTTTGTCTCTTATGCTTTGGAATCATGGATGAGAATCTTTAAAAATTATATAGTTTGTGTTTTTGTTAGATTTTTATCATTCACGCTAGCATTATCTTAGGATCTTTAACTGAGAGAATAACAAGCACAACAATCAAACATAAGAGACAATGAACACAGTTTTTTCCTCGGGGAAACCATAAAGGAGAAAACCCCGCAACTTCCTCTGAGATAGAATCAACACCAAAAGTGAAACCCCAAAAACAGTAAGATGATCTCCCGACAGCAATAGTCTCTCTCTCTCTTGTCCCAGCAACTTCTTCTCTCTCAGTTATACACTACAACTGAGTGTGAGTGAATGTGTGTTAAATAGAGAGGCTCACTCTCTATTTATACTAATTCTCGACTTGACAATAACTCACTAGGGCCGACTTCTCTAGGAGAATCTAATAACCCTAGGGCCCCACAACTGCGGGGACTTTAACCCTTGATCAATAGGAGGGTTACCCACAACGACTTTACATGACTTGTTTACATTATTGAATCTCCCGATAGGAACATCGGGGCATGACATGACTCAAATACATTACAGACACTTCCCGGAATAAACATCGAGGTACAATATATAAGATATACAAGTGAATACATTTCGAAGTTACAATTACATCAACACTCCCTCTTGACTAGGAAGGTATTCTCTCAACACAATTTATTAGCACAAGCCTTTTTCTCTGTATCATCTGGATCATCATCGAGTTCTCGTCATCTTCATCTTCAAGTCATCTCCATCTGAATCTGGATATCACTCGAATCTGGATCATCACCACTGGATCTGGATCATCACTCGATCTAGATCATCATCACTCGATCTAGATCATCACTGCTAGATCATCACTCGATCTGGATCATCACTGGTGCTATCTCTTGATTCTTCTCGTGGCCCGCCCAGCACGTACATTTGACCATGAGAGGAACACATCCAACACCATGTCAGAAAGGCACGCCCAGCACTCACATTTAACCATGGGAGGAACACATCCAAGAACCATATCAGAAAGGCCCAGCACTTACATTCACCAGCATGATAGGACACACCTACTATCATCTGTGAAAAGGCACTGCACTTACAATCACCAGCATGGTAGGACACACCTACTACCATCTGTGAAAAGGCACAGCACTCACAACCACTAGCATGATAGGACACACCTACTATCATCTATGGAAAGGCTCAACACTTACAACCACCAGCATGATAGGACACACCTACTATCATCTGTGGAAAGGCACAGCACTTACAATCACCAGCATGGTAGGACACACCTACTACCATCTATGAAAAGGCTCAGCACTTACAATCACCAGCATGATAGGACACACCTACTATCATCTGTGAAAAGGCTCTGCACTTACATCTAATCATGTGGGAACCAATCTCACAGTCACATCATAATGGCTCTCAGCCCTAGGCTAAGGATTCTTGGTAACTGACCAGGTGCCTCCATTCTCCCAGAAAATGGCCTTCAGCACTTATATCTGATCATGTGGGAACACATCCCTCAATCACATTAGAATGGCCTTCAGCTCTACGCTGAGTATTCCTGGTAACTGACTAGGTGCCTCCATTCAGAGAATGGCATTCAACGCTTATATCTGATCATGTAGGAACACATCCCTCAATCACATCAGAATGGCTCTCAGCTCTAGGTTGAGTATTCCTGGTAACTAACCAGGTGCCTCCATTCAGAGAATGGCATTCAGCGCTTATATATGATCATGTGAGAACACATCTCACAGTCACCTCAGAATGGCTCAGCACTCACATCTGACCATGGAAGGAACCAATCCTCTCACCATAACAGAATGGCTCAGCCCTTACATCTGACCATGGAAGGAACCAATCCTCTCACCATGTCAGAATGGCTCACAGACTCATCACTTCCCCTTGGAGGGAACCTCGATCTAGAGAACACCAAGCTTCTCCCTGAAGTACTCAAACTTCACTCTGGCCAATGGCTTAGTCAACACATCAGCGATCTGTTCATCCGTCGCAACATACTAGAGCTTCACTGCTCCTCTCTGCACCATATCCCTGATATAGTGATATTTGATCTCGATATGCTTCGACTTGTCATGGAACACCGGGTTCTCCGACAACTTCACACAACTCTGGTTGTCGCAATATATACAAGTAGCATCCAACTGGAGATTAAATAAATCAGACAGTAGCTTCCTCAGCCATACTGCCTCACAACTAGCTGAACAAGCTAAGACATACTCTGCTTCAGCTCTACTCAGTGCCACGCAAGACTGTTTCCTGCTAAACCAAGAGATCGCACCTGATCCCATACTGAAGCAGCACCCTAAAGTGCTCTTTCTATCGATGGCACTGCCTGCCCAATCTGAATCAACATAACCTTCCAGGTTAATCTTTTGATTCGCCTCATACTTGAGCCCATAATCAACTGTACCCCTCACGTACCTTAGAATATGCTTTGCAGCAATCAAGTGAACATGTCTCGGATCTGTCAGGAACTGGCTCAAGGTGTTCACAGCAAAGCAAATATCTGGTCTCATATTCATCAAGTACATCAAGGACCCAATCATCTGACGATACATTGTAGCATCAATTGCTTCTGATGAAGCATCACTCAATAGCTTCAGGATCGATGCCATAGGTGTGGTCATGGCCTTGCAATCCATCATCCTAAATTTCTTCAGGATCTCTACCGCATTCTTCCCTTGTCCCAGGGAAATTCCATCTGCATTATGCCACACCTCCATGCCTAGAAAATAGTGCATCGTGCCCAAGTCCTTCATTTCGAACTTGGCAGCAAGCTTCCTCTTCATATCAGCAATCAACCCATCCATACTTGTTACAAACAGATCATCTACATACAGTAGGAGTACCACTGGGTTACCATCATCAACCTTGTAGTAAAGGTTGGAATCTGCTTTACTCTTGGTAAAGCCCAAACTGGATAGAAAGTTGTCAATTATGCCATACCATGTCCTGGGCGCCTGTTTCAAACCGTATAGGGCTTTCTTTAATTTACACACATGAGTCTCCCTGTCATGTGTCTCAAAACCAAGTGGCTGCTCCACATACACTTCCTCTTCCACTACACCATTCAAGAAGGCAGTCTTAACATCCATCTAGTGTATCTTCCATTTCATCATTGTAGCCAGAGCAAGTACTGATCTGATGGAAGTGTATCTGGCTACAGGTGCAAAAGTTTCTTCATAATCTATTCCTTCTTTCTGGGAGAAGCCACGAGCCACAAATCTTGCTTTATATTTTTCTATGCTGCCATCTGCAGCATGCTTGATCTTGTAGATCCATTTGGAAGTTACAACAGACTTTCCTTCTGGTCTTGGGACAATATTCCAGACATCATTCTTCATGATCGATTGATACTCTTCGATCATAGCATCCTTCCATTCTTTCCTTTCTGTCGCTTCTTCATAGTTGGAAGGTTCTTTATCGATGAAGTCACATAATAAGGCTACATAACCAAAGTAGGACCTGGTTCTTTTCCTTTCTCTGTGATTTTCTTCTGGAACCCCATATCTTTCTACACCTTGGATAGCTTCTCGTACCCAAGCAGGTTTCCTCTTGTGAGGATTCTTCTCCTGAGGTGGATCTACAGGTTCTTGAGGTTCTTCTAATTCTCGATCTTCTTCTTGAATTTCTTCGTTCATGGTTGTGTCATGAATTCTGGGTACTTCTATTTCTTCAGGTTCTTCAGCAGGTCTCTTTCTGGATTTGTTGTAAGCTGAGTCTTCGTCAAATGTTACATCCCTGCTGATGTCGATCTTCTTGAATCCTAGGAAGTATATTTTGTAAGCCTTCGAGCTTTCAGAGTATCCCACAAATATACCCTTCCTTCCTGAAGGATCTAACTTTGTCCTCTTTTCTTTCGGAATATGTATGTACACTGGACAGTCGAATATTCTAAGATGCCTGACTCCTGGTTTCTTGCCGAAAAAGACTTCTTCAGTTGTCTTGTTCTCAAGTACTCTGTGTGGAGTACGGTTCTGTACATACACCGCTATTCTGGCAGCTTTTGCCCATAGATGCATGGGAAGATCTTGATCATGAAGCACGGCCCTTGCAGCTTCCATGATCGTTCTATTCTTCCTCTCTGCAACCCCATTCTATTGTGGATTATATGGAGTAGTTAACTCCCTTTTAATCCCTGAATCTTTGCATAATGCTTTGAATTCATTTGATGTGAATTCTCCACCATTATCTGATCGAAAGGTTTTGATCTTCTTTTCTGTATGGTTCTCGATCAAGGCTTTGAATTCCTTGAACTTGCTAAATACTTCATCTTTGTTCTTCAAGAAGTATATCCATGTCTTCCTAGAAAAATCATCAATAAAAGAAACATAGTATACATACCCACTTAATGAACTGAATGACATCGGACCGCATACATCAGAGTGGATGATTTCCAAGATTCCTTTTGCCTTGCTCTTGCTACTTGGAAATGTCTTCTTTGTGTTCTTTCCTTTCGCACATCCTCTGCAGACACCATCATGTTTTGCTTGAATTTCTGGAAGACCTTCAACAGCTTTGCTTGCAAGTGGTAGTGCTCTGTAATGCACATGTGCAAGCCTTCTATGCCAAAGTTCATTTGGCTCTACTGATTCATGGACCAAAGATTGTTCTGGTTGGCCCTTCAATTTGTATAGTCCTCCTTCTTGTTCCCCAATCACTACTGCATCATCAATAGTCTTTCCCTTTGGCCACATGAGAACTTGGCCATCTACAAATGCAACCCTCATGCCTTTTGCATCTAATGCAGATATGGAGAGGAGATTCTTCTTTAGTCCTGGTACAAACAATACATCCTTCATCTTTATAGACTTTCCACAATCTAGCTTATAGGAGGATTCCCCACTACCTTTTTTTGGACACTGGTAGTCATCTCCAAGTTTCACCTTGTGGGGTGATTCATGTTCTGATAGTTTCACAAAGGATTCTTTGAATCCTGTCATATGTTTGGAAGCCCCACTGTCTATAAGCCAATCATTGCTTCCATGTGTGATGTTTCCCGTGAGAGCGAAAATCAAAACATATTCTTCGTCACTTGAAGAATCATCACTTTCTTGTCTGATTCTCTTTGTGGAAGGTTCATCATCCTCTACAGCATGAGCATGATGTCTTCTCTTGTTTCCCTTCTTCTTGTGAGAGACATTTTTGTTTCTAGGACATTCTCTAGTATAGTGTCCTTTCTCGTCACATGTATAACATCTGATTTTAGACAAATCTCTTCTAGTGTTATCTTTCTGGTGGAAGTGCTTAACTTTGGGGTGATGAGAACTTCTTCTGCTTTTCTTGGAGCGTACTGTGAGAGCTTGATCTTCACTTCCCATCTTTTCTTCTCGAGCTACTATCCGAGCTTCTTCTTGTGAGCATTCTTCCCACAATCTACTGAAATTGACTAGCTTCTTTCTGGCACAGATCCCTTGAATAAAGGAGTCCCATGATCTAGGGAGACCATTCAAGGTAGTCATCACAATTTATGCATTCTCTACTTCTTCATCTACTGCTTCCAGCTGTTCCTTGATCTGAGAGACCCTTGTAAAGTAAGACTTGATAGTTTCCGCATTCTGGATCTTTACATTCTTCAATTGGTTTCTCAAAGTCATCTTCCGATTTATGTTCTTTCCTTCAAATAGTTTGGTTAGGGCATCAAACATAGCTTTAGGTGTCTTTAGGGAGGACACCTGTGGTATGAGGTGATCCTTGATTGAATCAGCAATAATCCTCTTAGCCATGACCAACTTATTTTTGTGTAAGGTCTTAGCCTCATCTCCCTCTGGAACTGGAACCTCTTCATTGATGTAAGAGTCCAACTCATTTTCTTCCAGGACCAGGGAGATCTTATACTTCCAGGCTCGAAAGTTATCAGCTCCCTCAAGCTTTTCATCAAAGCTTGGTATGATGAGACATCTTTAACTGAGAACCTCAAATGGAAATACAAAAGATTTAGATCTTACTAGGTTAAGATGTCGGAACCGGATCTGGAGCTGGATTTCTGCAAAGCTGGTTCAGGAGCAGATTAGGGTTTGACTTTCCCGGAGTTTTGTCCAACCAAAAACTTTGATCTTGATCTCTAAACTTCGATTTTGAGGAGGAGATCAATCCAGGCCTAGGCTCACTCAAAAATTCCTCTTCTGTGGAAAGCCCTAATTTTCCGCAGTAGTGTCGGGTCAAAAACTGAAAATACTCAGAATCAGATTCTGCTTCGATAAAAAGATGCACCTTAGAGAGGAGAGTCAATCCAACCCTCTTTTGCTGAAAATCTGGGGAGAGAGATCCAAAAAGTAGGAAGCCCTAGTTTCCGGAGCTGCATAGTGTCTTCATCTCATGTTAGCTCTGATACCATGTTAGATTTTTATCATTCAAGCTAGCATTATCTTAGGATCTTTAACTAAGAGAATAACAAGCACAACAATCGAACATAAGAGACAATGAACACAAAGTTTTTCCTCGAGGAAACCATAAAGGAGAAAATCCCGCAACTTCCTCTGAGATAGAATCAACACCAAAAGTGAAACCCCAAAAACAGTAAGATGATCTCCTGACAGCAGTAGTCTCTCTCTCTCTTGTCCTAGCAACTTCTTCTCTCTCAGTTATGCGCTACAACTGAGTGTGAGTGAATGTGTGTTAAATAGAGAGGCTCACTCTCTATTTATACTAATTCCCGACTTGACAATAACTCACTAGGGCCGACTTCTCTAGGAGAGTCTAATAACCCTAGGGCCCCACAACTGTGAGGAGTTTAACCCTTGATCAATAGGAGGGTTACCCACAATGACTTTACATGACTTGTTTACATTATTGAATCTCTCGATAGGAACATCGGGGCATGACATGACTCAAATACATTACAGACACTTCCCAGAATAAACATCGAGGTACAATATATACGATATACAAGTGAATACATTCCGAAGTTACAATTACATCAACAGTTTTTTAATAAACCAAAGTCATTAAATTCAAATCTGTCGAGTCATTACTGATTGATTGTCGATTTCAAGTCCAAGTTGACCCTTGATCGATTCCGAGTTTGAGTCCGAGTTTTAAAACATTGGTCTAACCTCGGTTGAGTCATCCACTTCCACCTCGAAGAAGAACTAATTGTTGCAAATACTTAGATGTTATTATGGTTATGATATGTTTATAAATCATTTATCTCATGAATCTAGTGAAGATACTTATGGGGTATATAATCATCTCTACATGAGCTTATGATGACTCACACTTATGATCAATTGCATGTATCCATGATTCCATTACACTTTGACTTTTTGGCGTTGTTGTCGAGGGGCAATGAGTTCCTTGGTTAAATTGTAACAACAAATCTTTTGGTGAAATCATTATCTTCACCTAGCGACTCCACTAAGGAAAGAACCGCTAGTCATCAATACAATCTTAGGAGTTCATATAAGGAAATAATTGTTTACACTAGAACTCCAAAGAAAGGAATCAAGCTTCTTCAAGCAAATCTATTCCAATGGAAAATACCAATAATCCAAACGCAAACCCAAATACCAACCCTAACCCAAACCCAAATCCTAACCCTAACCCAAATCGGGCCCCAAGCCCCAACCGCCAGCGAATAGTGTTGAGTGAAGTGTAACTGGGAACGATTGAATGCCCAGGCCTAGCTGTCAGCCAACAATGGAGTGTGAACTTTGAAGTTGTCGTTGAACTACTGAACAGTGGTTTGTGAAATTTGTTGAGAAGATTGAGGAGCTAAGTGGGATTTTTTGTCTCTAATGCTAAGATGAGCAGGATATTTTGTCTCTAATGCTTTGGAATCATGGATTAGAATCTTTAAAAATTAAATATTTTGTGTGTTTTTAGTAAACCAAGTCATTAAATTCAAATCGACCGAGTCATTACTGATTGATTGTCGATTTCAAGTCCAAGTTGACCCTCCACAGATTCCAAGTCCGAGTCTGGGTTTTAAAACATTGGTCTAACCTCGATTGAGTCGTCCACTTCCACCTCGAAGAAGAACTAATTGTTGCAAATACTTAGATGTTATTATGGTTATGCTATGTTTATAAATCATTTATCTCATGAATCTAGTGAAGATACTTATGGGGTATATAATCATGTCTACATGAGCTATGCTATATGATGACTCACACTTATGATCAATTGCGTGTATCCATGATTCTATTACACTTTGACTTATAATACAACATCATTTCAAAGCTTCAGAGCTTCAAAGGCATCATCATATGTTCTTCAAAGGTCTACAGTGGTTCCAATATTTGGTTGGAAAGTTTGACTTTTTCAATAGTTTTACTTGGACAACATAGTAGTCTGGCTAGTCAACAGGACCAGGCAGCAGGTCTGATATAAGTGTCACTCTTAGTTGTCAGATACTTTGGCTTTGGAAGCCTTTCGGATCAATTTCTCCTTGGTTTATGCCATTTCTAGACTAATTGGCTTTAATTAAGGTTTTTCCAAGTTTTGATTAAAAAAGCCTAAGATTAGAGTTAATTATTTGGAGCAAAGTATTTGTGGCATTTACGAGGCAATTTGAGCATGGATTTTGGTATGTATGATCTTTAGAGACTATGAGGACTCATCACAAGCAATTTCCCTTCTTGGTTCACAAGGATTAATCAATTTTGGATTAATATCATTTAATTAGAGTTTTTCCTAAGATTCTGATTAAAAAATGACCAAGTATGATTTGAGTGATTAATTAAGCCATAAAACGATATTCTTTTAATGATTTGGCATGGTGACTTATCTCCAAAGACTATGAAGAACCTTCTTTGACTTCCAAGTGATTACATGGCATCTTTTCAGCCCACTCAAGGAGGGCGAATTTGACCAAGGAGGACACATTCCAAAGAGGGGTGAATTAGCTAAGAAGAATACATTGTATGTGGTCACTTGATTCTCCACTACATGGCATTGGCATGGTCTATCTTAGCAAGAGGGTCCACATATTTCTTCTCTACCAATTCACATGGTCAAATCTAGCAATGTGCCCCAATAAGAAAGGCGACTTGGCATCTAGAAGAAAGCATCTTTGTAATTATTGTAATATCATTTGTTGATATACTTTCTTCAGATCATCACTCCACTAATGTAATAACTCATTGACACTTCTAAATTAGCAATTCCTTGTCTTATAAAAGGAGGAGCAATTTCATTTGGAAGGGGTCGAAAGTCTAGGGACTTGAATAAAGAAACTTATCTTACTGAATTTTCCTTGTGTAATGTTATTCATGTGATCGAGCTATTGCGGATCTATTGATTCATGGTGATGCTGGTAAACTACTCATAGCTAAGGTAATATTGTGATTATTTTATTTTCATGCAAGCAAACAATCTTAGATTGGTAGTAGCTTCTAGGATTTAATAGAATATCTATCTTGAAATAATAGAATTGCTTATCCTTTATTCCAATAAATTAAATTTTTTATTCTT
This sequence comes from Pseudotsuga menziesii, assembly GCA_001517045.1. Lineage (NCBI taxonomy): Eukaryota > Viridiplantae > Streptophyta > Pinopsida > Pinales > Pinaceae > Pseudotsuga > Pseudotsuga menziesii. The sequence goes on from LPNX010377807.1 coordinate 203,601, forward strand.
GCATGAAGATTTCAATTTGATCAAATTGAAATACTAACTATTTGGATTGTTGATCTTCCTTGTATTTGGTGTTTTAACTAGATTAGATTGACGCAAGGCAAATTTGGGAAAACTCTTAGTTAATATTTGTTGAAGATTGAGCACCTCCTCTTCAACTATTGATTACTAATGTTGTTTCCATGAAATACATATGACTCCATATCCCTTCACCATCTTACAAAGATACTTGGTCTCTTAACCCCTTCTTTCCTCCACATTCTACTTATCACTCTCTTTGCTGCCACATTTCCCCATACATTTGGCTGAAAGACATTCGTTCTTCTAGAGGATATTCGTCCCCCTTTCCTTGTCATCATTTCCAGCATATGGAATCCACATTAAGGAAGGGAACCACACTTCTAATCAACTCAAGAACAACTAATTAAGATCTGAAATCAATCACTTCAAGTTGTTGGTTATAACTTACTGCTTTTTGGTCCATTGTTTATGCTGAATACTTACAACTTGTTGTCATTTCTAACACTCTTTTGTAGGTGTATTTTATTACAGCAAGATTCTCTTTCATTTGAATGCTATTACACACATTGTAACTGGTAGTTTTGAAGTAAATTTGATTTATCTCACTTCTTTTCAAGTATTAGCTGCAAAATTCATCCTTTAAGCATTCAAATAGTTTCTTTTCATGTTGTTGTTCATGCTTTGATTTCTGCACTTAATAAACAGCAGTTAAACAAGTGTGATTGATCTTAACATTGTACGAATCTTAGGCTCACTTAGGTTAATTCGCTTCACCCCTTTGATTAGTTATTTTTGCATGCTTACTATTGTTGAAATATACTTCATAATCACACTCTTTGTATGTGTGAATGCTCTCGATTACTAGCATTGTATAGTTCCTAGATAAAGTAAATTTCAATGAGCAAAATCCATATTTTTACTTTGTTGGATCTGAATCTATATGCTCACTATTGCTGGCACACATACACTTAACACATCTTGATCATTTGAGGTTAACATTGATTTATACTTGGACAAATAATTGCCTTAAATGAGTCATGTTCTTATTTCCATAAAGATGAATTTGTGAAAGCATTTCATGGTTGATGTAGTACTTGACAAGTTTGTTTTACTTCTTGTTCAAGTAGTAAATAGATGTTGATGTTCTTCTTTCATGACATACTCATTCAATGATGTTTGAGCAATATATGGCTTGTGGGATATCATTTTGAACATTGTGGGTAATTTCATTGCTTAAACTTTTATATTCACTTGTTATGATATTTTAAATGTTCTTGATATCTACATGCTTAAACACCAACCTTCTTAGATTCACCTTGAACCTCACCAAGCTAGGGAATTTGTGTCATTATAATAAACCTTTCACTTTTTTCCAAAGTGTGTCTTATTTCAATCCTTGTAATCATAGACACATTCCCAACTGGATTAGTGCTTGTGAAAGTTAGCAACTGCTGGTTAGTACTAAGGAAAGTCCTGGGGTTTCCTTTTGGTAATGACACGTTGGGTTGGAGATCCCATAGATTTGCCAGGTTAGCAGTGTTAAATTGAAGAGACACATTCAGATAATCAAACAATAAATAACAGCATTAGAACACCAGCATTTCATGTGGTAAATACTAAAACCCCAACATGGGGAAACATCCATGGGCAAAGTATTAAAGCTCATTAATAGAGAAAGAGAGATTACAAGACAGTCTCAACCTCACAGACAACTCTCTCCATTGTGCATCCCAACCATGCACTATATACTTCATGAATTTAGTTACATGAGTAAACCGTTGCTAGTTATGCCTGTTATGAGAAACTTCCTGTAAACATTCGTAATGAGAAAACTCCCATAAACAAATTAGATTAGTTGTCATTTAACAATCTCCACCTTGACAACAAAACTTACAAGTACTTTGCCCAAGACTATTTATCACCTTTTCTTCAAACCAAGAGAAGCTACACACCAACTTAACTTCTCTAACAATACAGGTTTTGTAAACATATCTGCACTATTTTCTTTAGTATGGACCTTTTTCAGATCTACTCCACCTTCACTAATGGCTTGTCTTACAAAATGATATTTTACATCAATATGTTTAGTCTTACTATGATAAACGGGATTTGTAGCCAAATGAATAGCACTTTGATTGTCACAGAAGACAGGCACACTGTTCTGCAACCTTCCAATTTCTCTAAGCAGATCTCTCAGCCAAATTGCCTCTTTGCAAGCATGTGAGGCAGCAATGTATTCAACCTATGTCGTGGATAAAGCAACTATGTCTTGAAGCTTTGACATCCAACTTATAGTTCCACCTGCAAGAGTAAAGACATAACCTGAAGTAGACCTTCTCTTGTCCAAATCACCTGCGAAATCTGAATCAACAAAACCGCACACAGAATCACTCTTACTATTAAAAGTGATACAATAGTCACTTGTGCCTCTTAAGTACCGAAGCACCCATTCACTGCATTCCAATGTTCTTTTCCTGGATTAGCCATGTACTTACTAACAACACCTACTGCATGTGAAATATCAGGTCTAGTACACACCATTGCATACATCAAACATCCTACTGAATTGGCATATGGTACACGAGACATATAATCCTTTTCTTCAGCAATACTAGGACATAAACTTGAAGAAAGTTTAAAATGGGAAGCCAAAGGAACATTCACAGGCTTTGCCTTATTCATTTCGAATCTTTCAAGTATTTTCTCAACATACTTCTCCTGCGAAAAACTGAGCTTACCATTTTTCCTGTCTCTGTGTATCTCAATACCCATAATTTGTTTTGCAGCTCCAAGATCCTTCATATCAAAATTCCTAGCCATCTGAGCCTTCAACCTGTTAATCTCGCCCATGCTTTTGCTCACAATAAGCATATCATCAACATACAATACTAAAATAATGAATATATCATTCATTTTTTTGCAATTTTTTTAAGTATAAACAATGATCATACTCACTCCTAGTATATCGTTGGCTCACCATGAAAGAATTAAACTTCTTGTACCATTGCCTGGGCGACTGTTTCAGGCCATACAATGATTTCTTGAGCTTGCAAACTAATCTACCTTTCTGATGCTGTACAAAACCTTCTGGTTGTTCCATATAAATCTCCTCATCTAAATCTCCATGTAAGAAAGTTGTTTTAACATCTAGTTGCTCTAACTCCAAATCAAGTAATGTAACTAATGCTAACACAATACGGATAGATACAAGCTTAACAACTGGTGAAAAAATCTCATGATAATCTATACCTTCCTTCATTCTCATACCATGCAACTGTCACTTCAAGTAAATTATGTTTGTTACTGATTTGGTCGTATACAGAGTTTCTAGTTTGTTCCACAAGCTTGCTGCTGATGTTTCTCCAATAATGTTAAATAACACATCATCCGCAAGACATAAACGGATTGTGCTTAGCGCTTTGGCATCTAGATCATCCCATTCATCATCTGTTATGGTGAGAGGTTTTTTCCTTTTCCCGTCTAAAGCTCTCGGTAACCCCTGCTGAACTAATAAATCTCGCATCTTTAACTTCCAAAGTTCAAAATTGTTTTTACCATTAAATTTTTCAATCTCAAACTTCGTGCTAGACATCTTTGAAAAAATAATTTAAGCTTTTCAATCTTTTAAATTATTTTCAGCCCAAATAAAACAGCAGTCCAAAAACAATAAGTACTTTATTCCATTAAATTCTTTCAACCAAATAAATTTCTATATTCTCCGATTAAGAATTTTGGCATATATCCCACTGCTAGTTACTTTACCTTATACATCCAGAAATATATATATATATATCCAAACTTTTATATTATTCCAAAACTTCCAATTCCAGCCTTCCAAAAAATATATAAATATATATATTCCAAATACTTCCAATAATAATAATAATAATAAAAATTCTCAAAAAAATATTTTTATTATTATTGTCTTATCTCCATACGGCTTTCAGCTTTCATTTCATTCCAACTGCAAATCTTCACGTCTACAACAGCCCACGAGGATTGAATTCTCCACCGGCCTCACGGTCCTTATAACCAGCAGGCTTAGCAATCTTCACCACCAATCCTCACGTTCAGCAATGGCATGCTTCACGATCTCCAGGTCACGACCCTTCAGTCTCGGTGAGCACTTCACAGTTCTTCACAGCCAGGCCTCGGTGAGCACTTCATTTGCATGCTTCACGATCTCCAGGTCACAACCCTTCAGCCTCGGTGAGCACTTCACGGTTCTTCACAGCCAGGCCTCGGTGAGCACTTCATCTGCAGACAATATCTCCTTCTCATTTTCACGACCAGGAAGTAGGTGTGACCTCCTCCTCTCTTCGTGCGGGTCAGCTCCACACTGCTGTCACCTCCACACTCAACAGTCGAGCAGGATGCAGGCTCACGATTGCACTGCAATCTTCTTCCACTGGATTTGTAATGCTGGTTATTTTGGTGGTCTTATTCTCATACGCTAGCTCTTCAACCTCCAGGCTTGTTCTCAAATCTAAACGTCTGGTCCTCAAATCTAAACGTCTGGTCCTCCAGCGTGTGGTCTCTTATAGCAAACAGCTAAATTTTTTTCTCTTATCCAATTGCTCTGATACCACTTGTTAAATTCAAGAGACACATTCAGATAATCAGACAATAAATAACAGCATTAGAACACCAGCATTTCATGTGATAAAACCCCAACATGGGGAAACATCCACGGGCAAAGTATTGAAGCTCATTAATAGAGAAAGAGAGATTACAAGACGGTCTCAACCTCACATACAACTCTCTCCATTGTGCATCCCAACCATGCACTATATACTTCATGAATTTAGTTACATGAGTAAACCGTTGCCGGTTATGCCCGTTATGAGAAACTTCCCGTAAACATCCATAATGAGAAAACCCTCATAAACAAATTAGATTAGTTGTCATTTAACAAGCAGCTGATTTACCTTGCAATCATTTGGCTGTTAAGTTGTGCAACAACAGGACTAAACACTCCAATGCCATCAAACGCCCTTACTCTTTCCCCAAAAGAAGAGGAAGAAAGAAAGAAGACGTTATATGTCCTCGGATGACCAAAAGTGATCAATTTGTTTGAGAAAAAACACTTCTAGGTTATCATTGTGCCTTTTGTTCGTAGTCTGGTCCTAATGTTGTATTGTATGATATTTGACATTTGATTTTAGATGCATCTTCTTGACACCATCTGTTAAAAATTTATGGGTTAAAAATTTATGGGTTAGCATTGAACCTTTTGTTGGTAGCCTTGTCCTAGTGTTGTATAGAGTGATACTCGACATCTGATCTTAGCTGCAATCTCCTAGCACTATCTGTATTATTTTTTAAGTTGATTTGTACTTTGTATTTTATTGGTAACTTTTCTTACGAATATCAATTCCAGAGTTATGTTGCAGGCGCTTTACACATTCCCTTATTATACTTTAGGACATTTATTTACATCGAAAACTCTAGAATGCGCTGCTCCAAAGAGACAGTACAAACCTTGAACTTCCTTCTTGAGAAGTCCAACGTATCCAAGAGGTGAATAGAATTCTGAATAAAAAGAAACTGTTTTGCAACTCATCTCTGAAAGCGATAACTAAATTCAAGTTTCTTGAAGAGTCCTTGCCTAAAGCACGTGTTTGTAATTTGACCTAACATGCAAATACAAACAGTTTCAGAAAGTCTTCACATGCTGACAAAACTGTACAACAAGATGCAAAATTCACATCTAGAACAAAAGATTCTAAAAACTTTATTTATTGATTCAAGATATGAACTAAATGATGAGATCATGTGAAGAAACCTGTTGCCAGCCTCTTTTCCAAAATCCTGAACTCTGCCACTCTATTTCTACCACAAAACAAGTAGTAATGGCTTTACATTCTGTGCATAAACCTTGGCAATGGATGGAAAGAAATGAGGTTTGAAACGACCAACAGAAAATATTTCGGGATGTAACTAAAAACAGCAGTAGATTTCACAATAAATTTCTGAAAAAACAGAAAAAATGCCTCTAAGCCTAATTTGGCCTTGCAACCAGATACCAAGTGCTCAATGACCTTAACCTTAAGATTTTTTAAACTAGGAAATTATTTATTATAAAGAAAAATAGTTTGATGTTGATAACGATTTGATTTGCATTGCCTCCTTAAACCGTCCCAAATGCCCTACATACAATTCTCCTAGAGATGAGAATGATGCGCATCAAAGACAAGTTGCTGAAAGCCAACCCAACTGGATCAGGTGTCTTACGACCGGGCTGAAATTTCAAATTAGATGCGTAGCCCAAAACTTCTTTTCATCCAAGTATTAGATATTGCCTTCTACATGCATTTCAGTTTTTTCTTTAATTAGTAGAAGAAATGTTGCATGGGATGTAAGTCACTCCGTCCCATTGGCCAGTTTGGCGTTGTAGATGTTTAACAAAATTCAATTCTATTCTATTCTATTCATACCAGGTTCACCTCCATTTCCAAACCACCAACGATGAGTTTAAGATGCATCATTACAATTTCTCCAATGGACAGAGTCAGCTATCTGTTAGTTTACCTGTTGCTCGAAGAGTGTTTAACTCGTTGTGAGAGGGACGCATTTAGTGGGAGAGGGTCTCAAGAGGTGAATTGTCTCATGGCCGCTTTTTCATCTATTTTTTTTTATACTTAAAGTTACTTGGACTGGGAGGGAACAGTACTTAAGTTGTTGCATAAAAATATTTGGAGTGGATGCTTGGCATGTGTGGGCATGTACCTACCTTGGCACATGTGGGACACACTATTTGAGTTAGTTACTTGGAGAAGCATGCTTGGCACAAGTTGCCATGTAACCATTTACCCTTAGCACATGTGACACAGATTATTCGCAGAAGGGCGAATTCTCTTGGATTTGAGGTTTCACTATAATGGAGGAAGATTATCTTGGAAGGCACATGAGTTGGTTAGAGTTGTCCTTGGATTTGAGGTTTTACCCTTAGCACATGTGACACAGACTATTCGCAGAAGGGCGAATTCTCTTGGATTTGAGGTTTCACTATAATGGAGGAAGATTATCTTTGAAGGCACATGAGTTGGTTAGAGTTGTCCTTCACAAGTTTATGCAGTGCAGCTCTCATATTTTTTGGTTAAAAATACCCATTATGTACAGCTTTGTTTATGTTAGTAGTTAAAGGTAACCCAAGGGGTATGGTTGTGTATTTATTAGTTATGTGCCCACAAATGCCTGATTTGAACCAACTTGGGTGAGGTGTATAGTTTATAAATATGGGAAGCATTTTTGAGTTTTTCGATAGAGATTTTCCTTGGATAAAATAAAATAGTAGTTAAAGGGAGCATTTTATCCAAGAATTACCAAAAAAATAAAAATTGAAAGTTGAAAATGCATTTTATCTAAAAAAGACACGATTTTGATTTTAACTTTGATCTGGGACATATTTGATTTTAACTTTGATCTGGGAAGAGTTCAGGGCTTAATCAAAGTCTCAAAAGACATAATTTTGATTTTGACTTTGATCTGGGAAAAGTTCAGGGCTTATATGTAAGCCCAAGCTTATTAGACACCCACGTTCTCATCATGGTTTGGGATGTCTGCACTGGCAACGAGACAAGCACACAAATGTAGCAGGGGGTTCACTTAGATTCTACAGTTGTGGAGTGGAACAGAGCATTAGAACATAACGTACGTTAGTACCTTTTTTATAGTTCCATGAGTGTCATAGGCTAAGCGAGCATCTACTTCTGTAGATACACGCCCCGGTACAACTTTTGCCAATTCAGCTCCAACATTCACCATAGCCTGTCAACAAAACAAAACAATCATTCTTAAAGCTTTCCAATGCCAAACACAAATTGCCAGCAAAACACAGACAAACCTTGTTAAAGATACATGACAACCGATCACTGCCTTCTTCACTGGCATATCCTCCACTATCAACCATTGCAGTTTCTATCACGCTCTGCAGGCAAAAATGAAGAGAAGTACCAATTAATCGATATGCAATGTATTCCCTCCTGGCTCTGCCCACAACTTCACCCCATCCTCACTCTCACTCTAAAATAAAAATAGGATTGGATCTAACCCCAAATCTGGTCTCGGGAAGGCTGCAGATGCCAAGGAGGAGGAAGGAGCTGACAGTGGCCGCTGTGGGTGGAAACCTGCAATCCACCGATCACAGAATGAATCAATTATTAAACTACTACCAATAAGTGATAATCAACCCTTCTAGCTTATGAAAGACCATTCAGGACCAACTCGTTGTAATTTTTCAGCGGTATTATGTACTATAAATGAGTTGCTTACCTTTCAAAATCATCGAAAATCATAGTATCCGGCACAATCTCACTCAACTCCTTGATTGCCTCCATCTCTGTGTTCTGATGGACTGCATGGCAATGCCAACATCTTCATATTCTAAAGAAATCTATCTCACCACCATATTAGCAATCTTGTTTGATTGTTGTGTATGGGGTCCTTTAGTCTGCAATCTCTGTTTTAAGCTTTCCTAACTAATTGGTTTTCACAGTTCAGTAGTTGTTGAAGATAAATGTTCTGGGTTGCTTATATTTATAGTGTATATTCTTTATACACATTGCACCTACCTGTGCTCAGTGATGATGACGAGGAGAAGGAAGAGGAGGCACCACATAACAAATTTGCCCTCTGCACCCCTCCCCAATTCTGTCAAAACATTTGATTTTGTAATCAGATGGAATCAAATCTAATCTACTGTATTCTAGTTTAATCCATTTCAAATCTGTAGCACTGCACAAATACCTGGAACTGAAAATGGTGACGCCTCGTACGCAAGGAAATGGACATCTGCATGCTAATAGCCATGGCCATTTTTCCTCTTCTTTTTGGATTTCTGAGTAATTACTATTCACTACCCTTCTCTTCTATCCAGTAATCAAGAACATCTCCAATCTGAACTTAAAGCAAACATTTTCTACGAAACGTCACCCTCCTATTTTACTATTTCCAAAACCCTTATGTTCTTCTATCTCAAATCTGAATATGAGCCACAATTCGAAATCATCGCCCTTCTATTTTAAGATTTGCATCTCATAGAGTCGTATATAAAAGTAATTTTCCAGCTTTTAGGTGTGTGAAAATAATTGAGAAGTATATGTAATCACCGATAAAAGTTTCAGACACTATACCTGCTGTTATTTGATATTCAGAAAAAATATGGGTATTTGGTGGATTTATGTATAGATATAAGTTTTAATTTAAAAGTTTTGATAAGTGGTATGGAAGAGATGATATGCAATCACCGATAAAAGTTTTAGATACTATACCTGCTGTTATTTGATATTCAGAAAAAATACCTGCTGTTATTTGATGTTCAGAAAAAATATGGATATTTGGTGGATTTATGTATAGAAATAAGTATTGATAAGTGGAATGGAAAAGATGTTGTAACTTGTAATTTTGTCTAAGGTTATAGAATATGATCATTTTCATGATAAAAAACGTAAATGACGTAGGGTTACATAATAAAATATTAAATTTAAAAAAAAAAAAATTAAATTATATATATTTGATCTAAATTTGGATATATTAGGAAATAAGAAATTTGGATATATCAGGAATAGAGAAGGATCAAATTTCTGAAAGTATAAAAATTAGATTTCTCTTGGTGCTTGATAAACCAGTTTAAAATAGATCTATGTTAGTTTATAATACTTTTATTTATTATATATAAAAAATTAAATATTAATAAAAGGATATTAAAATATTTTTCTTAAAAAATATAAATAATAAATAAATTAATATTTAAGATCAAGTTTTTTATAGATTTTTACCAACATGATGATTGATTGTTTAATTTATAAATAATAAATTAATTAATATTTAATAAATTTTTTATAAAATAATTTTTTTAATTATAAGAATTTAAAGAAAGTTTTTTTTATAGATTTTTTTATGAGGATGAAGATTGATTGTTCAATTTATAAATAAGAAATAAATTAATATTTAATATATATTTTTTATAAAAGAATTTGTTAAAATGAGAAGAATTTAAAGAAAGATTTGTATAGAAAGAGGTTTGATGCTTTTTTATGCATGAAAAAATTTAAATTGAAATAAATATAAATATTTTTATATGAAAATTTTAAATTTTAGATAAAAGTAGCTAGGTCAAATCTAGGTCTTGGCAAAGGGATAATTTATAAATTATTTTTATAAATATTAAAAACTGTAAATAAAGTTTATAACATTTATAGGTCTTGGCAAAGGGATAATTTATAAATTGTTTTTATAAATATTAATAATTATAAATAAAATTTATAACATTTTATTAGTTCTTGGGAAAAGGACAATTTATAAATTATTTTTATAAATATTAAAATCTATAAATAAAATTTATAACAATTTTTTTTGTGTAAATTTGAAAAACTTTTTTTTAATATATATATATATATATATATATATATATATATATATACAAACAATTATTTAGTGTTTATGGCCAAATTTTACATAAAGGCTCAACAAGAACATCATATTACTCACAATAATTGAACCTAGGTAAGAAAGACAAAAATTGAACCAGGTAAGGAAGGTAACAATCATGCCTTCTACAAACCCAAATTACATCTAATGGATTAAAAAATATTTAAACAAAGATTGAATATCATAGTTTTATTGTTAATTTAATAATATAATGTATAGGAAGGAGAGAAGAGGGAGCCCAAATCAAGTGAGCAAGATTGCTAATTTGATGAGTGATGGACAAAGTGATGTTTCATTTCATCCATTTTGAGAAGTCTATGGAATAAGAATAAAGATAATGAAAAATCATGATAAATGGTGAATACTATTTTACTATTTGTGAATTGAAGTTAATTAGTAATCATATATATTTAAATTTTTTTATGAAAATAATAAATATTGTATAGATTATAATATATATGATTTAATTTATTTTAAATTCAATGATGTGTATTTCAATCTATTAAGCATTTATTGATGTTTTAAAATGTATATTATTTATTTAAAATTAAAGCTTATATTAATTATAATTTATCTACTATATCTATTCATACACATTCATATTTATGTTTTAAGTATTTATTTGATTTTTAGTTTTTTTCTTTTTTTAATTTAATGGATATTTTGTAGTTTTTTTTGTATGAAGAACATTATTCTTGGCTCTTCTTAATCTTAACTTTGTGAGAACCCTCAAATTGGATGCATGAGACATGTGGAGGATAGTTGCCTCTAGGGAAAACTCTGTTGGCAAAGTCAAACCAGTTGAGGGAATGATGAGGATGGTAAGGAAATTGTAGACCCCCCTGTGTGATGGTGATGTATACATAATTTGGAGGGTTGGAGAATGATGAGGGAAGATTGGAGGCTTACTAACAACACCCTTGTAACTATTTTTGTGGTGCCTGGGAAGAAGTTCAAAAATTGTTTCAATGTTGCAGGAAAATACTGTTTGTGTGTGGGCCGAGTCGCAGAGACTCGAGGTCGAATTTGGTAAGGTTATTCAAACTATTTGGGGGGTAAATCTCGACTACACTTAACCATAACCATTTTACCAGTGCCTTAGCTATAGGATGGTGAGCAAAGGGCACTTACAAAAGTGATTTAAGAGCACTGAGTATACTCACATGCCCATAATCCTCAAGGAGGTTGAGGCTACACAAGGGTTTTTTTAGGGGAGTTAACTCGCTACATGTCCAAAGGAAAATCAAAAGAGACCGAGAAATGGATTGCTCAAGAAAAGGAAATGCTTGGGGACCATGAAATTTAGAAGGAAATGGGGCCTTTGTGTCCAAGATGTTAGATCTTCTTACACTTGAGACTCTAAATATTTCATAACAATCACCCTTTACTAGAATACGAAGGCCATGTTGGAAAAAGCATTGATGTACAATCATGAGGAGTAGAAAAAAATCTTGTTATAGCTCAAGGAATCCAAAATCAAATTCGAAAGGTGGATATCAAACTCCATCTCATGGCAAAGGCAATAATGGGGCTAGGAGTGAAACTCAACTTGTTGGTGAAGGAATCAATAGGCATGGTCTTTAAGGACAAATATGAGATTGGCTAGAATAGCTCAACTCCCCTAGGGCAGGAGGTTCCAACTGTGTTTAATTTTGATGAAGATTAGATTCATGATCTAGTTTACTATTAGGTTGTTTTTTGGAACATAAGTAATGATAATTATATTGAATGAAACTCTAGAAATCATAGTCAATTGTTCAGTTTTTAAAACTTAGAACATTGGTATGATCAATTTTTTTAAGATAAACTCTTGTGTGAACATGATGACAAATTGTTTTTATATAGTTGGTATGGTTTCCTAGTGACAAACAAGACTACTAAAACATTGTATATGTAATTGCTATCGTAATATATAAATTAGCTACCAAGATGCGGGTGCTTACGACGTTAATATGACACAGGGAACGCTGACTGGGCCAACCCTCCACCGGTGTGATGTCACTTCTCCTTAACTCCATGGTTCCGTGCCTTTATTTGACGTCGGGTCATGGCCTTCTCCAAGACAGACGATGGGACACTGCCATCACCTCGATGCAGGGAAGATTAACTGCGCCAACCTGTTGTATTGGTCGATGTGCCCGCTACCATAACCCTTGGCTCCTCCTCCAGCCGTGTCATTTTCCCTGCGCGCTTCCGCAGCTCTACAACTAGTTTCTTTCTGCTTTCTCCATCCTCTGTAATTTTGTTCCTGGTCTGGATTTTTCCATCCCCTTCTACTATCTAATCATGTCTCGAAGGAAACAAGGGACACCTCATTGTGGTTGTCAAGGTAGAGGTGCTCAGTCGGAACACCACATTCCTCTCTCTGCACAGGCCAGTGGGGATGGTTTTGATGTTGAAATCCCTAATGCGGTTTGTCAAATGGCAAACAACTAGGAGGATGAATTATTTGGTGTTGTCAATGTTGCAGGATGCACCCTGGAACGAAGAAAATATTAATGGGTTGTAAAGAATCTTCTCATCCGTATTATCCTCTGTTTTCACTCCCAACCTTTGGCACCTGTCATTCCTGACCATTCTGCACCTCTCGCACCTCTCCCACCTCTAGCTTCTCTAGTTGCTTCGTCCCCACCACCTGCTCCTGTTGTCTCCATTGTTCCCCCAGCTTCTATTTCTGCTCCTCCCTCCACCATCGTTCCCCCATCGCAGTGCTACATTTCTACTCTTTCAGCTAGCAAATGTATCTCTAGCCCAGCCATGGCCAAAAAGAATGCCCCTCTCCCTGTAAAGTAGCCCCTTGCAGGTAGTGCAGTTGAATACAACACCTCTAGTGATGAGGCGATGGACTCTTCTAGTGATGATCCTGCGAATGCGATAGACAAGCCAATGCAACCAGTCTCCACATGCTTTGGTTGCCTAATTGTTGAAGAACCTTACTACAAGCCATAACCAGTTCTGAATATGGTTTTATGTCATCTCAAGAAGAATGTCGGCCCTTCTTGGCTTGAATTTTTGTTTGTATGGTCTATTCCAGGAACCTTCATGTCATTTTTGTACAAGTCACTCTTTTCTTTTTGGGCATGTTTTCCCTACTAGAGGGAGGGTATTGTTGTTTGAATCCGTTTTTCCTCCTGAAGGGAAGGTCCGGTACTCTACACTGAACTTGTCTACATACTAATCCCTATGAGCAGGAATGCTTCTCTGCACTGTAACTTTTTTTGTACCATCATTTTCTTTTTTTAATAGAATAGCTTCCAACTTACAAATATATATATATAAATTAGCTAGTTTTAAAATAAAAAAATTTAATAAAGAAAAATCTCAACATTTCACATAGTGCATAACTATTTTATTTATTTTCTATATAAATTTATTTATTTATAATAAATTATGTATGTATATAAACAATATGAATTAGAAATAATGTATAAAGTATTATTTACATCTAAGTTTTTTAATTAAAGGTTAATTTTGATATTAGTATTATAAATAATTTTGACAATAAATCATCTTTAATTTATATTTATTATATATGTTTTAATTTATCTTAATCTAAACAAAGAAACATCTTTTTAAATATTGTAAAACTATTTTCCAAACAATTCGAAATCAAATGAAAGTGCCCTTTAAATTCGATTAATATATGCATGTGTTTTAAATGGTGAAAAAGCAATTTAATTTCAAGGAGAAAAATACTCGTTCCTTGATATTCATTAGAATCAAAGGTAAATGTTACAACGCAAAAGTGGTCCTTCTCTATAATGGACATGTCAACTGATAAGAAGCATACTCGGTCTCTTAAAGAGATTCTGCCCCCCAGAAATGAACGAGCTTCCATAGTAAAATTGTGACTTGGTTCATCGTGGAATCCTAATGGTACTTATGGCATTACTTTGGAAAAAATTTGGTTTTATATGAGATTTGCAACATTTAAATTTATTTTACTAGGGGTGTATTAGGCATTTATCAAATTTACTCATGATTAAAAAGGTGTAATGTAGACTCTGCAATGGTTCATCTTGAATTTCTAAAAAAAAAATAATACATCTTTAGGTTCATAAAAAAATATATATCATTCTTTTTCTTTTCTTTTTTTATAAATTTTCTAAGAGAGAAAGATACCATTATCTATCTATCGAACTTAAATGTTTCCTAAATAATGCAAGAGACCAAACTTAATCATTTCAAAGGTATCGACCAATTGTTTTTTCAAACCCAATATTTGATTTATATTACTACTAGTAATGGCTAAATAATTTACATATAATGCAATAATTAAGGTTTCACTAGTTTCATATAAAACATAAATGCTATGATTTCATTCACAACATTTGAAACAAAGATTGATAAAGAAATGATTAATCTTCTTATACTAACCCCTAAGGGCTTGTTTCAAACCATACAATATTTTTTTCAATTGATAAACAAGAGTAAAATCCTTCTCAAAGCCAAGGCGTTTCTCCATATAGGTTTATTCATTCAAATCTCCATGAAGAAAAGAAAATTTTACATCCATTTGATGTACATTCCATCCAAGTCGAGCAACACATGAAATAATCAATCGAACCAAGTTCATCTTTGCAGTACAGACAAAGGTTTCAGTGTAGTTGATGCCTTCTTGTTGAGAAAAATATTTTGTAGCCAAGCAAGCCTTATGTCTTTCAACAATACCATAGATGTGAATTGGGTCTTGTAGACCCACTGATATTTCACTATGTTCTTTCCTTGTGGTCAAGGAACTAAATCCCGTGTTTTATTCTTCAACAAGGAACAATATTCTTCATCCATAACGTGCTTTCGTTCATGTCAACCATGTGCATATGCATATGTATCTAGATCATATGCCTCTAGAAAACATTCTATTAGAGGAGAACTATTGCACTAATTTTTACTTTTGGCCTTCTTGAATCATTAATATCTCATGCATCATGTTTAACAACTTCAATTGGATTAGTAACTCATCAAGCTAAACAAGAATTTTGAGATAACATATTTCCTATATTGACCAGTACACTAGAGGGTCAATCAGGGGTCCCAAAGATGGAAGTTGATTTTGTAGTCAGTGGTTGACTACAAGTTGAAGTAGGCAGTTGAGTCAACTCTCTAGCCAAAAATCAAAAATAGGGTTCAACCAATGATATTTATGTCATAATTCCGAAAGGATCACTATTCATCAAACTAGAAGAGGAATTCAACAATTTAATACCCAAGGTATTCTCATCAAAGATATCATCCCTTCGAATGATGATCTATTGTTTGAGTGGATCAATAAAATCTCTAGGGCTTCGAATCTTTAAAGTAATCCATCATGATGTAAGCATGATTCTTTGCATCCAATTTCTTTCTGAAGTTGTATGGAATGTGCATCCATGTAATATATCTAAACATTCTTAGGTGACCAATTGATGGTTTCCTTCTACTCCATTTCTCAATAGGATTCATACTAAGGACAGCTTTAGTCATAATAAGGTTCAACATATAGTTTGATTAGTAGACAACTTCTAACCAGAAGCTAGTTGACAACTCTTTTACCTAAAGCAAACAAGGTGCCATTTTGACTAAGGTCCATATTTTTCTTTCTGCTACTGCATTCTATTGAGGTGTGTGAGGTACAAATCTCTACCAAGATATTCCATTTTGTGGCATATATTTTCAAAAAATATACCCACATATTTTCTACCGTTGGATGATTTTAACATTTCATAGCTCTACCACATTACTTTCCATCTAATTCCCTAAATTCCTTGAAATTTTCAAAGAAACGATTCTTATTCTTCAAGAAACATACCCAAGTGTACCTAGAAAAAACATCAATGAAGGTTAAAATATTCTGTGCACCCATTAGTGATGGTTTATTCATGAAGGTTAAAATATTACTTTCACCATTAGTGATGGTTTGCTCATGTAGCATAGGTCATTGTGTACAATCTCTAGTTGGCTCTTTTCTCTCCATGCCTTTCAGTCTCTAAAGGATCTTGGTGATACTTTCCAAGCACACACCCTTCATTTACTGGATCAGGGGGTACAATTATAGGGAGTCCAAGAACCATGCCATGTTTCACTATTAATTTCAAGCTTTGAAAATTTAAATGTATGAGTCCTTCATGCTAAACTCTATTGCGGTTATTTAATCTGAGCTATGAGTGAATTGAGTCCTATATATCTCTCGGGAACATCACATAACTTATAGATTCCATCTTTGGGATCAAGAAATGCTTCATTTACAATTTCACATTTGTTCACATCCTTCACAACAAACCAATCTGGTCATAACTCAACCTTTTTTGCATTCTAGGTAAGTTGGGGTATTGACAACAAGTTTGCTCTCAGTTTTTCTATACACTACAAATTGGTGATCACACTATGTTGACATTAAATGTTACCACAACCAACAATAGTAAGTGCATAATCAACATCTTCTACAAAAAGTTCTTTTTTAGTAGATTCACTTAAGGAAGTAAAGAGAGAAGCAACTTTAGTCATTTGATGAGTACAACCATAATCAACTATCAACCCAATCTAAGTAGTGTGGGCATGTAAGGCATATGAAGCACTAAGAAAAAATTATAATTATCTACCATACCTTCTGGAAGTTGGTGTTGAGATTTGGTCAATCCCACAAATGACACGTCTACTTCAAGTTTCTTCACCTTTTCTTGTAGACTATTGGCATTATTCCAACAAGCCTTCTCCATATGTCTTAATTTCATAGAATAATGATAGTTTTTCTTCTTATTTCCCTTCTTAGTTGGCTCATCATGCGTCTTCTTCTCATTCTAGTCAATGCACTCTCAACTTTTCTCTCGGTTACCTCATCGATCTATTTCTTTGTAGTTTTATCAACCTTTTCCCTTCAATAGACGGGCCTACTATTTGACACTTAATTTACCTTCATCAAACAATTTCTCCTGCTTTAATAAATAATCCATGGAAAGAATCAAAGGTATAGTCCTTATTGTCTTCTTTTATGGATATCCAACTAGCACGGAGCATCAAACATAATACATCGTAGGGTGTCTTTGGATTTAATGAGTTGACCATATTTATTTATAAATTCCTTTCCACATTCATCAAATTTCAATTGCACCTCCTTGACATGATCCAAATATTCCTTAATCCTTTCAAACGAGAGACGATATAGAGAAATCAACTCTTCCTCAATCTGCATAACCTGAATTTCATCGACTTTATCAAACAAATTCTTTAGTTTCTTCCAAACATGACGAGGAGAGTCAATCATGCTTGTGTGAAAGAAAATATCCCTTGAGATGTAGGTGATAATAAATTCCACAACCTCTCCTTTTTCCCAATGAGGATGAAATTTTATTGACCATCTTTCGCATATAAGGAATTACAATCTTGGTAAACTTCCAAAATGGCCTTAATTTTTAGGAAAGTATCCATATCTTGTGCTCATATTCCATAGGTTTGATCATTCAAGCCATAGGTTCTTTCTAGGAAGCCATAATGTTGATATGTTGATCTAAACCCTATTACAGTCTACATGTCAAAACCTAGAGTCAATAAAAAATAGATATGACTCAATAGAATGTGTCCATTCAACACCTCAAAGAAACTTGTAGACTGTGATTCAAGCTAATAGCTTCGATACCATGTTGGAGAAACTAGGGAATTATAAATATCATAGAGCTAATTATTCTAAGAAGAGGTGGTGTCGATAGACACCATTTCAACACTCAAGCACAACATATGAAAAGAAAATACATAGGAATTCATTGTTCACCACAGAAATACACCATGTATATCAAACCCATAGGGTCATCCTTTCATAGTTCCAATATGTAACAATCTCCCTTGAATTGAGGAAGAAGTTTTCCACCTAATTGGGTTATAACACATAACAACCTCCTTGAATTCTACCATGATTATGCCATAGTCTATGGTTTTGTTTCAAATGTTTGACTAGTTGACCCCTTCATTGGTTGGTTGGTTCTACTAGTTAAGAGAAAAGCCATCCCATTAGCCAACCAACTAGTTGGCCACTTGATCACAACTTCTGGTCGACTATCAACTGTCAACTATTTATCTCTGGATGATACAGAGGTCCAATGAACTAGCATGGTCTTCTATTCCAACATGTGTGTGGGGGGGGATGGGTTTTGTTATTGGTACTTTATGGAGTGGAAAATTAAAGTTATGGTCTTGTTTAAAGACATTTTAAGGAAAATCTCGAATTTGGCAATTTTAGGTCCTCAACTTTTGGAACCAACTTTGAGCTATTCAAAATGTATTTTGGGGTTCAAAATGATGAGAACAAGAACAAATTGACTCTCCACAACTTATATCCCATTGAGAGATTTCCAATGGTCTATTGCATGCCTAAAACATGGTCTATATGACAAAGTTATGCTCTTGGAAAGTTGGTCGTTGCTTTCCCTATAATGGTACCGTGAGGAGACCATGTTAGTGCTTGCCAATTATACATGTGGAGATAGTGAAAAATGGATTTCAATAATATTACAGAGGACCCAATACTATAAAATTAATGTAAAATAGGGGATCCAAAACCCTAACCCTAATATGAAGGAGGGATATTTTAAATCCTAGCCATAGGAGGAAAAGGGTGTATTTTATGTTATGTTCCATGGTAGATCTAAAAAGGAGGAGAAAGCATAGAGCATAGCAAAGAAGAGAAAGATGGGCGATTTTATAAAATTCTATAGCAGGCCGCAACCTCTAGTTACTCCATAGTGAGTTAACTTTATTTGTAATTTTCCTTGTAGTCCTCACGATAATTAAAGCAAGGAACAATATTTTATTACTCAGCAAAGCTCTCCCTCATGGATCTCTCTAGTTAAATTCACGAGTTAATTAATGTGTTTGTTGTATCTTTTATCTCCATCACAATGTTTACATGATGTTGTGTATGTAATCATTGAAGAAATTATCAAAAATTTCACATTAGAGATTTGTGCTCTTTATAATAACAATACATTGTAGAAATGATCGACATAGTATGGTAATGTATTGGATAATAAATCCTTTCAACACTAACCGAGAGTCATACAAATCATTGTAAAAATTTACTATAACAATCAACATACCCAAAACGTCAAAGAGGACTATTGTGACAAACAATACATTGAAATATCCAAGGAAATTTACAAATTAGGAAGACAAATGCAATGTATATAAAGTTGGTATATAAAGTTCTTCCACTTTATCTCAGTTAACGATTTCTCCAAATCTTCCCAAACCCTAGCTAAGGCATCCACAATTACTGAAAATGATAAATAACAACAAAAAGGCCTTCTAAGGAATCCCATCAAGTTAAACTAGCCTCTCAAATAGCTCAACAACAAG
This sequence comes from Pseudotsuga menziesii, assembly GCA_001517045.1. Taxonomy (NCBI): domain Eukaryota; kingdom Viridiplantae; phylum Streptophyta; class Pinopsida; order Pinales; family Pinaceae; genus Pseudotsuga; species Pseudotsuga menziesii. Next base: position 223,374 of record LPNX010377807.1, read on the forward strand.
CTAACATCGCACCAATTGCCCAACCTTTAGATTCACACTTGCATCTCATAATATTTACTCTTTACTTGCATCACAGAAGCCAAAGAACACTAGTGCATGCCTCTTACAAGAACTATCCTTGTTACAATAGTAAATTATTGTTCTTCCATAATCCATCGAATGCTAGCAGCTGAAAACATGAATCTTGGTTAGTATTTTGCTTGGTTTTTGAGAATGTAAAATGATATTTTCACAATTTCTCGACTTTTAGCAATCAAAACTTGTATTTGTGTTTAGAATTTCACTTTACAGTAAAAGTATGACTTTTCAATAAATTCAAAGAGAAACACCGTAATATTCATATACCAATAAGCACTTTTGTGAAACTTAAACCATGGTATGTTAGACCTATCACTATCTGTAACGTGTGTTGTTGTCATTACCAAGTGGAGTTTGAATTATATTATGAAACTTTCCTCAATTTTGGTAAGATATTTTAGCAAAATTCACCTCCTCCTTCGACAAAGTGTGCCTTTATCTCCCAAATTCTATGCAAAATAGGAGGTGACAAATTATTATACAAGAAAAATGTGTTGGTGGAAAGAAATGCAATAATTGCAAAAAATTATCTTTATTCATTCCAAGTACCCTACTAACACGAATGATTCATCACTATCGAATATAATGGAAAATGGGAAGAGATACGTGTGATATTTCTATAGCTTTGATGGATGCAAGAAATTCCACAGCTAAGGATCTAAAGCACATTGTAATCCTACTGAGATGAACAATAAAGATTTGTAGTAAAACTAGTGAAGAAATATTGAGCAAAATACATATAAGAAGAAACTTAATTGAATAAAATCCATATTTTCTATTAATCAATAATGGAAGTACAATATAAATACATCTCCAAAGGAGAAATTCGTTAGCCTAAGAAGGCATTTGGAATCCTCTCATTGGGTAGGCTTAAATTAACATAGAAACCATCACTAGACTTGAGAACTAGTCCTAACTCCTGAATGTGCTCAGTTAACTGAAGGTAACTAGACCTGGATGGCACATGAGGGAGTTAACTAATGATGTCTAATGATATAGGGGATAATTTAGGAGGTTTAGTTGACTAATAGTGGTCATCAAATCTCACTATCATCCCAAACTGATGAAATCAAGGAATGACGGCCCAATTAACTGATTGTAGCCCAGTTGACTGAATGTAACTGATGGTGGATGGATACAATCATGGATGAGGTAACATGAGGTCCTAAAATCATTGATGAGGGTACAATAGTGGGTAATAAGGTAAAAAATGACAGGGTTTAAGGAACTAGGAAGTCAACAACAAGGTCTAAACACTAGGTAGGTCAATAATGTTGCATTCATGTTGCATGGATGCATGATTGCATGTGTGCATGAATGCATGACTCGGGTCTATATGGAAAATATGATCCAACAATATGACCATGCCACTCTTTATGCTTCTTCGTCTTCAAGTGCTTGTTCTAAAAAGATTGATTTATGAGAGGATAAAATCTATGTGACATATTTCTTGAATAAGTTTGAAAATAAGATTTATAAATACAATAAGCATTCACATAGATCTAGGTGGAAAGACATATAGTTCAAACACTCTCGTGAAGTCTTTCCACTAGGTACAGTTTTGTAAGTGATTGCTTTTGTAAAAAAATACACATTTGTTGCAAAGAAAGAGATACATAGCGAATAATATTATCATTCCGACCAAGTCTCCATGCTTGATCCTCAACAGAATGTTTATAATATACAAATCACCAATGATAATTTCTATATTAGTGATGATCATACACATGATACACATTTTGTTCAACATTGTTTTGATATAATTTATGACTAATTGAAACATTGTGGGGTTGAGTTCAATAAACACTGAATATGGTTAAATGAATGTGTAGGTAAATTTAAATAATTACTATCATTATTTTGGTCATGTTTTCTTCACAAAAAATAAAACATTAAACATATTTTGAATTTCTTTGAGACTAGTCATGGAAAAGGAGAGCATGATATGATGGTGTAGGGGTATGTGTAAAATGATCACTTTGGAGGTGGTAGATGAACCAATCTATTGAGTTATTTGTATTGTATAATCAAGTTGTTCAAACATTGTAAAATAAATTTAAGCTATAGATATAATCATTGATTAAGCATTGTGCTCAAGTGTGTATATAATTTGTTTGCAAATTTTATTAAGTTTATTGAAATTTAATTTTGCTATTTGTAGTGGCGATTGGAATATTAGCTTGTCTTTAAAATATATTAACTTTTCAAACCTACACATTTTTCAAACCATATATTCTTTTGGAATATTAAAATTGAAAATGTATATAGATCAATTTCATATGAGCCAACACCATACATGGGACTACAGAGTTGTACTTAATTAAGACAAAGGACTTCCAAAATGTGTTTTCATTTGATAGAAGGAAACAATCATGTTTTTGTCCAATTTTCATATAAGACACACAATCCATAGAATCTCATAAAAACATACTTGGAAAATATTTTAAACCTTGAAAACTACATAGATTAATCAGAAGGGGAAAATGCTACCTACAACCTTCGAGGAGTCGGAATGAGAGAACACTATGGTCTCCATTAATGGTGATACAACTTTTAATCTTCTAAAAGAAGTTAAATCTTTCACACGTAGAATATTTATTTATATTTTATGTATATATTTTAAACATTGTACATGTACATAATCACACATACACATGCACATTGATAATGACCTTGTTACTAATGAGGAAAAAATTGGCACTTTGATACATGTTCTTGTATGCAAGTGATGTATTCAATGTGGCAGCACCACTAGGCAATAAAGGGAAAGTAAACTATTATTTGATGCGATGCATACATAGAATAACAAGTAAATGTAAGACTATGATGATGGGAATTTTATATATGAAAGAGGATCTATCACATTAAATGACTATGTTTTTTTCCGAGAAACCCATAAAACTAAAAGCCATGTTCATTTTCAAGACTTTGAGATAGATGTTATAAAATTCCAATATAGTCATCTAGTATGCACTGCTCACATAAAGTTAATAGAAGTTAAAACAGAGAAAAATTTGAAATTGAAAAGATGGAAAATTACCAAGGAAAATCATGAACGAACGATTGAACACAATTTTTCATTTCAATGTTGTTTCTAAACAACATTCCATTACAATATACTAACATCATAATGTGTATTTATCTAGACATGGTTATATGAAATTTTGATACATAGATTAACTCCATGTTTTTTGACGATTAAACTTGCAATGATGCTTTCTAAGAATGAATAACATAGACTTTGGTTAAGTAGGACAATTCCAATGGTTTGTGTTAAGAATTTAAGAAATTCTTGAAAAAATGATTAAGCTTGTGGTTTGTGCTAAGAATTTAAGATATTGTTGATAACATGATTAAACTTGTGGTTTATGTAAAGAATATGCGAAATTGTTGAAAAGATGATTAAACTTGTATTGTTCTACCCATGTTGTTAAACTTGTGTTGTTCTACATGTTTGAATTTATGAGTTCCTCTCACATTGATGTTTCTAAATAGATGATAAACAAAAACACTAAACAATGTACATTCTTAGATGTAAAATCTCATAACACTCCATAAGTTAATTTATATTTGAATTCCATAAATATATCTATGGAAGTTTTTGGAAATGCTTCTAAAATGAACCTAAAAATGAAAAATTTAGCATGCTAAAAATATAAGGGAATATTGTAATACAAAGAAACTATTCCTCTCATAAAATACAAATATAATATTGTTTTCATTTATATTTTAACTGCTTTGTTTTTTAAATTTGCAAGGATAATCATACACCTCTCTCACCTACTATAATGTAACACCCAACAATGTGCTCAAGATACTTCAGATTTAAAAAATATGTGTATAAATGATTTCTTTTTTAAATATATGGGATTGTACTAGGACGAATGACTCTTTCCTCTAGTAGCTCACGAATGATCTTTTCAATTTCATTCTTTTGTGCAATGTATGCCTATAGTGTCATACATTTGGTGGTTGGTTTCCTAGAACCAAAGGATCGATGTGGTCATGATTGCCTATGGACGGGGGTAAACCCTCAAGTGTCTCAAATACTTGTTGATGTTTGTCCAGACCCCTATGCAGGTTAGGTTGGATTTCTAGTTTAGTGCTATCTAGAGCCTGGATGGCATGGTAGACTGGACTATCTTCAATGTTTTTTCCATTTGACGAGAACTTATGATTTCAAGGGAGCCTACTTGGATCCCTTTAAGGGTGTGGGTATGAGTGTCCAAAGTGAAAATCAAGTATAATTCCTTGAAATCCATGGTAACTGGCCATAATGTGCATAGCTATTCTTCCCTTAAAACTATATCACAACCACCCATATCTATGAACAATATACACATTTTGAGATGATAGTCACCCAGTTGGAGTCTCACATTTTCATAATGCCCCCCACATTTTATCATCCCGCCATTAGCTATCATAATTTGAAATTTGGGCACCTAGTGGACATGATAGTGGAATATTAGCCACTCATTGGTTAATAAATTTGTGGGTGCTTCCACTACTAACAAAAACTACACTTTGTAGTACTTGATGTAACCTAGAAGTTTCAAGGTTTGTGGAGCTGAAATACCCAATAAATAATGAAGAGAGATGAGTGGTTCTTATTAATTGAATTCAGGATCCAATTCTTATTGCATGGGAGGAGTTTAGTCAACAACCTAAAACTTAGGGGTATAATCCGTAATGATGTCTTAGGAATTGGTAAGAGGGATCAAATAAATTTGAAATGAATTTAGTTCTTTACATTTATGATGTAGAGCATACTTCTTGTTACAATTATAGCATAGTTCTCATCCTTGTTGATATGCCATTTCTTTTGGAAAAAACCTCTACACTTTCAAGGTAGGAGAAATGAGTTGTGCCCGAGGAGTTGACTCGTGTAGGTTGTGAGCACAGAATGAGAGAGAGTATTTTTGGTTTGTGCATTAATCATCGTCTCTACTTTTAGATTCCTATGAGATGCCTCCAACTAGGTAGCAGGACGCCGCATTCTAACTTGTGATTGAATTTCCTCCTCTAGGCCACTAAAGAAACATTCTTTATAGAAATAATCTATTAAGTTCTTTGTATAGATGACTAATTGCTCAAAGTCTGAGATAAAGTCAATGATTGATCCTATTTGGTGTAACTTGCTAAGCCACCCAAAGTAGTGAGTGCCTGGTTTGTAATGTCCATGGAGATCTTTAACAAATTAACTCTAAGTAATTTTTATAGGGTCTAAAAGATGACTGAGTGTTAGGTGCTATATCTCTTTGATATACATGCAAGGTACACCAAAAGTACTCAACCCAATATCTTAGGGAACTAACTAATGAGACTTTTCCATGCCCTTAGCCGTACTATTTGACTGCCTAGGCACTAGAGAGTGATATCCCCTAGTGTTGTTTTCAGTGTACTATAACAACAAGATGGCTAACCATTTTATCTAAAGCTCATTCCAAGTATACCTAGGGAACTTTCAATATTCCCAAGGGTACATGAAAGTGAAAGTTCATATACAAGTGCTATTTGATGCGATACTACTCGAAGGGGTACCAATAGAGGTTACAAGGGTGTTCAACAATGTGACTAAGTACCACTTGAATTTTATGTGTGTATGCTTCCCCAACTGTAGGTTTACTCACTGAATGATAGATATCTGTGTTATTTAAAGATGACAGAACATGTCTAAAAAAAACTTGAGCTTTCTGACCCTAGAAAGAGATCTACAATCATTGAAAAATAACTTACTTGTCATAATAGGTTTTGAATCCAATATTTTGAAAGAAGCACAACTCCTTGTAAAACCTTGATTTGGAGATGATCTTGAAGCTTTTGTAACTCTGAAATTTCTACACTTTTGATCTTGAAATTTTGTTATGTAGGATATTGATATGTTTACTTTGAAATTCCATAGGTTCTACAAAATTATGGTGTGCAAGAAAAATTTAGGATAATTTCCCCAAAACTTCTTGATTCTGGATATTTAAGAAAAACAAATTTGTACAACCTGCCACATGTCCATTATTTCAGATTTGAATATGAAATTTGTACCAAAAACACTATGGTCCATATTATTTCCAATGTAGCTTGTGGAACTCAATTTGGATCTTTCCAACTCTAGATATAACAATTTTACCTATAACACCTCTTTAAGGCTAGTTTTTTTGCTAGTCAGAAACCTAACTTACACAAGATCTATCTTCGAATGTATAGGGACCCAAAACATGAAATTTTGACCCATTCTACTTTATTATGTACTTGATGTAACCTTAAAATTTTAAACCTTGAAACTTTATGGAAATATATTTGGAGTGAAAATTCCAAGATGACCCATTTGAAGGAGCCAAACCTTCGGGATTAATGAGAAACCCTAACTTACACAAAGTGTATCTCAAAAATTATAGCAATCTAGATGATGAAATTTTGATAGAAGTTATTTCCATATGTCCTTTCAGTACCTTGAAAATTTTTAGATTATGAAATTTCACAAAAAAATGGAGTGAAAATGACAGGATGGCTTGTTTGAAAGAACCAAACCCTAGCTTTAAATTAATTCAATCTCAGCCCAAGAAAGAGCTATGAAACCACTTGTAATATACTTAAAACCAAAAATTCATAGAAAACATAGGAAAACACAAGAGGGATTAAATAAAACTAGAAAGAGATCTCTTGTATGAAAGGTATTCAAAATGGAGTAAACTAAAGTCTAGACGATTTACACCTTTCTAACTGGTAATGTCGAAATCTGATGATGTAATTTGTTGTTGAGATTGTGACTTTCATTGTTTAAATTGCAATTTGGATTGTAGAAATGGATTCAATGCCTTGATTACCACTAGGGAACTCCAATTACACAATTCCAACAACTTTAAACTACCATTTCAACATTTCTTACCAGATTTTGACCAAAAAATTTACCAGATAGTGGGTGTAAATCGTATAGAATTTAGTGTACACCATACAAAATAGAGAGCTATGTTCAATTGCCTCTTCAAGGGGGAAACCTCTAAAATAAAAGCTCCAAATATAATAACAAATCTTGACGAAACATGACATAACTTACTACTCTATATATAGTTTCAATAGATAAAGCCCTAACTACTTGTTGTCCCCTATTAATGAGTATCAAACACCGAGGGGCCTTTATTCAATAAAGAGGGTCCTTTTTCATTAAGTCACTACCCACTAACTATCTAATGGGACTTATGTCCTTGTACATTGATAAAGTAGCAGGGTTAAGGTAGGACCCTTACAAAGCAATCCCAAGTTTTGAGGACTCAATTGGAAGGAGACAACACAACATTGAAGAACAAATAAATAATGAACTAAAAATGCATCTTTTTTTCACTAGGAGTATGGAAACAACCTAAAGGAACCTCAACATCCAAGATTACAAGTATACATATGTAAAGGCTTTGGCGTCTAAAGGATTGGAGAGCTAGATGTATCTTATGGAGTTTAGGTTTTGTGTTAAATCATGACTCTGCTAAACATTAATATGAGATTTAATGATGCTTTTGTTGATAATGAATATGGATGAAATGATACCCCCACTTACAAAGTGATCCCAAGTTTTGAAAACTCAATTGAAAGGAGACTGCCCAACATTGAAGAACAAATAAATAATGAACTAACAACGCGTCTTTATTTCACTAGTAGTATGGAGACAACCTAAAGGAACCTCATCATCCAAGATTGCAAGTATAAAAATGTGAAGGCTTTGACCTATAAAGGATCAGAGAGCTAGAGTTATCTTATGGACTTTGGGTTTTGTGTTAAATTATGACTCTCCTAAGCAATAATATGATATCTAATGATGCTTTTTTCAAAAATGAATATGAAGGAAATGATACCCCCACTTCAAAACAAGTTTATTATGTTGATGGCATATTCTCATGATGTTTTACTCACTGCAATGTGTTATTCCATTGTTATTTCAATTTATTTATAGTAAGGGATAGTTGCATTGGCATAATAATCTTATGAATGGTACAATAATAGTCTAATGATGAGTGAAAGCAATGGATACCTTGTTTACTAGAGTACATAGGTAGAAAAGGTTGCATAAATCCTTTATAACTTTCTCCCATTTATTTAAAGTCTTGGAAATGCACCTTGTGAGACCTTCCCTATACTTAGGGATTCATATATCGGTGATAGATTGCAATATGTTTGTTGGATAACCCTATGGATTCTGGTATTCTATTTCAAGCCAACAATTGGTTATGTTATCGGTTCCTCATAATGAAATTTGGGAGATCATAATACAATGATGGAGAAACACACAAAATACCTTCAACACTAGTATGATGAGTAGATAGATTTCTTTGTCAGATAGAGTGCTCCACTAATTGGATGGACACAACCACACTTCAAGGACCAAAAACTATTTCGAGATCTCTATGAAATATTTTGTACCAAATTTCTAATGATCTTGTTTGAATGGATTCAGAGACTTCGAAATAACCCCATACATCAACATTAGAGATAAGGAAAACAACAACCTAGAACACTTAAAATTTGATTTTGTTAAAGAGTTGTGATGACCCTACAATGAGAGATGTAGAGTTTTGGGTCAAAAGTATAATGGAATATTATGTTGTGGAGTTTGTAGTAGATCAACGTTAGAAGTATTCATGGGATAAAGAGCAATTCATGAGAGAGCCAAGAAGAAAGCTAATAAACAAACCTTCTACTTGTGTAAAGGTGTTTTTGGTGGAAGAATAATTGCTACTATTTATGCCAAAAGAGATGAAAGAGTAAGCTTAGAGTTGAGGGTTGTGATAGGGTGATGTTGGTCAAGCTAGAAGTTTAGAAAAATAAGTGTGATTTGTGAATACAAAGAAGTGCCACCAATGGAGATAAGCAATGGAGACAATGGTGAGTTGAGATTGGGAAAATTGGAAAAATTAGGAAAAAGAGGACCAACGTTCAAACTACAATTTCAGCTCCATAAAACAAGATTGATTGCATGAGATTTGATGCAACTAAAGATGTGATGTTGGATTTGGGATTTGATGTGAACATATTACCAACAAAATCATGCAAAATGATGGGAGGTTTAAGATTAATCTTCTCTCCCATTAGTACAAAAGCTATTCCATCATCAGCTTATAAAATGTTGAAGTAGACATCTCAACAGTGAAAACAATAGTTAATTTTGAAAATATAGAGATAACAAATACACGTAGCTTGCATGACTCATAATTGAATGGGCATATGACAACGATGTAATCATTATCTTAAAAAGAAGACAAATGTCCTTTGAGGTCGAGGAAACTAGATTCACAACCAATTAATCTATATTAGAGACATCGCTACATCAATCCTTATAGAGAAGGCAACATGTTTGATCATATCCGCTACCTCACCATAGATATGAGAGATGAATTTATCAATCCTATGGCAAACAAAATTGTTAGTTGGTGTAGTATTGTCTTTTGACACAGACTTCGAGGAGGTGTTCCAAAAATAGCAAGACTACAATCATGAACTCTCTTCTAGACATTGTGTTTCTATCAAATATGTCAAATAAATAGGAACAAAGCTCATACAACCACCCCTATATGATGGATTAGTGACACTAAATATTTTCTAGACTAAATGGAACATTCTATCAAACCAAAAAAGAGAATTCCAACATTGGATGTGGTACTCAAATCCATTTCAACGTGATGGTGGATGGCATATAGGGATTTAATGCAAAGCTAGGAGGGAATCCAAGCCACCATGAGATACTCGTTCTAGAATCCATTTGATGAATAGGCCTAGGATCATAATCTACTCACAACTTGAAGTACATCATCTTTGAGTTGAATCAAGAACAAATAAACCTACAATTACATGTGAAGCTCCAATGGACGTGAGGAAAACATCCTAAGAAACTATGGTTGCACATGTACATTTATATGCCCACCCTAATCCCTAAAACCTAGTACATCCGTGAAGAGATAAGGAATCAAACCAAGACCTCTAATCATAGAAAATATCTATTTTTAAGGATTTCACATTTACGTTGAAGAATATTAAATCATTCATATTTTTAATCACAAGATGGTGCACCAAAATGTACTGGTATGCCAAAAACAATAGCACAATTACAAGAAGAAAAAGTAACCTTCAAGCACTCAAGTATTGCTAGAAAGTTGGACAAAGTATTGCTAGAAAGTTGGACAAAGCACTCATAATAGTGATGATGACTTAAATGAGCTGCATCATTTCTACTTCATATAAACATCAGGGAAAAGAATAGCGAAATATAGAGTTGATCAATCACATCACCATAAAATATGTTGTAAATGTAAAGTAATTAGTATTTGATAATATTAATTAGAAACAACTTCTTCTAAACGGAATGACTTTCATTGAAAGGTTATCTTACAATCCTATGTAATCCTAAACCTATTCCTCATTGTAATTCATGATTCATTATTATACTTTATATTAAACCATTATACATATATTATAATGTGTGGTAGAGTTTACCATTCAACATTATAAGCTTTTGTATTAATAAGCTTAACAGTGGTATCATAGCCATATATGCATCCACTATGGAAGTATTTAATGCGATCCTGGATCTCTATAAGCTTCCGCATAAATAAGCTTAACAGTGGTATCAGAGCGATATACGCATCCACCATGGAAGAATTTAATGCGATCCTGGATCAATTTAGGAGAGTGTAATGGAAGAATCAATAGAGTCCAAAAAAACCTATTGAATAGGGTTACGCAATGGCAATACACCAGACGATGCCACTGGAGAGATTGAATAGGGATACGCAATGGCAATACCCCAAACGATGCCACTGGAGAGAATGAAGATTCACAAGGGTTACTTGACGGTGAGGATGTCAAAAGAATAAATCATGAGTATAATCACAAAGAAATTTCAGTAGAAAGGCCAAAGTCCCTATTGAAATTCATCAAATTGCTAACGAAAAGTACATTGCCGAGAGAACCAATTATGAAGACAAGGATAATAAGAACAACTACCTGATACAGGTGCTCAATTCTGTGGGGAGATGTCTCACGAGATATTCTCATCAAATTAAAAAAAAAAAAAAAACCAAACCTGTAAGCCCTGCATCTTTTTCAGTTGGACGATGGGAGAGGACTGGAAATTGAGAAAATCTTAGTTTGTGAAGACCTTGAAGAATTAACAGAAGCCTCTGTTCGACATGGCATAACAATTACAGAGGAGCAGATCAGTAACAATGTCACGTCACCCTGTCCAATCTGTAATGTGAATATTGAATTGGCCGAGGAGGTACCATTGTGGCGAAAAATACATATTATGCAGTGTAGCATTTAATGCGACGGCGGTCGCACTGTCCGCCGTCGGATCCTTTCCAAAGTAAGATCCGA
>LPNX010377807.1:235061-367802 GCA_001517045.1 Pseudotsuga menziesii
TGCACAGTGGGTTGTAATTTGAAATTGGATAGGTTCATAGCATGCATAAACCAAGTCATAGACATTTCCAAACTTAGTTGAATTCTCCAATTTCTCTGCGATCATGGCATACATTATTCTTGACGATTAACAATTGTTTATTTAAGGACGATCGCAGTAGTATGAATAGAAGTTTTATTTGGTTTCTAAATAGCACAGATTTATTTTAAACCTTGATCTTTGGATTTTTCTCGTATTTTTAGGGATTTATATTTTTGAGGTGTACATTTTTTTACCATTTAGATTTCTCTGGGCACTTAATAGATTTGGGTTTAGAATGAATTTATATTAGTTTATTTTTTATTTTATTTAAGTGGATATATAATTTATATTTTTTATTTACATGGATCTCTTTAGATGCAATAACAGTAAAACATGGATTTGATCAACCAATCAACCTAATAAAAGTAGAAAACCTCAGTGGGGAAGACAATAGCCAAGTGGCTTAGCTACCCACCTTATTCAAGTCCGCTTAAAATTTAATTAGCTTAAAATTTAATTAGCTTTCATTGTGAAAAAGTGACATGAAAAAGAAAAAATATCAAAGAAAAATAACAAGGATAAGTTATTATTTAACAAGAGAAAGGGACATTGCCATATGCCATTGTTTTAAGTGTGATGTTAGTTTGCTGAGAGGATGCAAGCAATGCATTGGAAAACATGCATAAACAAATAGTCACAACATTTTTTGAAAGAACATGTTTTTATAACTTTATATTTTGTTTGAAAATCAAGTTTTTTTTTTCTTATTTCAAGTGTTTGATATTTGATTTAGACCAAACATCATCCAAATTGGATTATATCCTTTTAAACTAAGCTTCTTTTGCAGTTGGTTGTGACATCCTCTATGCTCTTAAAAATAAGCCATCCGCCCCCAATTATCTTATCTCACATAATCTCCAAAAGGCTCTTCACATTTGGAGAGTGTGCAATAGTAATAAAAATTACATTGTTATGGAATAAATCTAAAAATAGTAATAAAAATTACATTGTTATGGAATAAATCTAAAAATTGCAAGGACAAAACATATCGAGTTTAGATTCTCGCTAAACACATAAAATCAAAAAGATATATCACCAAGTCTTTTTCCAAGCTAGAAGAATATTCTATGTTGATTTCTATTTCTTCAGTTTAGATTTAACCCAAATATTATATAAGGAGAGATTTGTGAAGAATTACATATCTGTTTTGTTTTTTGCGCGAAAGAATCTATATTTAATTCTGCTTGTTCAGTTTAGATATAATCCAAATATTATACAAGAAGAGATATGTCAGTGATTACATATTAACGTATGAAAAGAAGAGTAAAACATAAAATGCATTAAAAAAACATTCGATCCATACTACAATGTTTGGAGAATCTTTTTTTTAGTTTCGCTTACTTCTTACACTATCGCACCCACACCCTTCTTACATCTTTGTAACTCGTCGAGATAATTGTTAATCCAATTTAAAATGACTGTCCACTCATTTTCTTCTTTCTGGAAATAGATTCCTATTAAACTCACAAGGACAAAGCGCATTACATATGAAAGTGAAGCAACACAATGGAAGTTTGGAGTGAAAATTCAAAAGGGGGAAATGCTCTGACCTTTGACTTGGGGATCGCTGAACGACTAACATGAGAGTGGTTTTGCCATGTAACATCCCCCAAATACTTGGATAGATTCTTGGGATGGGTAGTATAAAATTTATTCTTTTTAAAAAACATTTAATCACACTAAATAAATTAAACTCATTGTTTACTTAACAATAACCATTCCTTTAAGATGAAGAACCTACAGAAAAAACAATCACTCTAATGCTAATCTACATAAAAATATCTTATTGAATATTATAATAAAGCACAACCGTTACATTAGTCGCAAGACTATCCTTTGAATGAGATAGTGATTACTCATTAAGCCTGTCTTTTAATTATGGTTAACACCTTCCATATTAAGATACCATAATTTGTACTTGATCTCATGGGTGCAACCATTAGAGATGAGGTATGAGTCTCCTTGAGTGGAGAAAACAACAAGGTTAGATATGCTGTAGATAATAAAAGAAACTAATTTAAAAAGTATGCACATATACAACCGATTTACTCTACACTGTCTTTCGAGAGTTATCCTAATGCCTTTCCACCATTGGGACACAACTTCTGCAGCCACCACTTGAAGTCGTGTAACTCAACATACATACTAGTGCTATAAATCATATTATAAAAAAAAGTAAGTTACATACTAAGCTTGAAAACAAAATAAAAATAAATTCCATAAACAAAGTTAACCATTACAGCTACTACTCTAATATGAATTAAGCTTGTGCGGCAAAAGGCATGTCTACGACTTTCCACCCAACCATAGGCTTCATTTGACTTATGCTTGTCCGTCTAAATCCACCCCTGAGCTGGGCGACGAATCCACTAGGTTCGTGAGACAGTAGAATCTTTTGCAAGGATTTCTGAACAAGACTTTAGTGAACTAATCCATTTTTATCAAATGTAGAGACATGTCGTGTTTTTCTTATAGTAAGCCACTCCTTCCATCGTAAGAAGTAACCTTATATAAATATCAAAATATTTTCATAAAACACTCATATTAATAAATCTTACACATTGTCATATTCTAGTAGGTTGTTATATATACAGAGTTAGTTTTCCAAGGAGGGAGTCCGTTCTCTCTTCTTACCATACTCAAAGACCTTTATTAATTAAATAAGATGATCATATAAACATACCCATCAAGAATTAACACAATTCATTATACTTATTACACCCAAATTATTGCAATGTCTTGCAAACATCTTAAATATATGGAACAAGCTAACAAACACTCATTCTACGGTTTCAACCCAGATCTTGGCGATCTGAACCATATTTTAAAACAAAACATTTCGTAGAACTTTGGGGAAAAGGCATGCACAAACCCTAAATCAGAGTTGTATTTTTAATACATAACACTCTCGAATCACGCAGGCATTTGGGAGCATGATCCGTAATTACCCTAGATCTTTTTTTTGCCCATACCAACCTATATTCAAATCTAAGATCACAACAACCTTTTCTTAGAACCATACTTCAAAACAAGCATATGAATCCAAATCGTGGTGTGGCATATGATACTAAAATCTGAGCACAAATTGTAGAGTAAAGCATATCCCATACTTACCGTACCATTCAAAAGGTAGAGGTGATCACAATGCATTCATTGGAACTTAACCCATGATTTGTATCGGCTTATCATGAAAACATAAGCACCAGGGAAGTTCTAGATCATTTAAAAATCGCAGGAATCAAGGTAAAAATCCAGATCATAATAGAAATCGGGAATCAAGGTAAAAATCCAGATCATAATAGAAATCGTAGGTCTTCATAACTTCTTAAATCTATATTTAGGTCCAACTGTAGATCTTAAAAAATAAAATCACATGCCTCAAGGTAAATCCAAATCCTAATAAAAAATTGTAGATCTTCAAAAGAAATCGCATGCATCAGGGTAGATCCAGATCATGTTAAAAATCGCAGGCAGTGACACATAAAACTATATGTATGAAATCACAGGTAAAACACAGGAAACAAATTACTTGGGCAAGCGACAACCATTCATATCACAGGAGACATATACCTATATAGATCTATAACTTCATTTATAAAATCAAAGTTGGTAAATGTTTATCACGCAGATCGCAGGCAATCACATTTCCAGTCAATATTTCCAATCAACATTTAAATTATGTTTAATGTACATATCTCAGGAATCAGCATTTCCAATGACACTCAGACATTCAGATTGTGATTAATAAACAAACTGAATAATTATCATTCCTATCTCATGCATTAACATTTATTCATTCAAATGTTGTACATGTAAAACAAGATCAGGTTCTATGCAGATTCAATTATCATTCAGCACCGAAAGAGAGAGGGAGAGATCACGTTTATTCATTCCTTTCGTTTATAAAAATCAGATGCAAGCAAAAATAAAAATCAAAACATGATCTATGCAAATGCAAATATGTTGCCTATTCCTTCCATGCATTTATCAACTCGATTTCAGACAAAACAAGATCTAAATATATCCACGAAAACACATATCCATTTAATTTCCAGCGTATGCAAAATGAAAAGAGGTCACGATTCATACCCTTCTATGCATAAATCGATTGCAGGTAAACAAGATTAGAAATCGAGCTCTGGATCTATAGTTAAGAAGGTAGTTGCAGATAAGGAAACGTCCACCAGACCCATGGATACATCGATGGAAGCTTTAGACAATAAAATATGGCTTTCGAAATTCCCCATTTACTCACAAATCGAAGCCTTTAAAAATAAAACCTTCTTCTTCTAATCACGACATGTGGCTTTAGTCAGACTCCATGTTTTTCCTTCTTCTTTCAGCGCAAGTGAGATTATTATATCCTTTATTTCTTTTGCATACCACTGTATCGACATGCAATTCTCTCTATTATAATGAAATGGTTCCTTTAAATGTTTCAACATATGTTTAGAGATATTTAACATATAACTTAAAAATACATATGTATTAAATATATGTTTAGGGTTGTAAATTAACATATATATATATATATATAGCCATTTTTCAGCTTCAATTTCTTTGAGAGTATAACCTTAGAGTAATGTTCTAGAGCAAGGGTCTAAATTCCTGACCATTGTAGTTAGATAATTTTTTTATTATCATATTTCATTCTGAAGGTTTTGACCATTATATATATATAACCATTTTCAGCTTCAATTTCTTTGAGAGTATAACCTTAGAGTAATGTTCTAGAGTAAGGGTCTAAATTTCTGACCATTATAGTTAGATAGTTTTTTTATTATCATACTCCGTTCTTAAGGTTTCGACCATTCTTCTTATTAATTTAGGCAAAGGGAATTCTTCACCACTTAGTTTGATCATAGTTTATTTAACATTTTTTCTCATATCATTATGTCTTTTAGACATAGCTAATTATTATACTAACTTTAATTCATATCAATACTTGTCGATTTTACCCACATTATAATGAGCGTGTAATTTACCAATAATTACTGTAACCAACTTCCATCTGATACATCATCGAAATCATGATCACGTCGGGATACATTTGCTAGGTCCCCAATACTTTATTCATCTTTACTCTCTTCCCCCCTAGTGGATTCGACCCCAAACATCGTTTTAGTCGTGCAAAGCTTTCAACCTCCTAACCCTATTAATTTCATCCACAATTTGATGAAGTTAGAATTAGTACTTACAGTGATTTTTACTTACACTTCGTGTTTTCAGGTTGCGTAGTAAGGGGATGTTACATGCTGCTTCCTGCCATCCCTTTTATAACAACGATATTAACCATTTATGGTATATTAGGATTT
This sequence comes from Pseudotsuga menziesii, assembly GCA_001517045.1. Classification (NCBI taxonomy): domain Eukaryota; kingdom Viridiplantae; phylum Streptophyta; class Pinopsida; order Pinales; family Pinaceae; genus Pseudotsuga; species Pseudotsuga menziesii. The sequence continues at coordinate 240,458 of LPNX010377807.1, forward strand.
GTTTGACGTCATTGGCAATGTTATCTAGACCCACTACAAATTTCTCCATGTCTGGTACTTAGAGATGGAGTTGGTGGTGGATTGTTCAACCATTATATTATCATTTGACTCAAGGGAGGGCTGAAATATTTGATGAAGCATGTTAGAATTGGAACCCGCATAAACGTATAGATTAAATCTTGACATAACTATTTGAACATGTAAATTTTTATAGTAGGTAATCATTGTCATGTTTGATTTTGGATTACACTATGTTCGAATTTAAGAAATCCATGTAATCCAAGTTTCCGAAACATGAACACAACCCATGTAATTATATTTATGTCGATAAATTAATTTTTATTTAACACATTACTTAGAAACTAAATGTAAATTTTTGTTTCCTCAATATATTTCTTAACTCTAAAAATTACTTTGAATGAAAAATATAGTTTTTTCTATTGACTTGTTGTGAATGTAAAGTTAGTGTCATGTATTGGTTGTTCAACTTTCATAGTATCCTTTTCCTCATAAAGGATATGGATTGCCATTAATTATAGAAACTACATGGTGGTTATCTGTATCTATACTAACTAGCTAGATGTCATAGCATGCCGAGCTTACCCATAAAGCTCACTCCTTGTTACGATCAGGTTCATTATGTCAAAGCTTAATCATTGTGGTTACAAACATAGTAGCGGTAATAAGTAGCATATGTACCTCACTCGGTTGTGAAATACATTTAGGCACACCAAGATTGATTGTCCAGACCAACAAAGATGGTCAAGGGCCAAGAATTTGCTAAGATGCTAACCAAAGGTAATGAAAGGGCTTTTTATATGGAGGACTCTTTCATGGTTTTTGTCTTTTTTGAATGAATTAGAGCATCTGTACTGGTAATAAGGGAGCAACAACGATAGTCATTATATTTCATTGTTTAAACTATATTTTCTGCTCCTTTCTAACATTATAGAGTAGTGTAGTTAAATGTGGTGTTTTTAAAATAATTAATATTATGGAGTTTATTTAAATAAAGATTACTATATTTTAATATAATGCAAATTTGAAGAAAATAATTAAGTTAAAAGTTCTTCTAATAAATAATAATATAAGCATGTGATTACATGTTTACATAAAAAAATTAACATAATGAGCATGAATAATATAATTGGCATAACAAGTTAAGATAAACCAGTATGAATAATATAACTTATAATATGAAAATTATAATGGTATTTATTTTTAATAATATAATTAAAATTATAGTGGTATCATATTAAAAATATAGTAGAGAATAATAACATTTATAATGCATTTGATGTTTTGATTTATATTGATAAAGAATGTTATAATTAACATTATATTTTTATAAAACCACTTAAAATTTATATTTATAAATATTAAAAGAAATTGAATTCTTTAAATATAAAATTTTATTTTATATTTATATTTTGAAATGAGATCACTCTTTCTTTCAAGTTTATACTCTAAAATTATATAAATCTATATTAATTTATTATAAATTTTAAACATTATATTTTTTTTTCAGCAGAAAAAATACCAGATCATGTTATTCTATTGAATCAAAGATCATCATATACATTCAGTCATAGAGACATTCTTCATAGATAGATTCAGCAATGGAGGGTCCTCTTAACTCAAAGGCGAGTCCCCGTCATCAAACCATGGTCAGAGAGACACAAGCCTGTTGTATTGCAGGCTTTTATCATCACTCCTGTATAGACAGGTCAGATTTTATCAATTTTCTGAAATGAGCAGAAGCAACATAAATCATGAGCATAAGAAGATGACTGAAAGTCTCTTCATGGGATTGCTTAGATCCCAATTAATGACAACAAAAAAAGTGCTTAATGAGCCAGCACATGCTAATATAACTGAAAATTACCATGATCAGTAATCTTGTCAAACATATATTCCTGGAAATTCCCAAAACCTGAATCGAGAGAGAGTGCATTTTTAAAGAGACCGTCGGCAATCTGGTTATGCTCACGATATATGTGTTTCATGATCATATCCGGAAAGTTATGCAATAATTCTCTTATATCATCACACCAATGTCTCAGATGTGGTAAGTTCAGTGTGCCTTTTCCTATAGCCCATGATATGATGACAAGGGAGTCTCCATATAAAGAGTGTAGAGGAATTCCCATAATCTTTGAGACAGAGAGAAGAGCCCATAAAACCATCAACTCAGCTTTAGTGTTAGAACTTCTGCCACAACCCATGGAGAAATGAATACTATAAGAGCTACTCAAATATAATATGAAACCTGCCCCCCCTATGTTCTTGGCGGCTGCACCATCAAAATACCCGCAGGGATACTCAATCTTTGGAGGCATTCCAATCACTCTGTTTTTAATCTTATTAACAGGCACATTGTATGTATGAAAGAGCAAATCAATTTGATGGAGGACCGAATAGACCGCTGGAGTGTTCCCTTCAAAAATACAATTATTTCGATGTTTCCAGATAGACCATAAGGTGAAAAACGACAGAAAAAGCTTGGGATAGTCCAAAGAGTGATCACGAACCCAATGCTCCAGATATAATCGCACAGAAGCTCCCGTAGAAGCTTTTTTAAAGGAACGAGAGTCAAAGTGTTCAAAAACAGCTTCAAAGGTGTTCTTAGTAAAATGACAGTCCAAAAACAGATGCTGGGCCATTTCTTCATCTTTCTTGCAGAGCAAGCAACGATTAGGTCCCTGAATGCCACGTTTAATGAGCTGATCCCATGTTAACACTTTATTTTTTAAGAGAATCCATATAAAGCATCATATTTTTTTCAGGAATATTATATTTCCATAGAACCTGAAAAACAAGAGAAGTATCCAAATCAGGCTCCTTAAAGTGATCCACTACACACTCATATGCCATTGCCGCAGTTAAAGATCCTGAGTAATTATTGAATGACCAGAGAAAAATATCTGGAAAGGACCTGAGTCTTATCCTCCCTTGCTCCAGCGCCTTAACATATTCATTCCAAATAATGTGCCATTCTCCACCTAGATCCAGGTCCGATGCAGTGAGCCAGTAGGTCTGGGCTTCTTCTGCATAATTTCTGGCTTGAGCCAAGGATATTATCCTATAATCTTCCAGATAATTATGGAGATCCTGAGGCAGTATGAAACATGTACCCATACCTGTGATTGGGTCCACGCCTACCCTTATGCTCTCACCATTTCCCACCATCCAAGTTAATCCACTGCCAAACCAGGAAATAGTGCTAATGAAGCCTTTCCAAATAACATAGACACCCATAGCAGAGAATGCCTTGCATCGAATCCATGACAGAACATTATTCTTCTTTAAATATTTCACAGAAATTAACTTGTACCAAAGACCATTGCCACAGAGAGCCAACCAAAAAGATTTAAGCCTTAAGGAAGTGCTGAACCATTCTAGATTTTTGATACCCCAGCCCCCTTGAGAAGTAGGCTTAGATAATGAGGTCCAATCAACAAGGTGGAATTTTTTCTTATTCCCCATAGAGCCCCAAAGGAAGTCAAAGATTAAACTTCTAAGTTCCTCAGAAAGGATTTCGGTAAGGGGACTAAAGCCAACCAGTACACCGGTAAGCTGGTGAGAACAACCCTAATAAGAACCAGCCTCCCACCCAATGATAGAAGCCTGAAAGACCAATGTGAAGTCCCGTTTTCAAACTTTTTAATGAGCCATAACCAGTCTTTAACAATGTATCCCGAGGGTTTTATAAAATACCCAAGATAATTGAACCCCGAAGAAAAGTCCCAGGTTTTGAATGGCAAAGAACGCGTGATTCTGTTTATTGTCCCATCATCAACATTGTTGAACAAAAAGCAAGACTTCTCTGAGTTTATGAACATGCCTGATGCTTCACAAAAAGTATCCAATAAAACTTTGAATGCTATCCATTCTTCACAAGTGCCAAAACCAAAAAGAATCATGTCATCAACAAAAAGAAGGTGAGTCAGGGATAGATGTTTCGAGATTTTGATCCCTTTAACCAGACCATGTCTGCGAGCATCATCAATAAGGATGCTGAGTCCTTCAATCACGAGGATAAAAAGGAGAGGAGAAAGTGGACATCCTTGTCTAATTCCACGTGAGGCCGTAAAGAAATGGGAGGGGGAGCCATTGATAAGTAGTGCAAAATTAACCGAAGTTAAGTAACCCATTATCCAGTTGACTCCTTCCAGAGGCATACCAATTTGCAGAAGAATGAGCCTCATATATGACCAGTTAACTCTGTCAAAGGCTTTGGTGAGATCAAGTTTAAGGACAAGGGCACTTTTGTTCCTGGTTTTGACAGAGTGTAGAACTTCTTGGGTGGCTCTGAGATCTGGCGGTTTTTGAGGAACCCAAACTGCTGAGGAGAAATAAATTTGTCAAGAAAGGGCTTAAGACGATTCACATCAACCTTTGCTATCAGCTTATAAATCAAGTTGCAAAGAGAGATAGGGCGAAAATCGGCAAAAGTCGAAGGTTTGTCTTTTTAGGTATGAGAGTGAGAAAAGTCGAATTGAGAGAGGGCAGAACCCTCCCAGACATCCGTGAATCTTACACCAAATTCACAACTTCATCCCCCAAAAGATCATAAAAAGCTAAAAAGAACTCTACAGGGAAACTGTCAGGCTCAGGAGATTTGTCTTTCTTGAAAGACTTGAGGGCCCTTTCTACTTCCATAGATGTAACCTTGGAAGTAAAGGTTGACCACTCCTCAAGGGAAATATAGGACGGGAAGAGGCTGATAATTTTCAACTGAGCAGAAATGAGCAAAAATAGTAGTAAGGTTATTATCACAAAAAATCCTTTTAAAGTGTCTGACTTCCCAGGTCCTTCAAATCCTGGTCACGTTCAACCATAGTGAATGTATATTTAAAATTATAACAATCTGTATTAATTTATTATAATTGGTGGCAATGTGCTACATGATGTTGCAAGTTAATATGATAGTAAATTAATAGTTTGTTTTCGTTGTGAGCATTTTCAACTGATTACTTCAATTTTATATCAAAATTTCAGCTTTTCAATCTTCTTTCCATGCTTCTTAGTGGTGAATAAATATGTATTACTATTTCCCATTGTTTTTTAAAACTTCATATAATTCACAATAAAAATAATATGTTACAAAACATAGAAATCAATAGATATAAATACACTATTAATATTTAATAATTAAATAATTAAAACTGGTAAATTATTTATACGTTAGTACATCCATAGCTTCGAAGTAGTGGAAATAAAATGAAACTAATAATATTTGCAATGGATGGTTAGGATCTTAATTAAAAACATTGAGACCATTTAAAAGGAATGAACATGGGAGGAATGTTAAAAGATATCTTAGGTAACCAGTGACTGCGAAGCCCTTCTTTCTATTCCTATCGACTTGCCATGCTGACATGCCGATGACCAGGGAAGTTATTTGACTCTATGACTAAATCTGTAATGAAGGCCATTGCTTTGCGCAAAGCTACTGTTGACAGCAGTATGTCAGAGTAATGGAGATATTACACTCCATAGTCCCATAGATTAGATATAGAGTGAACAGATGGTGACCCATCACTTCGAGATCTCTAGCCACAGAACCAATCAATTTGAGAAGCAGATAGTGATAAGATCATCCAAGTGCCTTACACATTTTCGAAAGAGGTAAGTGGTAACGCCGTAGATGCCTCATGGATTGAGCGAATATCTATTCCATACCTCGAGGAGAACGCTAGTTTGGCTCCTTTCTCTCTCAGCAGTTCATATTCCTTCGGCAAAAGCTAACCGACAACGCTTTTCATTAATTATTAACCTTAAATCCCAATAAGAAGAAAACTATCCCTGGAATGATGGTTTGGGATAAGACTGACCTAAATGAACTGATAGGTGTGTATAATAAGACGAACCGTGACTAGATGGGGGCACTCCAAACAACGTGATTAGGAAGCTTTATGATTGTAGCTGGGAGAGATATTGGGATTTCTTGGTAGGTTTTTGGTGCGGCACTTGCTTTCGTATGGTATAAACACTACATGCTATCTGTTGTGGTTAGCAAATGACAATTATTTTTGCATTGTTCATCCTCGGCTCTGTAACGACCGGGGCGGAGAGCTAAGTGGCTTTAGTTTCCACTTCCACTTATTTAATTTAGTGAGTTAGAATTTAATTTATCTGTTTCTCTCTCTCTATTACTAAACAATCTCAATGTCCAATCAATAACCACCTTCAACACTCTACAATTCATTTATACAGCATTTACGCTGCCCTTATATGCTTATTTGTTAGTGGCGTGGGCTGCCCAGGGTCTGTTATCAGTGCCCAATAAAATGTAACCTGCTTTCAGTTAATCCATTAACTCGATTTCTAGCCTAAGATATAATGCTTTGTGCAACCTGCTTTCAGTTAATCCATTAACTCGATTTCTAGCGTAAGATATAATGGTTTGTGTGTATGAGAGTATATATATATATATAACTAAACAACCGCAATGTTCAATCAATAACCACCTTCAACACTTTACAATTCATTTATACATAAGCTGTCCTTAAATCTTCATGGCGTGGGCTACCCAGGGTCTGTTATGAGTGCCCAATAAAATGCAACCTGCTTTCAGTTAATCCATTAACTCGATTTCTAGCGTTTAAGCTATAATGTTTTGTGTATGAGAGTTGCTCTTATCTGTTCTCCATAAATTGGACTCAGAGTTTTATTGATAGCTTGGTTTTGCGAGCTTTTATTACACCTTGTAGAATTTTACCTATCTTAGCTATTAAGGGATAATAAATTATGATATCACCACCAATACCTGTCATGCTATACACCATTTCTCCCAATTCCAGCTTTCTCTTTAACTCCAACAATTTAATATTATCCACAATTGTTCCACATGAATCTATTTGCGATGTTAATGAGCTGTTCCAGTTTTAATGGCTCGAGAAAACTCTATTGACAACAACAATTATAAAGACACAGATTTTGTCAACAACAATTATTGACAACCGATTTTTTTCAAGTAAAATCAACACAAGACCACGAGAACCAAAGTGTAAAGTGTATGTTTTCAAAGTTGGTGCATGGGACGGCTGTTATCATTACAAGAAATATATTTTTATGTGATAAACATGATACGACAAAATGCTATAGTTTAATTGGCAAGTTTAGTAGTTATTATTTTATACACATTGTTGATATAAAAGAAGAAAAGCTTTTCTAAGTAAATTGTTTGAAAAAGACTCACGTCTTGCTCTTTTTACAGCAACAGGAAATTTCTTGCTTAGTAAATATGAAAAGCAAATAAAGAAAACTAGAAAACCATATATAGACAAGAGGATAAAGTTGCTTGCCCAACTACTTTTCATCTATTTTAATGACATGCCAAGGACTCATAACCTGTGTAGATTCCAGAAGTATAATTCTACAATTTGTGAGGGTCCTAGAGAACTGTTGTAAGAGTTGGATAGGCTCAGACTCTTGTAAAAAAATTCTTTCTGTTTCGATTTGTTGAAAACAGGATAGGCCACGCTATAGCAAAGAGCAGTTTATCAAACCACCAATTGATCTATTATGTTGTTCCATGCGGGCAAAAAAATAAAAAAAAACTGGAAATGCACTAGACCAACATTATGGTCAATGTTTTTTTTTTTATTCCAAGAGCCCCAGCTTTGTAGACTATCCTAGAAGGATTACTGAGTTTGGTCTGAGTACAAGGGACGAATATAGTTCAATTATTTGTTGCAAGGTTGCTCTATCTTGAACTATGTCCTTTTGCAGAGGACATGGTTGACAAACTGTAACTGTTTAACAGAAAACAGAAAACATGCAGTTGAGATCTCCATGAAGAGCTAAACTATGTATTTCAATATCTTTATAATAGACTGAGAATGTTGAAACAAAAACAAAACTAAGTAACCAAACTCTATTATTTTGTTAGCATTGATAAAGTCTTTTATGTTAGAGGTACTTTATGTCATGCACATCTACATTACTTGAGGTCAGGCTCAAATGGACCCGGCAAAACACTCTTCGAACCCTTTGCAGCAAAGAGGTCATTTAAAACCGGGGCTAGTATATGGGCAAAAGTAGATAGGCAGGCAATTTGTTTATCACTAGAGACTAGCATTTTCTGAAGCACTGACTAAAAACTATAGTTGAACCACACGACAATATACATATGTATCTAAATGCATGTGTGCAGGAGAAAGACGAGTTTATGACAAGACCATGACTTTAAATGACAATACCCGGTCTTGACTTATGGTACTTTGGTATCACAGTTGTGTATTTTGGTTTTTTATTCATAATGAATAAAAAGGCACTAATCTTTTTCTATTAAAAAAAAATTACATAATCCAAACTCACTTGAACTAGAAAAAATCATGGGTGAATTCAACAAAATATCAATGATATTTTTTCTTACATGGAATGTCTAGAAAGCAGGAACAGGTAACATCCAGGTCTACGGGACTATATTTTTCACCACTTTTATTGTAGTAGATGTTTATTTTTTTTAGTTTTCTATGAAATAAAGTGTGTAAAAAGCCTTCCCTGTGAGGAGCCTCCCCGTGTCCACACAGACTCAGTGAGTAATTAATGGCTTGAGCCTGCTGGATGTATTGCGGTCTATTCATAAACAGTCACCCGCAGGCATAGATTGCATTCTATTCACCATAAACAAGGGTTAAGAAAGCAACGCCTAGCGAGTAACAGGCTCAAAAGTAAAAAAAAGCACAGGGTCTTCACTCAGTGAAACTATGTCATAGTGCCTTCGTTCATGGGATATTAAAGAATACCTCTATTTTCACTAAATATTGATAAATACCTACCAAAAACTGAATTATGTCATAGCGCCTTCGTTCATGGGATATTAAAGAATACCCCTAATTTCACTAAATATTGATAAATACCTACCAAAAACTGAACTATGTCATAGCACCTTCGTTCATGGGATATTAAAGAATACCCTTAATTTCACTAAATATTGATAAATATCTACCAAAATCCTTTTGTTGATACCCCTCCCAATAAATAGTTTCAATTAAAAAAACCCTATTTTTATGAGATATTCCCCATTTTTTCTAGAGATCCCTTTTTATATCCTCTACCTATAAAAACCCATACCCTACTGTCCACCCCCAACTTCTACAATATATTGATCACATTTTTCACAATTAAAAAATACCTTTTATAATGAACGTGATAAGATATTGATCAATCTAATAAATCTCCGTGAGAAAAAATGGGTTCTGGTATTTATAAGTTAAGTGCCTTTGATAGCAGAATGAATGAGTGAGCGGCACAATCAATCCATTAGCAACAGATGAAATGGGATGGCTCCTTTTGTTTGCTCCGCTCTTTCTTTCTCCGCTCATCTTTATTCAGCATCCGCTTCCGCTCTTTCTGTTATTGATCGCCCCACCTGAAACTATGCAGGCTGTAAGTCGTGTCTTCCATGGAGGTGACCGGGGATACAGCCTTGTCTTCCGTGGAGGTGACCGGTGACCTACCTACAGAGCTGTTTCATTTGGCTGCGAGCTGACAGCGGCAGGCCCAAGGTAAGCGCTGGATGTAAATACAGAGAACTATCTCTTCATGAACAACGAACTTGTCATGGATTGAAATCTGGTTGATGATCCTGTTCTCCTAGATTTGATAAGTGAAGGAATCAGGCTCTCCTTCTTACTCTTGTTGAACCTGCATATAGAATGTCTGCTTACTCTTGTCAAACCTGCATACCTGTAATCCCCCATAGAACGTCTGTTGTTGTAGTAATGATCTTTAGCAGGTGAAAGTGCAAACATTGATGAGAAAACTGCAAATTGCTCGAGACAAAGCGTGTTCATGGTGTGCTAAGCTCTGCAAATTGATGTAACTACACAAAATTGATGAGAAAACTGCAAATCAAATAAGAGAAAGTGTATTCATGGTGTGCTAAGCTCTGCAAAATGATGGAATAGCCTACCCATTAAAGAAAATAGCTCCAACGTATTCATTGTGTTCTAAGCTATGCAAAATGATGGAATATCCTACCCATTGGGAAAATAGACTACATGGTTACAATTTTCATGAGTCTTTGAGCTGGTTAACGTAAAACCAACACATTCTAAACTTCGAAATCGAATACAGACGCCTAGCCCTGGGACTTCCAAATGTTATGGATTTCTTCTTTCCGTTTGTTTATTATAAAAAACCTACAAAGCACCTCACAGAAAGCCTATTCATTGTGTGCTAAACTCTTCAAAATGATGGAATAGCCTACCCATTAGGAAAATAGACTCCATGGTTACAATTTTCATGTGTCTTTGAACCCGTTAACTTAAAACCAACACATTCTAACACCTAGCCCCTGGGACTGCCAAATGTTATGGATTTCTTCTTTTCTATGTTTTTTAATATAGAAGCCCCGGGATTAGAAAGCAACTCGAACCTCGCCCATAAGATTGTGCTTCTTTGAATACTTTGGTTGTCAAAACATAAGAAAGAAAAACAACGCCTGGAGATTAAACGTCTAAAACGCAACAAGCATTGAATTTTTTCTCAGTGCATACTGCCGCCACTATTAATTAATGAATATCATCCATCTCACCGTTAAATAATTAATAATATTATATTATATTATAACCAATATTAATTAATGAATATTATCCATCTCACGGTTAAATAATTAATAATAGTATATGATATTGTACTAACATTACATACAATGAATGAATATCATCCATACAAGAATATTTTTGAGATTTTTTTTTATTTTAAGAATTTTCATTTTTTTGGGACCATTTCAATTCTATGAAGTAATTTATGCATTACTCTTGGCATGAATTAATGCTTACTCTTGTCAAATTTCATGCTTTCCATAATTGGTCTTTTCAGTGTTGGCATGAAGTAATGTGGATTTTGCAATGGTTTTGCTTTTGCAATGGTCTTTTTCTTTTGAAAGACCATTTAGCATTGATGGAATGGCACCTAATATAATAAGTGTCTATATGTATGAGTGATATTCAGTGAATGCATGTACTTATCTTTTTAAAACTTTGTTATAATACTCTCGACATGGTCTTGATGGAACACACTAGTATCTTAGGGTTCTAGTGGCAATACAACCCATTTTCATGTCCATTTAAATAAAAAAGAAAAGGTTTCCTTGCCCATTAAATAGAATTTATAAATGTTTTCAGATGCTCTTACAAAGATATGCATGGCTTTGACACTAGAATGATGCAACACTCCATCCCTCTCTAGGAGGATGCTAAGGTGGTCAAGCAAAGACAACATCTTATCATTTGATGGATAAAAAAGAAAGTGTCCTATCAATTCCAACCAGGACGCAGTAATATACAACTATGTGGGCAGTACTGACCTTTGCTTCATGGAGTAGATCGTTGTGTTTTCATCGAAGATCGATCCTTTCTTCTTCGTATGGTGATATTTGTGTCCCAACACTAAGAATAATGGATGACTCAATATCAATTGACACGATTCTGAAGTGCATTCTAGCTCTACGTGGCGGCGTGTGCTAGCTATACTTGTTAGCGTTGGGATTGATTAATGTCCGAGGGTGCTTATTCTTATATTTTTCCAAAGTAACACGGTCTAGCCCAACCAAATTAAATATGACTTTTGGGTAAACCATGATAAGTTTAAAACAATTTGGATATGTGTCACTTGTGCATTAGTCGTCTGGTCAAAACAAAGGAAGCGAAACGAGTTTGTTCCCTAAACAGACATGAAACGAGTTAATTAATCAACTTAACTTGAGATTGAAATTTTAAACGAAAACCACCATAACAAAAGTTGCATGGCTAAATCAACACAATACCCGCCAAGGTTTAAAATGTGTTATTGTTTAAATGGAGGCATGTTGATGTGGTTGCTTGCAATGCATTTGCATGTGACAATCAACACAAATTATCAGTTATGTGAAAACACTCAGTATGTTGCTCTTCCCTTGGTGAAGTATCACACACATCAAGGCCATGCTTGATCACCCATGTTTGTTGTCCTCGTCGGTTCTTTGGCTGGCCTGCTATATTGGTTGTTCAAAATTCTTTTTGGTTGTTGATGATTTAATATTTATGCTCAAGGTTTCAGGATAATATTGAATGTTTATTACTTATTACTAATGTATGCGCTTTTTAGTACACACAGTATGGAAACTTTGATTATACTGCATAATCGAGATCCTATTCTACTACTAATCACACACATCTTGATCTATTTTACCTTTCTTTTTGAAATTATGAAAAGGTGAAAGTTTCGATCAAGGTTTTTTATAGAGAGATATCAGCCACTCTAATATAGATTCGCTTTGTCATTACACATTTTGACTAGTCGTGTGTGTGCAGTGGAGGAAGCAAATCGGTATCGGATGTGTGCATAAGAGCCTTGTTTACAATTTATTGCATCCTCATAAATTGAGCGTTACCTTTTCTTTGGTTATGCAACCAGGAAAAGTGAATTTTATAGCAAAATCTATTTATGTCCTAGATCTGATTTCTTATGATAATTCCATTTATTTACCGGTTTAAAATGTTCTAGATTTGACTTTTTTAGATGCATTTGCATGCACATCTACTTTGTTCTTTTGCCAACTTCCTCCTTCTTGCAATAGAAGGTGGCAATGTCTGGGGCATTGGCACATCTTGGCTCTTGTAAGGGGAGGACCCAGTAGTTGCACTCGATCACTAGTAGAGATAGAAATGGTGTTGGCTAAAGTTAATCTTGGAAATACTAGCTACCATAAGTGGTTCATAAAAGTACTTTATGTACTTCATGCTTTTAAAATTATTTATCAATTTTTTTTCTAGAACTACAACAATGGCTATCAGGGTAGGACTGATGATGATGGTGGAGTAGTTGTGCTTGGTGGGTCCTTTACTTATGGTTGCATCTCGTTAGGCTCCCCAATATAAATCCATGCTAAATTAAGATTTCTTTTGCATAGAGAACTTGTTTTTTAAAATTACAAATCAAAATTATTTGAGCAAACATAGATTGTTTTTATTATTTTATTAAATATGCGGGTTCTTGCATAATTGAAATTTTGTTTCAAGAAGAAGGCACAAGATTTATATTTTAATTTTTTCAGAACCTATTTGAAATTTTGTTTCAAGAAAAACACAAGGGATTTATATTTTAATTTTTTCAAGGATAATAATAAATGAGAGTTAAAAGCTTAAAGTATAATTGATGGTATTTGTATCTCCTTTATTTTATAAATATATTTTTGTAAGTGAAAAATATCGAATCAAACGAAGTTATGATGGGGATACTAGGGATACCAATCAACCTTCTTCTTTTCAAGTAGAACAGGAAAACCACCCTTCATGCGCACAGTCAAGCTGTGAATGAGCTTTGGATTTCCCATAGTTGAATATTCAACCAAGCACTTTAATTTGAACATAGAAACCACAGTTACCACAACATATTTCATCTGAATAAACGCCATATCTTTTCCCAAACAGACCTGCGCGCTGCCTTGGAAGACTACGAATTTGAAGGGACTATGTGGGATAAAATGCCCATCCTTGTTCAACCATCTTTCTGGTTTGAATTTGAGGCAGTTGTTACCCCCGATGACATCCCTATGACCCATGGCATATGGGTGGTAAGTCACTCGAGTGCCTCTACGCACGATAGTCCCGCCAGGCAAAACTTCGTTGTGGAGAGCGTGCTTGGAGTCCAAGTGGACTGGCTGATAAAGTCTCATCGATTCACAAATTGATGTGTGTAGGTAATGCATGCTATGTAGATTCTTGTATGAAAATACTCAAGATTTTCCATCCCATTTGGATTCAGGTTTGACGACCATGATACGAGCAATTTCTTTTTGTATTGCTTCCAAGATGCCTAGAAAATGTTTACATGTACCATAAGCTAGATTTTTACATATGGCAATTTTAATACGAAGCAAACATACAAACTTTAACACAACGAATTTCTATTTACATGCAAATAACGAATTTATATTTACTTGTAATTCATCTTGCCAGAATATTTCTGTTGTGCTCCCCAACACCTGTAGAAGCCTTAAATTCTTCATTAGAATCCAGGAAGGCAGAGAAGAGTTGGGATGTTTGTTCAAGCAAATCCATATGACATTCATGGACTTCATCGTCATTATACTATGTTCCAAGAGAGAAGCTTCAGTATCAACAAGTTGCAACCTCCTCATTTGAATACCGTCAAATGCATCGTCTTCATGACAATCAACAAGCACCATTCTATTTCCCCACACGCTAATTATGTATCCAACCATCAATTTACTTACAGAAGATTGCTGCAATAAATCATCATTAAATCATCAATAATGATGATTTCTATCCAATGCCAAAGTTGATGGGCAAAGAACTCTCAGCAACATCTCTTAGCCAACTTTCATAGTTTGTCATACATATTTGTATCGTTCCAATCGTCTACTTCCACAGTTTCCATGGGACACTTGGCGGTCATGCATATCATTTGAAACACAACTGTGTAGATCCACCAAACCACTCGGTTTGTACATTTGAAAAGCCAAACTCCATGTTCCAGAAAGAGATTTCACTGGAAAACACATGGGTGATTTGAAGGTTGGTTGGGATTTAAAAAATCAATAGGCCAGGTCACCGCCATGGTTTTGAAAAAAGTTGTATCTGACAATGAGTTCTGCTTATGGAGCTAACTGAAGTTGTAGAACTTGAAAAAGAAAGAAGAACTTATGTGAATCTGAAGGTTGAAGAAAGCTTTATGGGAGTCTAATGAGCAGTCATATTTATATTAGTTATTTTGCAAAGAAATGTAACAATAAGAAAATGAATTTGTGTTCTTTGTATTGTAATTTTCAGTTTCATATATCAAAGCTTAGGACTCGAAGGGCCTCCACATTCCATTATGATGGTTTTGAGATCCACAAGGAGCGAAGGGCACCATGCCTTTGCCTTTACGTGTAGTGAAGAGAAAAGGTAAAAAGAAATTCAATGGAATTGTTAAGTCTATCAAAACTTGTGCCCCCAGAGATACAATATGAGCGTGGAAGGGAGTTGGATTCTACATCCATGATGCCATGAAAATTAAGCAACAAGCTACTAATGGACATCCTAACTATATACTATCGATATTCAACATGAAGATTGACTTGGGATATTCAAAACTTGAAGCAAAATATTTTCTTCACCTGTGAACCTTATTTGGCCATTCAATGATCTTCAATACATGAGATTATAAGAGAACCCACTTGAATGGTCGACAAGAAAAATGGTGTCGCTTGTGCAAATTATGATGTGCAGAAATTTTGATGTCTTGCATAGTTCAAGTTTCAATTTCAAAGGTATAGTCTCTCCACATCGAGGTCAGGTCTCAGTTTTAAAGGTAATGTTCCTCCACGTCCAAGGGTTTCGAGGTTCTCTAAAGCTACCTAAAACTTGGAAAACTCCTATAACTATGCCCCTTGGATTTTTGGACTTTTTGCTTTGTAAGATTCCATTGGCATTCAAAGGATCGAGGTGAAAGCATTGACTTATTCACCGAATGTTTTCAAATTTAAAAAATTTATGTACAAAAGCATTTTGGAGGAAACTTATCTTCATTTATGTGGCGATTTAGAAGTTTGATGTAGCTTATTTTCACTATTTTCCTAGACTTGATTTCATCACATAAACTTATATTATCTACACACAACTTTCAATCATTTTTGAAACATATCGAAGTTCTTTTTGGTGTTTCAATTCCCCCACTTTGGAGGCATGCTAGTAATTAACATATGGGTTGGAGAGGGGTCACCCGAAAGTTTAAATTTATAAGTTTAAAATTTAAAATTTATTTTTTGGTTTTGATTTTTTTTAATATTGCTTAAATTTTTTATTATGTTTTTTTAATTTGTTTTATTTTTGTTAAAAAAATTATGTTTAGTTAAATTTGTTTTTATATTGTTTTTAAAGTGATTATTAAAAAAAATCAAATATATTTTTAAGTTATGATTTCAAAATGCTTACAATTTTAATTTCGCATATGAAATGGTTGTTATTTGTAGTTTTTTTTTAAAGTTGATTTTGACATTTTTAGTATAATGATGCTGACTAAAGCTAGTTTCAAAAATGTTGTAACTTTTTTATTTAGGGATTAAGTTAAGGTTTTGATTGTAATTAAATTGATTATCAAAGGCAAGGTTTAAAAAAATATGTGATTTTATTAAAAATAAATAAATTAAAAGGTGTTATTGATATCACCCATTTTAGATTCAGGGGGCCAATTTAAAATGATTTGCGGTTTTGATTGCAATGGCATCATCCTAGATTTAAAAAATTCTAAATTTAGCCTTGAAAAAAAAAATTCTTCCAGTAGCAACACTTTTTGATTTGAGGGTCGTTTTTAGTGGGTTTTGATGTAAAACTATGAGTTTTTATGGTTAGAGTTCTTGTTTTGAGTATGAAGTTCTCGTCAAGTTGTATAATGTGTTCTACACCTTCCTAGCTTTGATCCCAAGGTAAAGTTACATTCACTAAAATCCCTAAATGTAAGTCAACCAAAATACAACAAAAAGGCTAAGGAACCACAAGCTCTTCACATCATAGGAAACATTTCCCTAGTTAGGTGAACATGCTTTTGGGGCAGCTAAAAACTAACAATCCTCATAACAGTGGTGGAGACCAAGAGGCCTAAGAGGCCTATTATGTAGGATTCTTGTAGTGGATTAGATTAAGAAGATGGCTAAGAGAATGGGGTATGTGAGAATGTCCTAGTCCAACCATTACAAGACCAATAGAGTTAGGGGCCAAAATCATTGCCAACCACTAGACATTTGACCTTGTCATACTATCTTCTAGTTCCATTGCTAGAAGAAGTCCAAGTAACTATGTCCATAAAAATGATAGAGAGCATTAACACTAATTAGTCTCATGGTGGATAATAAATACATTTAAATTTCATATAATTTCATTTAGATTTTTCATTTCACCTGATGATTACCCACAATGAATGTATGATGTACATTGTATATCATGAAACATTTGTTGATGTTCTCACGAGTTCCAACATCGGGGAAACATTCTACAAATAATCCTCTTAGAGGTTTGTGACCCACAAAGAGAATGGCCCCTTAATAGCTCTGATTAGTCATGTGTTAACTAGATGAGTAGAGGGCTCAAATGCTTAGCCTAGTCTAGTCATATGGATCAGAGTGAATGTAGTCTAGAGGTCACATTGCGCACTCAGTCTGTGGAGTGCTTCATAGCTGGAGTGATCGATTAGTTATAGAGTAAGATGAGTTGTCTATGTCACAAGGAGATCTTATCTCCTTGTAGATTAGACAAACTCTAATATAATGTTGAAATTGACAATTGGCTCTAAGTGTCCGACACTTCTTAGAGTATGGTCAAATCAACATTAGATCTATTGAGTAAGAATATGGCCGAATGCGATCAGACATCAATGGAGAGAAATTTTCCACGATGAATAAATGCCCATGAAATCAAGACAAACCATTGAATAAGTCCTAAATAACATCAAAAAGAACTTCTAGAAGATAAGTAGTGTTGAATATCGTGTAAGAATAATACCTTCCTCGCTAAGAGGGAGTGTTGACGTTTATGTACCATTATAATATATTCTTAAGAATTCCCAGAGAAAGTGGAAAGCAAGGAAGAACACAACTACCCCAATAAAAATGGAAAACTAACATTGGAAGATAAAATGACAAATTAGCTTGGCAGATAAATAAAGAATAAATAAAAGTACAAGCCAACCTAATTGTGGAAACTTCTAATGAAAAGAAGAATACAAATAAGTGCTTCCACAATTCATTTTTACATTCAAGCAAGTTCATCTCTCTTAAGAGGTGCACACTTCTCAAGGAGGACAAGTGAAGATCAAGTGAAGCTAATTTTGGGGTTATCTTATTATCTCTATGTTTCTCGAGTTTCTTGTAGAAGGAGAGCACATTCTTATGCTAAGGCTTAATCTTCATGATTGATGTTGCTCTTTTATTGGATTGATTTTCTTTAGAGAAAATTTTGCTGGGTTTTCTCCCGTTTGGGTTTCCTAGGATAAATCTTTGTGTCTCTTGTGCATGGTTATCTTTCAATGATCCTTGTTTATTTTCCGTTGCAAATGAATGATGTTATAATTGTGGAATAAAATAAGTTATGAATTAAAAGTTGAAAGAGGTGAAAATTATATTGCTAAAGTTATAAAACACTAACATGGTATCAGAGCAATTCTGAATAGATGCCATTGCCGGAGACTGTTGTTGCCATAATTTGGAAAGTAGGGCTTCCAAGTTTGGAGATTTACCTCCATAGATTGGACTTGAAAATAGTATTTTGGAAATCCCCTTAGTAGGGCGCAGTTATCTATGGAAGGAGAATTGAGTTTTGTGAAGTTTCAATTTTTGACCTAATTTTCGTCGAAATCAAGGAACTAGGGGTTTCAGTTTTGAACCTTTATGGCCACACATTGGAACTCGCCCTAGGAGGGAACACCCATCTATGGAATTAGATTTCAATTTGGATAACTTTCAATTTTTTGACCTAATTTCGGATGGGGATAAAGAACAAGGTCTTCCAATTTTGAGCCCTTCTGACCATAGACTAGGTTCAATCTTGGCATGTTTGAATTCATCCGAGGAGGGTGAATCTATTTATGGAGGTCAATTTTAGACTTTCCAAGCTTTATTTTGGACCTATCTCTTACTAGGGTTTCTAGGTCATATTTTCGGATTTTGTAAAATAATGTCCAAAATGAAAGATAGGTTGGATGATGTTGAAGTTACAGATGAGCTCTAGTATTCTTGTGTCTATACTCTTAATGGTACTATTTCAGTAGACCATGGTGCTTCTAAGGATATGACAACAAAAGATCAGGATAAAGGAGAAGGAGAGAGATTCAAGATAAGAATCAATCTCGATTCAAGATCAAAAGGGTCTCTCAAATGTTAGATGTTACAAGTGTCAGAATCTTGGTCACTATGCTTTCCAATGTTCTCAGAAGAAAGGAAGAAATGATGAGAAGGAAAATAGGAGATCAACTCCAAAACAAAGGAATAAGGATCTTTTAAAGATCAAATGTTTCAATTGTCATACAATTGGCCACTTTGCATATCAGTGTCCTCAAAAGAAAAGAACGACAACATGCAACTAATGTTGAAGAGCTTCCACCTCAGAAAAAAGAAGACATGTGATGAAGGTTGCAAGAGTACTTCTAGGCATTCCAAATGTTTAGAGTAGAACATGAATATATCTGCAAGGGTTATACACTTGGCAAGAATGCCAAGGAATCTTTTTTGAGCAATGATAGTAGATCCAAGGGGATCTTGGATCTAATGCATTCATATACATGAAGATTGATGACAATGACATCCTTAGATGTCTCCTTGCATTATGCATGATTCTCTCTAAGAAGACACAAAGACATAAGATGAAAAATTCAACAAGTTCCAGAAGCTTAGAACTTGGTGAAGAAGATGATTAAGGTCTTTAGATCAGATGATGAAGCAGAGGCCACTTCCAAAAACTCCAATGATTTATGTAAAGAGGCAAAGAAATCAAGATGGGGCCAACAAAACAAACAAAGATAAGTATTTGATACCTTGTGTAACATATTTTATTTGCATTGATTTGGTTTGTTATTTTATTGATGAATATCATAATTGTTTTAATTAGTATTGGTTAACCCTTTGGGCATTTCTATCACGTGTTGCAGAATAGGTTCATTGAGAAAATGATCTTTGATGTTTCTAGTAGGATAGTTATGCTCAGATTAAGTTTCCTCACCGAACATTGAGGACACAACTTCTAGGGAAACACTCATAGTAGTTAAGTTAAAGAGAGAATCCTTGGTTGACCAACATACATCCATATGCCAAGGAAGAAGAGGACGGACACTGTAGAAGAATTCACATGGGATAACAAAAGGGAAACCAGTCTACCATTAACCCGAGTATATAGTGTGGGGAGATTGACCCAAAAGGGAGCTCCGAAGGAAAGTATTCTGCTAGTACAATGATCATCCTTTTGTCTATTCAAACGAGCCAACATAACCAACAAATCTACCAAGAGATGATGCAGTGATAAAAAAGAAGACATAATGGCCTCAAGATGCCTTGCAAGATGCAAGAAGGAATAAAAATCCCAATGATATTTCAGATCTCAAAGGTTCTCATGTTGTATGGCATTGATGAGTAACATCATTGAATCCAAACCTTCCAATGATGAAGAGGCAATAGACCAACATGTTTGGAAGTATATAATGATGGAAAAGTATCAGTCCATCATGAAGAATGATGTGAAGGAGATAGTCCTAAGACCAAAAGGGAAGTCAATGATGACTTCCAAGTGGATCTACAAGATCAAACATACAATTTTAATCAACACTAGAGATGACCCATGAAGGGAAACCAATTTGCAGATTCAGAGGGAGTCATGGATGGTATTGTTGAAAAGTTACATAGGAAGTGTTTGTCCACCTAGCATTGCCTTGGGGTGGACAATGACACTTTAAATGGTGACCCCTAATCAATTGTAATTAATGAAGTGAGATGCACTTTATTTTTTTAAAGTGACTTCATTAAAAAGTAAATGTCATGCTTATCCTAAGTTCATATTTAATAAAAATTTGAGTGATTAATTAAAAGCGGGTGCTCATACTTTATTAAATGACATGAGGTGCACTAAATGTCATTTATTAATTATTTAATTGATCACTTAATGAGAGCCCTTCACCTAATCTAATCTTGACCATTGGATTGAAGAGGAAGTTGCCATGAACAAAAAGGGACTAGGGCAAGGAAAACTCATCTCATTATTCACTTTTCAAAGAGGAGATTTGAAGAGAAGAAGAAGAAGAAGAGCATAGAGGGTTTTGGAGAGATTACATAACCAGCAGGAGAGAGAAAGAATCTGGGCACAAAAATTGAGGAGGATTTTGGGCACAAATTTCGAGGAGACATTTTCCGTACAACAAAGTCATTGCAAAGATTTCGAGAATCCGTACAGCAATACGAACGAAACAGAAATCGAGGTATGACAAAAAATTCTAGAATCCGTACAACAGCATGAACGAGGACAGTTTTCAAGGCACCATACAATAGTTTTAGATGGGCACAATTTTCGAGGCAAGGTGCATAATTAATTATGTCCGTACAGGAAGAATTTTGGCACGAATTTCGGGGCTGAAGTTTGGAAATAATTTCAAGGTGGAGAACAACAATGAAGGTTCAGATTTCGAGAAGAAAATTTGATAAATATTGTTGTTTGAATTTCTATATTTTACCTGAAGAAATAATAAATCTCTCTCTCTCTCTCAGAAACAAGTTTTCCCTTAGGGGTTTTATCCTGGACCATTGGTAAAAAATATCAGTGTTATTTTCATGTGTGTTTAGCTGTTTTAAATTTCTGAGTTTGAAATTTTTAATTGAAAAGAAAATTTCTGAATTGTTAAATTTTGAAAAAGAATTCCATGTGTTTCAGTTTAGTCAATTTTTATTGAAACAAATTGTGCATACAAGGGTTTGGGAATTAAACTATGCAGAGAAGCTATCAAATTTGAAACTGAGGTTGGGATTCTCAAAAAATTTCATGGTATCAGAGCCGAGTTAAAATTCAGAATTTAAACATTCTAAAGAACGGGGGTTTGTGGAAAAATTTCTTGAACAGGTTGTAGCCATGGTGTTTGGACTTAGAGTTGAAGACATATTGGAAGGGGATACAAATTTTAGCCCATGGAAGGCTAGAATCACGTTGATACTTGAAGAAAATGAGTTATGGGACATTGTTCACAGTACAACTGCAAATCCTATAGTAGTACCTGCCAATGCAGTTGATAAGGATGCTTTCATGAAGAAAGATGTGAAGGCAAGGAGGGTTATACTTGATGTCGTGAAGGATCATATAAGCCCTCACATATCAACAAAAACACATGCTTTCCAAATGTGGACTTCTTTGACAAATATTTACCAGCGTTCAAATGAAAATAGGAAGATGGTGTTAAGGGAGAAGTTGAAGAATGTGCACATGAGCAAAGGGGGAGGCATGGCTTCCTATCTTACCAAGATTACACATGTAAGAGATGAACTTGCACATGTAGGAGAGGTTATAGAGATCACAAAGATGGTGCGTACAACCTTAAATGGCGTGACTCAGTAGTGGAGTGTGTTTGTGCAGCCTATCATTGGTAGGGAGAACATGCCCACATGGGATCAACCGTGGGATGATCTCATACATGAAGAGACACGTAGGGGGTACTTACAGGGCAATTCATCACATCACAGAGATGATGAGGAAAATATGGTGTTGGCATCGAAAGGTAAGAAGAAGAAGAAGTTCAAGAAGGGTTTCAAGGATGGAGCCAAACATCATGATTGGGTGAAGAAAGACATGAGCAAAGTGAAATGCTTTGCTTGACAAAAGTTTGGACACTATGCTGGACAATGTCCAAACAAGAAGAAGAAACAACAAACATCATCTTCAACAGAGATTGATGACTTTGCTGCTAGATTTGAGATAGACTTTTCTCTCTTTGTTGGTGTCAGTGTAGAGAGGGCATCATCTATCACCAGCATGGACATTCAGGGTCACATGGAGCATTCCATGATTGTTGGGCATTCTTTGAGTGCTACCACTACTTCCTCCACTTGGTACATTGATAGTGGAGCTTTGAGTCACATGACAGGTGATCGAGACATGTTCGCCAACATGTTTGAGCCAAATTTGGAGTTGCAGGTTGTGTTGGGAGATGATACAGTGGTGAGAGTAGTTGGGCGTGGGACTGTCCATTTTGATAGGGAGTCCATGCAGCCTATGTTTCTGAGGGATGTCTTGTATGTCCCTGGGCTGAAGAAGAACCTTGTTTCAGTTTCTATGATTGAGAACAGAGGCTTTGGAGCATATGTCCTTGATGGGAAAGTTCACATCTTTCCCAAAGCAGCAGGTCCATCTGATTCATGTGCGATTGGAGTCAGATGCGGGAAATTGTACAAGCTTCTCCTCCAGTCACATCATGCACTATCACACACTCAGAGCAACAGTGATTTGTGTAAGTTATGGCATAGGAGGATGGCCCACCTCCATCATCCAGCTTTGAGGATGCCGAGAGACATGACAACATGTATGCTAAAGTTCAACACATATCCAAGTGGTGTTTGTAGAGTGTGTGCTTTGGGAAAGTACACCAAGACTACTTTTCCGAGCAGCGATACTAGATCAGAGGGAGTGCTTCAGTTGATACATTCAGATTTGTGTGGTCCCATGCCATCCTCTTCTTTGACATGTTATGAGTATTATGTTACATTCATCGATGAATTTTTCAAGAAGACATGGATCTATTTCTTTAGAAGCAAGAGATCAGAGGAAGTCTTGCTTTGGTTCCAGGAGTTCAAAGCTCTTGTGGAGAACCAGACATGAAAAAAGATCAAGGTACTTCAGTTAGACAATGGGGGTGAGTATATTTCCCATGCATTTGATGAACCAAGAGGTAGTTGATAGTTCCTTACACTCCATAGAAGAATGGAGTGGCTGAAAGGAAGAACCGTTCGATAGTGGGTGCAACTAGAGCCATGCTGCATGATCATAGTCTTCTTCTCGTTCTATGGGTAGAGGCATGTAGTACTGCTATTTATGTATTGAACATGAGTTCACACCGTGCCTGGTGCAGATATCCTGAGGAGATGTTCACCATGAAAGTGCTTGAGATAGGTCACTTTCGTATCTTTGGATGCTTTACATACTCACATGTCCCTTCTGAGAAGAGGACAAAGTTGGAGGATACATGAGAGAGGGGTATCTTTGTTCGATATGATGAGACTTCGAAGGATTTTCGCATATACCTTCCTACACAAAGGAAAGTTGTGGTGAGCAGGGAGGTGAGATTTGAGGAGGAGAAAGCCTTCAGGAGATCTCTAGATTCTGAGATAGGGGAGCAACATAGTACTCCGCAGGTGACAGTTCGGAGTTTAACAAGTCAGAGCACAGGGTCACCAGTTTCAGGAGTGATTGGGTCACAGGTTACATGTTCATTAGTTTCAGGGGCTCAGTCTTCAGGTACTTTTGGTATAGGGACAGGTTCACGGATCACGGGTTCATAGGTTACGCCTTTAGGTGATTCAAATACACTTGGTACAGGTTCAGGTTCACTAGGGATAGGATCTCATATTATTGGTACTTCTTCAGGGAGAAATTTGTGTGATGAGGATGTAGAGGAGGGTCTAAGACAGGATGCTTCTTCCAAGAAGAGAAAGCCAAGTTGGATTAAGGAGCTTGTGAAGGAAGCAGAGTAGTCTGTCGGACCACCTAGGAGGGCGGTTAGAGAGAGCAAGGCACTTGAGAGATTTTTCAGCTATATGGCATAGGTGACTAGCTTGCGTGATACCATACCTACCACTTATGACGAGGCTTCTGTACACCTGGTTTGGAGAGATTCCATGATGGATGAGTACAATTCCATCATGAAGAATGGGGTGTGGGAAGTGGTTTCGAGACGAGAGGGGAAGTTAGTTGTGACTTCCAAGTGGCTGTACAAGATCAAGCATGCTGCAGATGGCATCATTGAGAAGTGCAGAGCTCGTTTTGTTGCGCGTGGGTCCTCACAGATAGAGGGAGTTGACTATGATGAGACCTTTGCACCAGTGGCCAGATTTTCTTTGATCAGAGCAGTGATCTCTGTTGTGGCGTAGATGGGTTGGAAGATCCATCAGATGGATGTGAATACCGCTTTTCTCAACGATCTTATACAGGAGGAGGTGTATTTGGAGCAGCCACATGGATTTGAAGTGTATGAGAGAGATTCTCATGTATGCAGACTGAAAAAGGCCTTGTATGGTCTGAAGCAAGCCCCTCGAGATTGGTATTCCAGGATTGATTCCTACTTGCTTTCGATTGGGTTTTAGAAGAGTGAGGCAGATCCCAACCTATACTACATTGTGGTTGGTGGTGTTCTGCTCATTCTTCTGCTATATGTTGATGATTTGTTCATTACTGGAGGAGAGCACCTGATTGATGCTTGCAAGAAGGATCTTGCTTCAGAGTTCGGGATGACTGATCTTGGGCTGATGCACTATTATTTGGGGATGGAGATTTGGCAGGAGGATGGACATGTTTTCCTGGGGCAAGGAAAATATGTTTCAGATGTTCTGAAGAGATTTTGGATGGACAACTGCATGCCTATGTCTACAACCATGATCACCAACTGGACGAAGCTTCATGCTTCTGGGGGAGAGTTGGTTGATCCTACTTTATATCGTCAGCTTATTGGTTCGTTGATGTATCTGGTTAATACCATACCAGATCCGAGTTTTGAAGTAAACATCTCAGTCAGTTCATGGTGGAGCCCAAGAGAGTGCATTGGATTGTTGCAAAACACATCTTAATATATCTTGTTGGTACAGTTGATTATGGCTTGGGCTACATGGGATATGATAGAGTGGGATTGGTTGGCTTTACAGATTCATATTGGGCAGGTAGTTTTTCGGACCGAAAGAGAACTTATGGTTGTTGCTTTAGCTTAGGCTTGACAGTTGTGTCGTGGTTCAGCCAGAAGCAAAAGTCCGTAGAATTGAGTTCTGTTGAGGCTGAGTATATGGCAGCCAGTCAGGCTAGTTGTGAGGCTTTGTGGCTTCACAAGATGATGGCATACTTGTTTGGTCAGGAACTGAGTCCTACGGTTATACATTGTGATAATCAGAGTTGCATCAAGCTCTCTAAGAATCCAATTTTTCATGACAGGTCGAAAAAATAGAAATCATATATCACTTTATTAGAGATTATGTTCAGAGAGGGGATGTACAGTTACAATATGTTTCTATAGATGAGCAGGTAGCTGGCATTCTCACAAAGACATTGGGTAGAGGGAAGCATGCCTATTTTAGAGATAAGTTGGGAGTGGTGAAAAACACCTTCCTCGATAAAAGGGAGTGTTGAAAAGTTACCTAGGAAGTGTTTGTCCACCTAGCATTGCCTTGGGATGGACAACGACACTTTAAATGGTGACCCCTAGTCAATTGTAATTAATCAAGTGAGATATACTTTATATTTTTAAAGTGACTTCATTAAAAAGTAAATGTCATGGTTATCCTAAGTTCATATTTAATAAAAAGTTGAGAAAGTGATTAATTAAAAGGGGGTGATCATACTTTATTAAATGACACGAGGTGCACTAAATGTCATTTATTGATTATTTAATTGAACATTTAATGAGAGCCCTTCATCTAATCTAATCTTGACCATTAGATTGAAGAGAAAGTTGCCATGAACAAAAATGGACTAGGGTAAGGCAAACTCATTTCAGTATTCACTTTTCAAAGATGAAATTTGAAGAGAAAAAGAAGAAGAGTAGAGAGGGTTTTGGAGAGATTTCATAACCAGTAGGAGAGAGAAAAAATTTGGGCACGAAAATCGAGGAGAATTTTGGGCACAAATTTCAAGGAGACATTTTTTCCATACAGCAGCACAGAAATCGAGAATTTTTTTGTACAACAAAGTCATTGCACATATTTCAAGAATCCGTACAATAGTACGAACAACACATAATTCTAGAATTCGTACACCAATACGAACAAGCACAATTTTCGAGGCACCGTATAGCAGTTTCAAAAAGGCACGTTTTTCGAGGCAATGTACATAATTAATTTTGTCTGTACAAGAAGAATTCTATCACGAATTTCAAGGTTGAAGTTTGGCACAGATTTTGAGGTGGAGAACAATAGTGAAGGCTTAGATTTCGAGAAGAAAATTTGATAAGTATTGTTGTTTGAATTTCTGTATTTTACTTGAAGAAATAATAAATCTCTCTCTCAGAAACAGGTTTTCCCTTAGGGGTTTTATCTTGGACCATTGGTAAAAAATATCAGTGTTATTTTTATGTGTTTTTGGTTGTTTAAAATTTCTAACTGAAAAGAAAATCTCTGAATTATTAAACTTCGAAAAAGAATTCCATGTGATTTATTTTGAGTTAATTTTTATTGAAAAAAATTGTGCATACAAGGGTTTGGGCATTAAACTATGCAGAGAAGCTATCAAGCTTGAAACCGGAGTTGGGATTCTAAAAAACTTTCAAGTATTCAGTGCTCCCACTTGATGAGAGCTAATATAGATAGACACATAAGGGCAGATAATCTTCCATGATCCTAAGCCATATGGAGTGGGGAGATTAGCCCAGGAAGAAACATAGTGTTGAGATGCAATGAGTGCAGGATACTCAAATGCGGTGAGAGTAGATTGTTTAGATAGCAAAAGTGAAAGATACTCAAATGCAGAGAGTGCAGAGTGTCCATATACAAAGGGAGAAGATACTCAGATACAGAGGGACTAGTATGCTCCAACACAAATTGAGTAGCTTGATGATAAATAAGACTATACACACTCAAGCAAGCACCTAGGATGTGAAATGTCAAGAAATACATGTACTTGATGAGCTTGGACTTCACCAAGGATGATGTGGATTCCAACCTTTACTTCAAGGTTGCTGATTTGATCTTGGTGATGTATGATTGATAATATATTCCATTACAAGAAAAATGAAGTTCAATGTTGAGTGTAAGAGGGAGTTGGCCTCAGAGTTCGAGATGTGGGGTGTTAGCTTGATGCATTACTTCTTGAGATTAGAAGTTTGGTAGAGACCAGATGAGATCTTCCTTATACAGAGGGAGTACATAGTTGAGATCCTAAGCGATTCAAGATTATGGACTGCAAGTCCATGGCTATACCCATAGAGATAAATCTAGATAAGCTATGTGATTTTGCTTCAGCTTCAGATTTGGTATATTTGGTTAACACCATACCATACGATTGCTTTGCAATAGACACCCTGAACCAGTGTATGGTTGAACTGAGACTCTTTCATTGAGTTGTGGCAAAGCATGTGTCGAGGTACCTACGTGATACAATTGGATATGGATTGAGATGTATCTCAAGTGGAGAAGTGAAGCTGCAGAGTTATGCAAATTCTAACTGAGAGAAGTGCACTAGACAAAAAGCATATTGAGATGTTGCATTAGCTTCGATCAATCTTGATATCCTAGATTGGTTAAAAGCATGCTTCTATGACACTCAGTACAGATTGTAGCCATGGTGCAAGAGGGAGCAGTGAAGCTCCAATATATATCCACGAGGGAGCAAGCCAAGCCTCCAATATATATATACACGATATTCTCACCAAGCCTCTGTCCATGACAAAGTTTATATTCTTTAGGGACAAGCTTGGTGAGATGGAGAATACCTTTTTGAGCGAGAGGGAGCATTGTTGGATACGAGGCGATGAGCAAGAATACATTCATATGAGATGAATGGCCTAGATGATTATACAAATGAGTAGACATACATTCATATGAGATGAATGGCCTAGATGATTATACAAATGGGTAGACATACATTCATATGAGATGAATAGCCCAAATGATCGTCCAAATGAGCAGAGAGACATTCATGTGAAACGAATGATTCTAATGAGCAGTACAGGTACTGTACATGCACATATATAGTACATATGAGTAGCATTGAGCAAACATTCTCCACATTAATCCATGGTGATGGAGAATGATACACACATTCATAAAAAATAACTAGTTTCACTAGTGATGAATGGTATGGTCTAGGTGATGTAGTACTGAAGGACAACCTCACCAAGATAACAACTTGGTACAAATTGTCTCCTTAGTTGAGAGGGACCATTGATATTCTCATGAGTTCTAGCATTGAACAAACATTCTGCAAAACATTCTCTTAAAGGTTCGTGACTCGCAGAGAGAATGGTCCCTTCATAACCTTGGTTAGCCATGTGTTGATTAGACAAGTAGAGGGATTGAAATCTTAGCTTGATTAGGTAAGTGCTGGTAGGCTAGAGGTCACATTGCATACTCGATGTATGGGAGTGCTTCGTAGCAAGTCCGATCCATTCTTTATAGAGTGAGATGACTTGTTTATGTTACAAGGAGATCTTATCTCGTTGTATATTAGACAAAGCCTAATTTAATGTTGAAATTGATAGTTGGCTCTAAGGAGTGTCAAGAACTTCTTAGAGTATGGTCAAATCAACATTAGAGCTCTTTGGTATAAATATGACTGCATCTGATGAGACATCAACAAGAACTTTTCCATGACGAAGAAATGTCCATGAAATTAAGTCAAACCATTGAGTAAGTCCTAAAGAACATTGAAGAACTTCCAAAAGACAAGCAACATTGAAGATCATGTAAGAATACTACCTTCCTCTATAAGAGGGAGTGTTAATGTTAATGTAGCATCGAGATATATTCTTAGGAAGTCCAAGGAGAAAGTGGAAAGCAAGGAAACACACAACTACCCTAATAAAAGGGGTAAATTGACCATAGAAGACAAAATGACAAGTCAATTTGGAAGATAAATAAAGAATAAATAAAAATACAAGCCAAACTAATTTTGGAAACTCCTATTGAAATGAAGAATATAAATAAAGTGTTTCCACACTTCATTTTTACATTCAAGCAAGCTCATCTCTCTCTCAAGTGGTGCTCACTTCTTAAGGAGGACAAGTGAAGCTAATTTTGAGGTTATATTATTATTTCTATCCTTCTTGGGGTTCTCGTGGAAGGAGAGCACATTCTTGTGCTAAGTCTTGATCTTCATGATTGGTATTGTTCTTGTGTTGGATTGATTTTCTTCAGAGAAAAGTTTGCTAGGGTTTTTTCTCGTTTGGGTTTCCCAAGATAAATTTTTGTATCTCTTGTGCATGGTTATTTTTCAATGATCCTTGTTTATTTTCTGTTGCAAATGAATGATGCTATAATTGTGGGATAAAATGAGTTATGAATTAAAAACTAAATGAGATAAAAATTATACTGCTAAATTTATAAAATACTATCAACATCTTATACACCTTTTATCTATATCTTCTTTTCATATTTAATTTAACTTAAAAAACAGATTACACTTATTTTTTATTCACCGCATTTTTGGCTCAATTTGTAGATTTTTACCAAGTACAAGTTTTACAAAACAAATTTTCGACATCTAATTAGGACCAAAATACAATATGCATCCCAAAAATTCTATGGTTACAAGCATAATAGCATAATTCGAGTACAAATACGGATTCATGTACGAATACATATTTGAATACGATTTGATACGAAAAAATACCTAACAAAAAAATCTAGTATGAAAAAAGTACGGGAGTAGGTTGCTTATTTTTCAAAGTTTACAAAGTTTTAAAATATACAAAACTATTTGATATTTGCATCCAATGCTGGAATTTGGAATTTGACAAAAAAGTCTCTTCATGTGCCATTTACTTCCCCTCACAAAAAATCAAATAAAACATTAAAACGTCTACATATAGTCTCTAAGAGAGAAATAACTTATCTAATAATGTATTTATAAATTAAATTATAAAAATATGAAATAATTAAAATACCAAAAATAAATTATAAAATAATAAACCAATTTCTAATAATATATTCCAAAAAATATTGCCATAACTAAAATCTAATAATATAACTAGTTACTAAACTTTGTATTGATATTATAAAATAAACCTAACACAACTAATCTAATATTTGTTATTTATAATTAAAGTATGAAACAAAATATTTATTATAAATTTTAAGCTTTAAACTTTTAAAATCTAAAACTAATTCTAAACCAATTATGAACAAAATTAAACATAAAACAATACAATTTAAATAATTTTTATTTTATAATATGTGCTAAAAATGTAGGCAAATTTACTGTATCATTATTATGCCAAATATCCTACCATTTTTTAACATTTTCATACAAAAAATCCAATACAACGAATTATGCTATGCTACGATGGTTACAAAGCCAAATATCCGACCATTTTTTAACATTTCCGTACAAAAAAAGTCTAATACGACGAATTATGCTACGATGGCAAGTGAGAAAAATAGATACTATATATAACATAGATCCACATTCTTGCATAAGTAAATCAAATGCGAAATGAAATATGATTCATATTGAGTAAGAGTTTATTACAAAAGCACTTGTCTTCTAAGATTATTTCTCTAATAGGTGTCACTTAAATCTCGATTTTTTTTTAATGCATTAGTCAATACACATCATTTTAAAATATAAATACCATTTTTTATGACTTTGTTTGGATCAAGCATGCTTCCGAAGTGTTGCGATGCAATAAGGTTCTTCATTGAAAGGAAAACTTTTTGCTCGAAATTTAAGTGTTGCCAAAACTGAAGTCTACATTTTTGGAATTATATTCTTTGATTATATATATAAATGTCCGTTGTCTACAATACATGATATGCAAATCTCTGACGATGATTAAGCATATAACTTAAAAATTGGAATAGATGAAATTTGTCATTTACCAATCTGAATGATAAACTTGGAACTCTGGTGGTAATACTGGTTTAAAACCATCAGATTGCAAGATTCTCAATGCTTGCAACCCTTGAAATCACTTTTGTGATTAAACATATGGTATAAAATGCAACAAATTGCTGTACATTTTGATATAATTTCACCGAGCGTTATCTTAAGTTAACTGATAACAATATATAGAGTATACAATCATTGCAATCCAAATCCTGTTGAATTGGAAATAGCAAGTTTGAGTCTGTTCTCTAGTTTAGACTTGGAACTGTACTCAGGGAGGAGCAAAATGTTGAAGCAGGTGTAAGCAGTTGGGAGCCTACACAATAGACATTCGAAAGCGCAATTAGAATATTAATTGCAATTACATCTCACTTATCTGAACAGAAAAATTTAACCAAGTTTTGAATGAGAAAAGAATGCCTATACCTGTCTGTATCATGACCATTCCGGACAATGTTAAACTTGAGGCTTCCGAGACCACCGATAGGAGCCCTGTCGTTGCCCGTTGTGAAGAAAAGTAGTGATTTTTTATCTGTGAGACTCATCTCTTTTATCTGCAGGATAAAAACCATTCAAACACAGATCAAATGAAGAGATAAACATAGAAACTCTCCCTTTTCCCCTTACAAACACACAGATAGCACATTTCAAATCCTTTGATTTCTAGAAAGTTGGAATGGAAATGAAAAAATTGGAAAGAAAAAAAAATATAAAAAATTACAAGCAGCAAGAAGATGAAAGAAGATACCAACTCCCAAAACCATTTGATGACTTGACTTTGTTTTGAATATCCTCCCTCGTAAACAGTCACCCGTTCCAATGCCTGTGGCAGTTACATAACCATGAGATAATGTTGTGGTGAGTGGATGATTTATGCGAAGTTCCTAAAGCATAGTGAGTATGAAAACAAACTGATTTGGGCCAACAAATGGGGTAGCTTACATCGAAGTCGAAATGAGGCAAGCCACAAATGAGCAACTCTAATTCTTCATACCGAAAAAGCTTAAGTGCATCACCTCCACATACCTGAATTTTTCATTTTATTTTATTATATAAAAACCATAAATTGCTGCAACTTGCATTAAGAACATTAGAACCACAGAAACTTCAGAATGTTTATGGTAAATTAAAGGGATAAGCAGCTAAGAGTTTCGCAAAGACCTGATGGAATGCATCTGAGAATGCCTGAAATTGGGATTCAATAGAATCACACAAGAGATACTTCAAATAAAGGTCTACATACCTGCAAATAAAAAATTCCATCTTTGCACCAAATTAATATCATCAAGTAAACCAAAATGCACTGAAGCACTTCAAAAGAAGGGAAAACCAACTGCCAAATCAAATTAATTCTATACTGCAGGTTCCATAGAAATCCAGACTTCCTTTAAGCTAACATAATTAAAATGACATAACTCAAACAATTCTAACAGTAAAAATTTGGCTTCTTCCTATTCACATTTGGCAGTTTATGTAGTCTCTTAGGTATTATACCCAATCAAATCTATGCAGCAGTGTGAATGTTGTTCATGGATATGGACTGCAAGGTTCCCAAATCCATGCTACCAAAGCCTATATTATCCAAGATACAACCTGTGACTAGCTGTAATGTAATCAAGTACATACCAAACAAGAAGACCATCAAGAACATGTATCATATTCCTAGGATTGATGAGCTCATGGATGAGCTATTTGGATCCAAATATTTCTCCAAAATTGACCTTAGATCAGGTTATCACCAAATTCGAATGAAAGAAGAAGATGTGCAAAAGACTGCTTTTCGATGTCATTATGGTCACTTCGAGTTTCTTGTTATGCCATTTGGATTAACCAATGCTCCAGCCGCATTTCAAGCATGCATGAATAGAATATTTTGCAAGCAGCTTAGAAGGTTTGTTTTGGTCTTCTTTGATGATATTTTCATTTACAGTAAAACTTGGGAAGAGCACTTGCATCATCTAGAGATTGTCTTAAGAACTTTGCAAAAACAGTCCTTGTTTGCTAAGATGTCTAAATGTGAATTTGGGATGAAGGAACTATTGTATCTTGGGCACATTATTGGGCAAGAAGGAGTGAAAGTACACATGGAAAAAATCAGGGCTATCTTAGAATGGCCATCACCAAAAAACATCACCGAATTAAGAGGTTTCATTGGAATATGCACCTATTATAGAAAGTTTGTGAAAGGGTTCTCCAAGTTGACTTCTCCACTCACTGATTTGACTAAGAATGATGCTTTCAAGTGGGATGAAGAGGTTGAGAAGGCCTTCCAAAAAATGAAAGAGGTAATGAATAGTTGTCCAATACTTGCATTACCTGATTTTTCTAAGCCTTTTGTTGTTGAATGTGATGCTTCAGGTGGAGGAATAAGGGCTGTCCTAAAGCAAGGCCAACACCCTATAGCCTTTGAGAACAGAAAGTTGTAGCCTCATGAAAAACTCTACTCCATATATGACAAAGAAATGTTGGCCATCATGCATGCATTGGCCAAGTTTCGACAATACTTGGTAGGAAACAAGTTTGTGGTGAAAACTGACCACAATAGTCTAAGGCACTTCCTCACCCAAAATGATCTAAATGAAAGGCAACAAAAGTGGGTAAGCAAGATTCAAGCTTATGATTTTGATATTGAATATGTGAAAGGGAAGAATAACATTGTAGCAGATGCATTATCTCGAAGACCTTTTTCTCTCATGGCCATTGCTAAAGATTGGAAAAATATGTTACTAGTTGAATATGCCAAAGATAAATTTGCTTGTGATGTGTTAGATGGAATCAAGGGTGATGATAACTATAGGATTGTGAATGGGTTGATATATTATAAAGGCAGAATTTATTTGGTTCAAGATTCAAAGCTCAAGTACAAAATTTTGCAAGAAGCACATGATTCCCCACTAGTTGGCCATCCGAGGATCTTCAAAACTTATAGGCAATTGAGGCAAAGATTCTTTTGGAAGGGGCTGAAGGAAGATGTTCAGAAATATGTGAATGAATGTAAGGTATGTCAGCAAAACAAATCAGAACTTACATGCCCAGCTGGTTTATTGCAACCATTGCCCATACCGGAGCAAAAATGGGACAACATCTCAATGGACTTCATTACCGGGTTGCCCAAATCTTTGGGTAAGGATTGCATATATGTGGTAGTGGATAGATTGACGAAATTTGCTCATTTCTTTGCTGTTACATCATCTTTTAGTGCTGTACAAGTGGCTGATATTTTTTTCAAAGAAGTCTTCAGATTGCATGGGCTCCCCAAGAGCATTGTAAGTGATAGAGATAGTAGATTCATGGGTGCTTTTTGGAAAAAACTTTTTAGATTGGTGGGCACTCAGTTGACTCCAAGTACAAGTTATCATCCACAAATTGATGGACAAACAGAGAGGGTCAACCAATGGTTGGAAGGGTACTTGAGAAACTATGTGGGAGAGCAGCAAAAAGCATGGACAAAATGGCTACACTTGGGTGAGTTTTGCTACAACAACACTTTTCATATGTCAATAGGGATGTCTCATTTCAAAGCATTATATGGTTATGATGCACTTACCTTTGTTGAGATGATCTTTGGTGATAGTAGAGCTCCAAAAGCTGAAGATTGGGTGGAAGAGAGCCAAGAAATTTTAAAGCTTTTGAAAGACAATTTGCAGGTTGCCCAAAATCAGCAAAAACAATATTTAGATAGACAGAGAAGAAAGAACCTTTCAGGTCAATGATTTAGTATATTTGAGGTTGTATCCATACAAACAAACATCTCTCAAAAAGAATGGGGCAGGAAAGCTAAAACCAAGATACTATGGCCCATACAAGGTAGTTCGGAAGATTGGGGAAGTAGCATATGAGTTGGAATTTTCGGAAGGGAGTAAAATCCATAATGTATTCCATGTTTCTTGTCTCAAAAAAGCTCTTGGTAAACAAATTGTCACTTCAGAAATACTTCCTCCCTTGGATGATGAAGGTCAATTCACACTTGTTTCGGAAAAGATTTTGAAGACAAGAGAAAGAAGATTGAGAAGCAGAATTATCAAAGAATACTTAGTACAATGGAAGGATCTACCAAGTGAAGATGCCACATGGGAAGAGGAGAAGATTTTGCAGCATCCAAATCTGAAATTGCTTGAGGACAATCAATCTTGGGTGGGGAGGACTGTAATGTCCCCATTCAAATAATTGCATAGCAGGACAATTCCATCAATCCTACTAGTTCCCTAGGTTGGACGGATACATTTGGAATTTTAATAAGGGAGCTAATAAATGATGTTCAAACATTAAAATGAGATATATATTTAATAATGTAGCTTATTAAATAAATACAAGAGAAAATTGAAGTGGCAATGGAGCATGGAGACACATGGAGACTATGGGGACCACACATGCTAGAAATTTTGTGCCACATGGCATCCTCCTCTTGCAATTTCAATTCCATGGGAAGCCTAAAGGTTCTTGGATGAGTTAGAAGGTTAATACACTTGGCCATATGCATCATAGGTCGAATTTGGGAATAAATGTAACTTACATGGGAGAGGAAGAGTCATTTTGGAGCTAGTGAGACACTTGGACTAGATTCCCTAGTTCTATGACAACAATGATGAAGATGCTATGACACCTATGACACAAATCAGATCTGAAGGCTGACATCTGACATATCTGACATGTCGGATCAAAATAGAGCATCCAAGAGAGCTCTCATGTGAGTTAGGGAAGCTCAATGGGCTCCTACTCGAATTTGGGGAAGGTGGAAGGCTAGGAAAGGGAGGACACGTGGCAAATCATAAGCACACACCCAAATTCGAATTGACTTGAGTTTGTGGATGGATTGGGAACCTTAGAAGGATAAGGATGTTTATAAAATACAGGAAGCAACCAAGAGAAGGGCTTTTGATGATTTGAGAAATTGTCATTTGTGAATTGTGAGAGCTAGTGGATGACTAATTTTCTTGTCTTACACAATTTCGAGGGTGAAAGATTCCCATCCAAGTTGGTGTTTGGAGAGGCCACTCAGGTCTTTCATGGAGCTTTAATGGAGTTGCAATTGCAGGTGCAAGCTACAGGGCAGCTCGTGGGTTCTTCTATTGCAGCACTTCATCTGAACCATTTCCAGTTTTCATTGCATATTCATGCTCATGGAGGGATTGCACCTTGGGTGAGCTATTGTACTTTGTGGGAGAGATACTCCTGGTCTATTTATGATTGTAATAAGTTCAATATGCTCTGTTCTTCATTCTCAGAAAGTTTCAAGTCAAAATACCCAAGAGTTGTATGTCAAATAGACTTTTAATGAGCAAACAATGACCATTTCCACTCTATTTTGATATATGCCATGGTAATGCTGATTATTTGGAATGGAGAAACGTCTCTCTGATAAATGTATGATGAATGGACTGTCATTAATATGTATTACAAGTTTCATGTTCAATACTTAAGCATTGGAATCTATTTTATTCATTTTAGTTGCATTGGGAGAAGAGTTGGTGCCTTTTTCCCAAGGGTCGAAATAGTGATTTGGGAGCTGTTTTGGAGAGTTATAATAGTCTGTATAAACTGAACCATGATGCATACGAGACTTTAAAAATGTCCCTTACACATCCCCTGCCTCTGTTAAGAAATTCGAGTGGGGTTGGGAGCATTTGAGAATCCATTTCCAACATTTACCCGGGGGGGAATTGGAACCCCAATTTGCTAGTAAAGACTCCTACTTTGATCAGAATAGGAAACTAGTTTGTAGAAGTGATTGGAGGGTTATAAATCATCTTTGACATAATATTCAAGTATTAATATCAGTCATACACACTCTGAGAAAATTTGGGGGCATTTGGGCCAATTTGGAGACCTAGACATCAAAACTAGTCAAAGGTCGAAATAGGGAAAAAAGTGAAAAAATTGGTCATTTAATAAAATTTCACAAAAGGGACATTACACATTAGATTTGACAAGTTAGTCTCAAATGTCTCGGAAGATATTGTACCTAAGGATCAAGACATCCTCATTCTCTACCTAAATTCTTTTGAGATATGGTTCGGTCTAAATCTAAAAGAAAAGAGCCTTGTTGACTTAAAAGTAGCTCAATACATGGCCAAGAAGGCTGAAGCAAATGTAGCCTCTATGGTAAAGAAGAACTTCTTTGATGCATATGATCCCACTTCTTCCTGTAGCAAGCCTCGATCAAGGAAGGAAAAGGAACTTGTTCCCGAAGAAAAGGTCACCCTTGAAAGCATGTATGAAACAATGAAAAGCCTTACAAGTTACACTATTTACCAAAGAAATAGCAAGGACTAGGGAGCCTGAACGTTAAAAGGATCCCTATGGCCCAAAACCTTATTGTAATAATCAGAAAAGGCCAATGGATGAAGACAATAGACAACCCCTTAGGAAAAGTAAAACCCTAGAAAGCAAAAATGTCAACTGGTGTGAGGAACCTGAGTGAGATCTTGACTATTCTGATTCAGAAGACCAACCTTAAAAGATAAATTTGGTAAATGACTTATCTTTCGATGAATATTTTGGGAGAATCTTAAGAGAAGAGGAAGATGAGGAGGAAAACAAGCCTACATACACCATTAATCAAACTCAAGAAGAAGTTTATAAAAAATGTAGTGGTGATCAGAGTACTCTACCTTTCTAGGACAAACGCCTTAATCAGAAGAGAGAAGAGAAGGATCAATGTATAACTCAATGTGATTATGACCTAGATATTGACATTGAAAAATAATTGAATAAGGTCATACAAAGTGTTCCCCTTACTGAGCTGATGAAATTGCCTATTATTAAGGAGAAAGTTTAGGATTTCTTTAATAAAGTCCCCGTGAAAAATGAACCTAAGGTTGCTTTTGAATCTTCCCATAGCCAAAGTTCTAGAGGAAAGGAGGAGGAAGATCCCCCAATTCATATGCATTCTGCTATTTATGAGAGGAAGAGTGGTGGACATCCTCCCTTTTACTTGACATTGCACATCAATGACCTCCTTCTCCATAATTGCATGTTTGATTCAGGGGTCGCCATGAATATAATGCCTTTGTGGATCATGAAAGAAATGGGATTGGAAATCACTAGACCTTATGGGAATGTTTGTGGTATTGATTCTAAAAGTGTGCAAGCACATGGTTTGATTAAGAATTTAAAAACTGATTTATTTGCTTGCCCAGATTTAACTATCATGATGGATGTAGTGGTGATTGACTTAGCTCCAGTTTATGGCATGTTACTATCTAGAAAATGGGCTGCAAGACTAGGTGGTTATCTTATGATGGATCTTCCATATGCCTGCATTCCTAATTATGATGGGGTTTTAGTCAGGGTTAGCCGAGAACCTTTCATTGATGGGTATTTGGAAACCTTTGAGGATGGGATGAAAAACACTTACGATGAGGGTGACTTGAGTATCGAAAGGATCAATATAGTAGAAAACAATGAAGAAGATGAGGTTATTCCACTTGTTTTCTTTATGGGAGTTAGCAATTCTGACTCTAAAGATGAGGAAGATGCTAGGTACAGAGGAGAACTTATCCATCAGGAATATTTGGGGGAAATTGCACCATCAAATGTTATTACTGCCGTGCATGAGTTGTTACAGGAAGCATCTAATAGTGAACCTGAATATTTTTTGGATGCTGCTGAACAACTCCCCAACTTACCTTTAGAGAACAGTAGGTTTAGATCGCAAAGTGGATTTGCCATATTTAATGACCTGATGATTGAAGCTTTGATCCATTCACAAGGACAAAGTAGTTTTCGCCATATCAAGGATATCAGAGAGACTATTTTAGACAATCTAGAGAGGGAGATGAAAAAATTTACCCATAGAACCTGGGAGGAAAATGCATTATTTAACGATGCCCCTGGTAAGGAGTTTTCCTTAAATAACTTAGTCACCTTTCAAACAACTATTCCACTAGAGACCATAGTGAGAGAAGTCCATCTTGTAAGATCATCAAGTAGCTTCTCTCAGTCATTGCCTGAAGATGTTGATCGCAACAAAACAATTCCACAACATGAGCAATTGGTCCCAAGGGGAAGTATTAGTAATTTTTGTTATCCTCCTAAGAATTTTCTAAGTTTCTTATTACCACGTTAGAATCCTGTCCCTGTAAGAGAAGAACAAGTACCAACATTGCTTCATCTCACATTGCTATTCCTCCTTTGTCCTCTTTGGAAGACGAAGTTGAAAGAAATATGTCCATGACTTCCAGAAAAGGAAATTTGCCAATCTCCATGGAGAAGGCACAAGTAGACACCATATATAGCTCGATGAGCTCTCTTCCATTTCCAATGACATTGAAAGAGTCTTCCATGATTTCTAGATTGTGGGTGAAATACCTAGACATACCATAATCCCACAACCTAGAGAGTCTAACGATTAGTCCTGTTATGTTGCACCTGTATCCAACACACCTTCAGGTGTACCCCAGGGAGAGAGCCAAATTTTTCGACCAGGAGGTGCATTATCGAGCAATGGTGGTCATGGTTAGGACCTTTGGTCCCTCCTTTAGGAGCACTATCGCTTAATAGCACTACTAATTGCCCTTTGCAGGGGTTTTTAACCTCGAGGTTGGTGTCTGGGGCTCCTAAGGGTTGACCACTGGGTGACATGGCTCCATATCCTGTTTACGTGCTCTCGTGGCCTCTTCTTCAGCAACGAGACATTCGTCTCTCTTCATAGCAACTTAGGACACCCTCCTGGCCCTCCAAACAACTGACACCTTCTCTCCCTGGCCTTATCTCCTCAGAGGAAGCCATCCTCCATGCCAAGCCTTTTTGATGC
The DNA here is from genome assembly GCA_001517045.1 of Pseudotsuga menziesii. NCBI lineage: Eukaryota > Viridiplantae > Streptophyta > Pinopsida > Pinales > Pinaceae > Pseudotsuga > Pseudotsuga menziesii. Next base: position 280,469 of record LPNX010377807.1, read on the forward strand.
TTTGAGGAGGGCGTTGAGGGATTTTACAGCATTCTAGGGGTTAACTGGGGTATAACGCCCTCCCACCAGCTCACTCCAACCTTTCATTCAAAGTGATTTGCTTATCTGAGCACATTTTGGAACCTTGGGGTAAAAATACCCTAGGTAGCCTACCTTGAGCCTACATAATGGCTATATTTTATTATTATTTTGTTTTAATTTTAAGTTGACATTTTATAATTTCAAATTGACATTTTAAAGGCATGTTGGCTTGAATTTTATTTATAAAAGTGAGTGTGAGATCATATAAATAGATCGTCTCACTTCATTTTTAAAAACAAGACTCATGGGATAAAACATTATGTTACTTTTTTACCCTTCTTAGGGCTCTTGGAGTGATGCGCACCTCTTGAGGAGACTTCTTTTTCTGGTTTAATGGCAATCTCTTGAAGCAACTTTGGTTCTTTCTGTTTGCTAAGGTGATGCTAGAATTGTTAGCTTAACACATGCACAAGGAGGTATTTATGCTCTTGTCTTGATTTCTCTTTGTTAAATGTTGATGTATGATGCTTGTTTATGGTTGAATGGTATTCATTAGTGCTGCATTTTGTCTATACTAGGTCATTTTCAGCCTTTTGTCACCATAGTATTGTGAAGGACGTCCTCTAGAAGGAGTCCTTATAAGTTTGGGCCTTAGGTCTTTGAGTTTTGCCCTAGCTAGGCTTCCTTTAACGAGCCCTAGCTTGCCAAACTTTGGAAAGACCTCTCAAGAGGAGGGCTGGTCACGTTCCTTTATGCCCTAGGGTTAGGGTAAAACCTTAAAACCCTTGGCTTTATTCTCATACAATTTTCCTTCAACTTAATTGCATTTTCATATGTTTATATTTTCATTTTACATGGTAGATTAGGGTAATTTTACGTCTGTAATTTTATGTTAGAAACCCTGAAAATCAAAAATTTAATTTTCTTGCCCTTTCGGGCCTCTGTAAAATCCCAAACCCTAAAATTTCGAGCCCTAAACTTCCAAGCCCTCCCGAAGATTCCTGTTATCACGAATCTTGTAGATGCCCCGTGAGATGATCCTATTCAGGACGACAGAGGAAATGCAACTAAAGTCGTGACCTACAATATCTAGGACTTCCGAAAGAACTCAAATGTCACACTAGTCGAGGATACCAGAACTTTGGACTCAATGAAACATTAATCCCACAGGGCATCCCTATGACCAAGAAACCCTAAAATTAAGGATATTGAACAGATATGCAAGGGAATCTTGGTTGAATCTCTTAGTTAAATGATTAATTAGAGTTTAAAACTAAAACCGAGAGATTCAGAGCATCCAGGTGAAAGCCCCAATATTGCCTTAGGGTTTTTGCAGGAAAATTGGGATCTAGGGAAAAATGGTGAAATTAAGTAAAACTAGACACTTGGATTGGTTGTTGGGTGCAAGATTAGGCGAATGGAAATGAAACCAACAATACCCAGTTTGCGGTTTGTGAAAAAGACCACTTTCCCCAAAGGAGGCGTTTTCCCTTAGTAATTGGCCAGTGCTTTGAAAGGGAAAATGGAGTCCGATTAAGCCGAAAATTTAAATCTAGGGGTTTTATGTTAAATCAAAAGTGAGTTTTTAATTTTATAGCTCGCCGCAAGCTAGAACTTATGAAACTACGAAACGAGTGTTTTAATATTATGGAATGATGAGCAATGCATGTACAGAAAATAAAAGAAGAAAAACTTACCTGCGAGACATATCTGGAACTCGTAGATGGATTGAGAAATGATGAAGAATGCCGATCTCCCGTCAAAATGAACTTTCCCGAGTAAGATCTTGATATTGTTATGCCATAGTCAGTCACCCTTGCGCCCCCCTTCAACCTGCCAAATTAGAGAAAATCAACCGATTTGACAAACGAATGAGATCTGCAAAATACAGAAAGGAAAAGGGAATAAAAAATCATTAAGAAGAAGATACTCCCTGCACCAAACACCTTGGAGCTGAGACGAAGGTGAGTTGCCCCACAAAAACGCCTTCTCTCTCCTAGCACGCCTCCTTTTCCTGTAGATGAAAATGGGTAAAGAAAATTGCAAGATCTATCCTGAATGAAGCTCAGTATGGAAGAATGGCAATGCCAGTCATTAGATCAGAACATCCACAAGATACAAAGAAAAATAATCCCAGACAAAAATCTCTTTATTAAAATTCCGGTGCCAAAGCTCATGAATTACAATGGGGGGGGTCACCTCTCTTAAATAGTTTGAGAGAGACATAAACCCTAACTCGGCTTATCATCCAACGGTTGAGATTATAACATCATCAACGGTGGAGATCAAAATATATCCACTAATACATGTATTAAGTGACTAAGTCAAAGAGGGGGCACACTTTGCTCAAGGACGCCCCTCTAAAGTGAAATGTCACAACATAACATAAGATATGACATGATACATCATAGGAGGGGGTCACTAGGGGCTTAATTCACCCTAGGCCCCTTTACAACTTCATAATATAAGATATAAAAATGAAATACATTAATAGCCAATTAGAGGGGGCGCCTCTTGGGGGGCTTTCCTCGCTGGCTAAGCCATAAATAAATAATCTGGACATCTGCTGACTGAAAACTGCTGGAGGACTGTTCGGGATGTCGAGAAACATCATCTGTCAAAGTTGCAAGCCATTTCCTTGACCCAGGAGGCCAAATCGATTTTTTCAGTGATTTTCTAGTTTATTTTCTGCTAGTACAACCTCTGGAAAATGATAAATCCATCATAACTCACTCCAGGATGCAAACTGGGGCAAACTGACTGCTCTGGAGACATAGAAGAATGGTATAAGTGACTACTCATACCCCCTGGAACACTGCTCTACTCTAGGAGGACCAATCATAATGCCATCTGGAATAAAAAATGATCACTTGGCCAATAATTAAGTGATAATAATCACTTTTTCTGGAGAATCAAGGCCAAACTCTCAAAACTGAGAATACAGTATTGGTCTTGGGCATGTTTCGAACAAATATGGACCATGTTCTATTTTTGAGTCACAACCTTAGGAATCGTGATTGACTTGGACAACTAGGTTGACCAGGTCAAAGTACCCAAAATCAAAGTGAGATATTGTACTAGTATGATCCTGCCACATTCCAAGGTAAGACATGCTACAATGATGTGTATCGAAACCCAACTTGAGTCAGTTATTCATAATCATAGTGACTAACAATAATAATAAAATATACCTTTGCTTCTGAAAAATCTCAGTCTTCTGGAAATCTGCTTGCTCATGCCATACTTACAAAGTGTAATCAATGTGCTATAGATGGGTGATGATGGAAGAACCAGGCTAAGGCAAAGGGGAAATGCCTTTGACTGACTTTGACTCGGTGATCTATCCAACTGATATCTAATAAACTCTACCAAGGTGACATATGTATGACAAATAGCAATAGGGGATGGAGGTGCCTCATAGATCGGTGAAGTACTTGGGTATGCTTCCCTTAGACTCTAACAAGTTTTCCTTTGCAACTTTATTGCAAATATAGGTCAACCTTCAAAGGCAGGTGCCTTGGAAGCCTTTTTCTGTGGCCCTATGGGGACCATTGAGCCAAACACTATACAAAGAGTGAGTGCTCATCCTTTGACCATCGACCTTTTCAATACTTTTCACAATTCATAAGATGGTAGTCAGCCTACAAGAGCAGGTGCTCTAGAAAGCCTTCTGGGCTTCCAGTAAATGATAAGGCCTAGACCCGCTGTCAACAAGTAGTCCATAGCCCCGACAGGTTTGCCTCTCCCTGGAGCTCACACTATACAAGGAATGAGTGCTCAACCTCTTGGCCACTAACTACATTTTTTCAATATTTTATATTTTTGCATCCTTTAGATATAACTTTTATGCGTTCTGATGCTTTAGTGTTTAGCAACACTGTTATGGTGGAGCACTTGTTTTGAGGACTTAAGGAGACAACCCTCTAAACCCAGCGACACTGGCCAAGACACATACTTCATAGCCCGAGACACATAGCAACATGGAGTCTATCATACATAGTGGTTAGAATGGGGAAAGGGTCTTCAATCTCACAAGTCTCTATCAGTCTTAGTCATGGGGTAAAACAAAGATGAATGAATCTGAATGGACGGGCATAAATGATATGGAACCAACCTAGCACTAAGGTTTACACTTTGTTTGAGCATGGCATGGGCAACGGTCTTCACATTGGATTCCTTGATCAATCATAACACAGGTTAGAGCAATATAAAACATATAAGCATAGGTCACCATAATCATCCTAACATGACAAGCATAAGTGTCTGAGATACATCACAGAGCAAAACTAAACCAAGCAAATACACCCTATCTCACCATATATACCTGTCTCCAATTGATAGGCCCCTCTGTGACTGTGTGTACCAACCCCTCATCTGATGCTCTGCTGAAATGAACTAGATCATCACCAAAATGATCTCAATAGACTCTTGAATCTCAGTCCTGGCAAGGAAAATATCAAGAACAAGGTTTTGAAGTGGAATGAAGCTGTAGAGATCCATGCTGATACCCCATGTAAAAGTAACCCAAAATAGAAAAAGAGACAAGTCTGCATGCTGCATCATGGAAGCCTGGCTGAAAATGTATATGCGATAACAATTTTGCGCCCTCCCTAAAATACCGCGCCCTAAAATTTTGGGCCCTCCCTAAAATACCGCGCCATAAAAACTCGGCCTGAAATTTCGGCTGACATAGATGACTTATACTGTTGCACATGTGCATTTCTGATTGTTTGACAAATTACTTGTACTTCATTAACATCTACATATCATACGACTTGCACATCAGTATTCATTAGATACGCATTTGGCTTATTCTTGGATGAATTTGCACAATTCATATGCATGCTCATAGTGCATCTATTCCAATTTTTGATTGACTCGTTTAGGCACTGGTCACTAACTTTGCACACATATGAGATATACTTGGTGTCTAAGTGTCTTTTGCAAAGTTACATAGGGCTCTCCCCTAGGAGGTTTCGATTGCGGAAGCAGTTAGGAGAAGTGACTAAGGTGACAGTGGTCACTTTCTCCGCATATGTTTGTTGGTGGCTTGGATTGCCATTTCAACTAGTAACATTTGGGGCGGTTGCCGGGGACCTCAAACTTCTTGTTGTGACTTATCCAGGCAAGAACGACTTTTTGGTAAGTCTTGAGTCCTAGTTGTATATGATTGCATATATTTTTAGAAAGGACCAACCTGCAGGCTTATCTGGCGAATCCACAAAGAATTCAACCCACCCCATCAGTTGGGTACGTCTTTGCTTTCGATACTTTGGTGAGATTTGTTAAGCTAACTTGGCAGGTCTCTCCTGGCAACCCCACTGAAGAAAAACTAAAGAAGATCAAATCAAACATTCTCGAACAAACAATATGGGGGTGCTTGACCCGTTTGACTTCTCAAACATCCCTGACAATGGCACCAAAATGTTACCGGTTGAAATGGCAGTCCAAGCCACCAGTAAGCATGTGAGGAGGAAGTGACCACTATTACCTTAGTCAATTTCTCCCAACTTCTTCGAAAGCCTAAGCCTCCTAGGGGGAGAGCACTATTTCGACTCTGTAAAGACACTAAATGCAAAAAGATATCTCTTTCGAGGATTCCCAGTGATCAGTTCCTAATGGAGTCAATTTGATAATGAGAAGGAAAACACTCTATGCGTGAGTATGAGGCAAGCAAGTATACGTGAATTAGTAATAAACCAATAATATATCCAAATACTTCCTATGTGCAAATAATGTGAGTGATAAGAAAATACTAGCGGAGATACAAGAACTTTACCACAACTTACTAATCCCAAAACTAGCATATGCAGCATAACGTATCAGTTATTCACGGAAGTACTTATGACAACTCTCTTTATTCAGATCTCTTAGCTTGAGTATGTGCAAACCAAATGCTTACCATATTAAGGTTCCGAACAAAATGCACATGTATGTCAATATTAAGTACAAAAGTATAAGTGACATACGACAATCATTAATGCAGCATAAACACATAAAGTTTAAGGACTAATCACAACAACAATATTCATCATCATTATTATGTGTGTTCAATATGTGCGGCATTAAGTATTCAAGTATTTATAGCAGCATCAATATTCCATATTGAATTTGCATAAACAACATTAACTAACAACAATATGAGTGTGGGATAGCAACAATAAATTTGTATTCAGTATGTAACTAGGCATTAACCAAACAATTGCATCAACTTTGAACTATGTATAATGAGCATACAGTACTAACTAACCTCACTCTGTAATGAATGTATGCAGACCAAGTGTATGATGATAAAGGATGAGTACAATCCACTTACTTGTTGCAATCAAACCAACATTTGCATCATCATAAGACTAACCCTTCGATTGTTGCTGTGCAGGTCAAGGAGAAAGTGCAATAGCAAAGGGGAGGGCTGCCACTGTAAGGGAAACCCTAAGGTAGGGGTATAGAATTGTCACCTAAATAATCGAGGCTGTAATAGCCTTAGGGAGGAGTTATGAGGGTGAAAGTGTGGGAAGGGGGGGAGGGTAAGGATGCCACAACTTACCAAGGGGTGACAGAGGGGTAGGAGCAGGTTGCTACAGCAGCTCGGGGGGAGAAGTAAGGGCTGCTTCTATAGCAACAACAAACCCATGGTTTTAGCGAAGTAGACCATGGGTTTAAGGAGCAGGTTTAGGGTAGTGAGGGGTCAAAGGAGGATAGTGAAGGTTAGAATGGGAGCTAGGAAGGGCTAGCAAAGTAGGGAAAGGGACTAGGAGAGGGCAATGAGGGGAGGAGAAGCCTTTGAATGGAGTTGCGTGGGGCAAGGGAGAGCAACCAAGGGAGGAGGACTTGTTGCTAGCAACAACTAGGTTTAGGAACAGGCTTAGGGCTGACCTAAAGGATAGGCTCGAGGTCTGTTAAGGTTGCTTGGAGGGAAAAGAAAGAAAACCAAGAAGGAGAAAAACCCTAGCGAAGGAATAAAAGAGGGAAACACTGGGAAGAGCACTCGTCCTGCAATTAGAGCCAGTGTTACGTTGCACCTGTACCCAACGCACCTTCAAGTGTACCCCAGGGAGAGAGAGCCAAATTTTCCGACTAGGAGGTGTGTTATCGAGCAATGGTGGTCATGGCTGGGACCTTTGGTCTCTATTTTAGGAGTACTATGGCTTAATGACACTGCGATTTCCCTTTGCTGGGGTTTTTAACCTCGAGGTTGGAGGTTGGTGTCTAGGGCTCATAAGGGTTGACCACTGGGTCACATGGCTCCTTATCCTATTTACGTGCTTTGGTGGCCTTTGCTTCAGCAACAAGACATTTGTCTCCCTTCATAGCCACTAAGGACACCCTCCCGACCCTTCAAACAGCTGGCACCTTCCTTCCCTGGCCTTATCTCCTCAAAGGAAGCCATCCTCCATGCCATGCCTTTTTGATGCTTTGAGAAGGGCATTGAGGGATTTTACAGCATTCTAGGGGTTAGATGGGGTATAACGTCTTCCCTCCAACTCACTCCAACCTTTCGTTCAGAGTGATTTGCTTATTTGAGCACATTTTGGCACCTAGGGGTAAAAATACCCCAGGTAGCCTACCTTGAGCCTACATAATGGCTATATTTCATTATTATTTTGTTTTAAGTTTAAGTTGACATTTTATAATTTCAAATTGACATTTTAAAGGCATATCGACCTGGATTTTATTTGTAAAAGTGAGTGTAAGATCATATAGATAGATCTCCATTTTTAAAAACAAGACTCATGGGATAAAACATTATGTTACCTTTTTACCCTTCTTAGGGCTCTTGGAGTGATGCACACCTCTTGAGGAGACTTCTTTTTTTGGTTTAATGGCAATCTCTTGAAGTATCTTTGGTTCTTGCTCTTTGCTAAGGTGATGCTAGAATTGTTAACTTAACACATGCACAAGGAGGTATCTATGCTCTTGTCTTGATTTCTCTTTGTTAAATGTTGATGGATGATGCTTGTTTATGGTTGAATGGTAGCCATTAGTGCTGCATTTTGTCTAAACTAGGTCACTTTTAGCCTTTTGTCACCATAGTATTGTGAAGGACGTCCTCTAGGAATCCTTATAAGCTTGGGCCTTAGGTCTCTGAGTTTTACCCTAGCTAGGCTTCCTTTAACGAGCCCTTGTGGCTGTTGGAGAAGGCCCTAGCTTGCCAAACTTCGGAAAGACCTCTCAAGGGGAAGGCTGCTCGCCTTCCTTGATGCCCTATGGTTAGGGTAAAACCTTTAAACCCTTGGCTTTATTCTCATACAATTTTCCTTCAATTTAATTGCATTTTCATATGTTTATATTTGCATTTTACATGGTAGATTAGGGTAATTTTAGGTCTGTAATTTTATGTTAGAAACCCTGAATATAAAAAATTTAATTTTTTTGCACTTTTGGGCCTCCCTAAAATTCTACGCCTTAAAATTTTGAGCCCTCCCTAAAATACCGTGTCCTAAAATCTCGGCCTCAAAATTTCGTCTGTCATAGATGACTTATACTTCTGTACATATGCATTTCTGATTGTTTGACAAATTACTTGTACTTCGTTAATATTTACATATCATACTATTTACACACTGGTATTCATTAGATGCGCAATTGGATTATCCTTGGTTGCACTTGCACAATTCATATGCATGCTCATAGTACAACTATTCCACTTTTTGATTGACTCCTTTAGACTCTGGTCACTAACCTTGCACACATTTGAGATATACTTGGCGTCTAAGTGTCTTTTGCAAAGTTACATAAGAGTCTCCCCTAGGAGGTTTCGACTTTCAAAGAAGTTAGGAGAAGTGACTAAGGTGACAGTGGTCACTTTCTCCGCATATGTTTGCTAGTGTCTTGGATTGCCATTTCAACCGGTAACAAGTCCAACGAAAGAAGAAGTGAGGTAAGAGAGGTTTTGGTGTTGATCTCACTCGCAAGAGGACGTATTTGCTGGAGGGCAACTCAGAGGGGTGACTTTCTCTCTCTGTTCAAATTGATGCATGGAATTTTGCTTAGCATTTGATTCGTGAATCCTTTGTTTCTTCTTGCATGTATTTCTTTCTTGTTGGACTTAAATTCAAGCACATTTTGGTTGATTCTTCTTGTGTTTGGTTTCTCTTTGGCAAGAGTAAGCACTAGGTAAATTGAATCTTAAATCGAAATTAAAATCAAGGTTCCAAGTTGACAATGTTGGACAAAGGGAGGCAACTCATGGCATTGCTCATTTCTAGGTAAGTTAAATCTCTTCTACCCTTTCTTTTTCAGTATTTCCATTCTTGGGTCTCATAATAAAATTAAAACCCTAGTTTGTAGGTTCACCTACTTCTAAGTTGTGGCCACCTTTAATATTTAAAACCTGGGTTGGAGGTTACCTAAAACCTTTAGGGACCATGTTTCATGTTAATCGGACTCCATTTGCCCATCCAAAGCACTAGTCTCTCTTGGGGAAAACCGCCCTCCTTGGGGAATTACTCATTTTGGCTTGAACCTTGATCTAGGTATTGCTAGAAGCACTTTTAATTGACATATCCTTCACCTAGCAATTAATTTGTGTGCCTAATTTAATTTAATTTTACCTCTTTGCCCTTGGATTTGATTTTCATAGCTAAACCCTAGGACAAATTGGGGCTTTTTATATAAGTACATCTCATCTCTTAGAATTTGATTCAATCTTTAATTAACCATAAGAACTAAAGATATTTCATCAAGATACTTTCCCTAAACTCACCGAATCTATCTTTATTAAGGTTTTCTTGATTATAGGGACGCCCCCTAGGGTTAGCTAATAGCTTTGTCTGAAGTGCTGGTAGCCTTGACTGGTATCACAACTCAACTTATTCAGAGGTCTTGACTATCGTAAATCGCAACTTTAGTTACCTTCCCCTCTACCATCTTGGATAAGATGACTTCAAGGGGCAACTACAAGATTTGTGATAATAGTAACCTTGGATAATTGAAGGAGTTTGCTGCTGTAATTTTCTGGTTCCTTCCATGTTTGAAGGGTTGTTTTACTAAAGAAGATTAAATTGGGCATGCTATGGTTCTCTTGATCTTGTGTCGAAATCAAGTTTGAAGATATGATGTATTGTTGGTTGTTTGTTCTAAGAAGGCTGTGTTATCACAGATCTTGTAGTTGCCCCGATAAAGTATTCCTATACAGGATGGCTGAGGGGACAGACAACCAAAGTCGTGATCTACGACAACCCTAACCCCCAAAAGATGGATGGTTGTCACATTGGTTAGGGATTCCTTCACTTTATGCCACTGAACGCCCGAGTGACAATGGGGGAGACTCGATCTTATCTTGAAAGGACAGATCTACAGCTAATCACCAGATCAAGCCAGAAAAAGTGAATACGTAGGGTAAGAGTCGGAAACCCTAGATTTAAGGGAAAAGCCACAATTCAAGGAGTATTCGAGTATGGGTGTTTAAGGATTATTGAAATGATACTCGAATCTATTAGATCAATGACTTAAAGAGTTTAAAACAGATCTGGGGTTGGTGTGTGTGTTCAAATGACCAGACCCGAGATACTGGGGGGGTTTAATTAGGAATATGGAAAATACCCAAGACAAGGTTGATATAATGAAATTAGGCCTTCAGCACACCTACTTGGATGAAAGATTTGACAATGAAAATATCCAAGCAAAACTAGAACAAAAACAGAGGGAAACTGGCTGACTGTTTAAAGAGGGGCATTTTCGCTCTCCTAAGACCAATGACTGGAGATGGGCATAGGAGTCCAATGTTGAAGCCTAGGAAGGAGAGAGGGTTTTTCAGTATGCCGGACAAAAACCAGCTTGCCAAATTTGCAGATTCCCAGTGCAAATTGGTCCAGTGAATTTTCCTAAGTCTAAACAAGGTTTTTTCAATAAAAGCACTGATGGGCAATGCATATAGAAATTAAAAGAGGGAGAAATTACTTGTGAGACGTATCTGGATCTTGTAGATGACCTCAGAAGTGATGAAGAACGTTGCTTTCTTGATCAAATGAGCATTTCCAGAGAGGATCTTGATGTTGTTGAGCTTCAACCAATCACCCTAGCGCCACTTTCACCCTGCCAAGCCAGAGAAAATCAAATGATAAGACAGATGAACGAGATCTACAGAATAAGGAAAGAATGAGCAGTAAAAATTCATAGAGAAAGAGATACTCCCTGAATTGAACACCCAAGAGTTGGGACGATGGTGAGTTTCCCCACAGATGCACCCTCTTCCATAGTGCGCCTCCTTTCCTGCAAATGAAATGGGTAAAGGAAAAATATGCAAGATCTATCCCGAAGCAAACTCAGTACAGAAGAGCAGCAATGGCAATCATCAAATCATCAACTCGTTTACAAGAACTCAAAAAGTAATCCTAGACAAAATCTTCTTTATTCAATATTCTGGTGCCAGAGTTCATGAATTACAATGGGGGGGGTTACCTCTCTTAAATAGTTGGAGAGTGTGCCCACATTCTAACTAGCTATCATCTGATGATCGAGATTAAGACATCTTTGACGGTGGAGATCATCAATACAAAGATCAATACATGGATCAAGCGACCAGGTCAACAAGGGGGGTGCACTTTGCTCAAGGACGCCTATCGTAGGTGAAAGTCACGATATAACATAAAGTGTGACATGATAATACATAGGAGGGGGTCTCTAGGGGCTTAATTCACCCTAGGACCCATTACAACCTCGAATCATATGATATAACAATGAAATACACCATTAGCCAACTTGAGGGGGCGACCCTCGGGGGGCTTTCCTCACTGGTTGAGCCAAAATAAAATAATCCGGACATCTGTTGAGTGAAAACTGTTGGAGGACTGTCCGGGATGCTGGAACACATCATCTGCCAAAATTCTAAGCCATTTCCTTGACCTAAGAGGCCAAATCGATTTTTTCAGTGAATTCTCTAGTTCATTTTTTGTTGGTACATCCTCTGAAACTGATAAAAAACACCATAACTCTGTTCAGGATGAGAACTGGGGCAAAGCAACTGCTTTGGATGATACAGAGACACAAAAGAATGGTATAAGTGACTACTCATACCCCTTGGAGCACTGCACTGCTCTAGGAGAACCCAACATAATGCCATCTGAAATAAAATTTGATCATTTGGCCAATAATAAAGTGATAATAATCACGGATTTGGAGATCTAGGGACAAACACTCAAAACTGAAACCGTAGTATTGGTCCTGGGCATGTCTAGAACAAATATAGACCATATTGTTTTCTGAGTCACTACCTTGGGGACCGTGCTTGGCTTGGTCAACTGGGTTGACTAGGTCAAAGTACCCAAACTGAAGGGGACATACTGCATCAATATAATCCTGTAAGCATTCAGGGTACGAAATGCTCCAATGGTGAATATCAGAACCAAGCTTAAATCAATGTTATTCATAACCATGGTGATAATAATAATAATAATGTTGGACACAATGGCCACAATGAGACCGGGAGGGGGGGTGAATCAGTGTGTGAGAAATTTTAAACTTTTTACCTTCTTTTAGTCAACCAGAGCATATCAATCATTATGTCATCAATTGCATCATCAAATTCATCATGAGTCATAAGCACAACATCACATCCAAAGAGACAAGAACATATAGAATTTTGATCTTTATTTATTGTACATGGAAGACAACAATCTTCTCAATTACATGGAAGACAACAATCTTCTCGATTACAATCAACACTAACTGATGAAAAGAGCACCAACTCTCATAACAGGACCCAACTTGGTTTTCTTAGCTCCAACTAAGAAGGATTTGAGGAATTCAATTCTCAAGTGCAAGACTCTTTTTGCAAGCAATCATATGGCTTTGCTGCACAACCAACCTCTGCTTTGCACATCAATCTCTGGTCATCACTCTGATGGTCAACATTGCTCATCACTTCTACTCATTATTGCTGCTCAAGTATCTCTGCAAATCAACTTTGCTCATCACTGCTGGTCATTCTTTTCGGCTCATTAATACTGCTGATCAATTTGTTCATGTACACATCATTGTACACCTCATCATACACAATTACTGAACAAGTAATTATGCTATGCTTTCATTGAACATAAGGTACGCATCATCATGCATCATCATCATAGGTATGCATCATCGTCATAGGGTATGCATCCTCATCATCAAATATACATCATCATCATCTTAGTGTGCACCGTTTATGCATCACCATCATCATCAAGTATACATCACAGTGCATAGGAGAGCATCATAACACTATGGTAAGCATGTACATCATATTGTATAGGAGTGCATCAACATCATAGAGTGTACATCACTATCACATGCATTATCATCATAAAGTGTATCATATCATAGCATAAAGGTATGCAACATCATTATCATCGCCTCCATAATGACTCCAAATATATATACCAATATAGAGGCTCACATACTAAGATCAAAGATGAACTCTATCCATGAGAGACATGTGCCATCGCAAGAGAAACCCAAAAGCATGAACCATACCTTTTCGAAGATCACAAGATGAAGAAACAATAGAAAAACCAAAATAAGCTCTAGATCATGTCACCACATAGCCCTCGTAACAAGCTTTCCAACAAGCCAAGAATTTTGTAATTTTGATTCCGTATGAGAACGTTATGCCAATTTTAGTGAAGATGCCCAAAAATTTCTCCTCCACAAAATTTCGCACTTTTCTCCAGGAGTTGTGAAAATACAGAGAGAATTGATGATGAACAAATGAAATGTTTGATATTTTATTTATATAGGTTGTGGAGGAAAGTTAGTACCTCGAACTAGACCGACATGCAATTCAAAATTACAAATAATTAAATTCCCTTTTGTTTGGTCGGCTGACCCAAAAAGGTGGGGTGTACCAACTTCAAAAATTCATATCTCTTCAACCGTAAGGAGTTAGAAGATGCTCCACATATCAATGGAAATGCCTTAACGAGGACTATCTCCTTATGATTGGTTAATTTGCAAATTCTTGGTCTAATACCCTTCAATTCTTCAATATGTTCAGGACGTCAAAGACCCCACACATGAGGGTGCCAAAGACCATACCACCAACTACAAGAGTTTCAAAGTCTTCTTCAACATATCAAGGCACTTCCATGGACTCTACCTCCATCTACATCCCAATAGCCATATAACCACAAAGAGGACCATACATCCACCATCAACAAGCTACCAAGTGTGTGGGTTCAAGACCCAAGGCACCACATGCAAGGGTTTCAAGGACTTTTTCAAAGATATCATATAATATTTAAACAAGATACTTTCCATGGACTCCAAGCCCATCACATAGGACTCCATCACCAAGTGATGAGGGCATCATGACCAGAGATTCCATCGTATCAAAGGCTCCAACAATCATGGGCTTACAAACCACCATATGTATGGATTCCAAGACCCAAATCATTTCCAAATGCACCATCAATGATCATATAGTGTCCAAGGGTCATCATGCCGCCATTTATGTGGGTGCCAAACCTTCTCATGCCTAATGACCATCTCCAAGGGTTCCATGACCCCAACAAGGGCTACACGGGCATCAAGATCTTCATCAAGGGTTCCAAGTCTTCATAAAGTCATTAATGACCACATCATCACCTTTAAGGACCATTAAGCCATCAAATGTGGGTCCAAGGGCTTCTTCAGGGCTTCTTCATCAAGCAAGGGGCTTCATAGGCTTCTTCAACCACTTCAACCACATCGAGAGACCTCCAAGGGTCAATATACATCATGACATCACCTATGGGGATGCTAAACCTTCTCCTGGGGTACCATGACACCATCAGAGCATGAATGCCGACATAATGGGTCATTAACGCTTCTCCAACCCATATAGGGCTTCACCATCATTCACAAAGGCTTCAACACCATCAGCAGGGTCTTCAGCATCTTCAACAAGGTAGTGGCTCCAAGATCCAATCTTGTGGGTACAAGGACCTTGTCAACTGGGTACAAGGTGCTTCAAGGCACAAACCCACTTTGTAAGGGGTCCAAGGCACTGCAAGTGGGACTTGGTGGCATTAGTGACAACCTGTGGAGCCACTGCAAGTCCATATTGGCATCAATGACAATTTCATCAATAAATAAAAGATATACCTGTGCTTTTGAAGAATCTCAAGACCTTCAGGAAGTCTGCTTGTTCATGCCATACTTACAAAGTGTAAACAATGTGCTATTGATGGGTGAGGATGGAAGAACAAGGTTAAGGAAAGGGGGATGACTTTTAACTGACTTTGACTAAGTGATCTATCTGAATGACAAACAATACACTCAACCAAGGTGACATATGTATGGCAGATAACAATAGGGGATGGAGGTGTCTCATAGATGGATAAAGTACTTGGATATGCTTCCCTCAGACTCTAGCAAGTTTTTCTTTGCACTTATTTGCAATATAGGTCAATCTTCAAAGGTAGGTGGCCCTGGAATCCTTCTCGGCTCCAGTATTGACAAAGACACAACATTTGCAGGCTAGTCTCACCCTGTTTCCCTGTGGGGGAAAATGAGTCGAACACTATACAAAGAGTGAGTGCTCATCCTTTGACCATTAACCTTTTTCAATACATTTCACATTTCACAAGATAGTAGGCAGCCTACAAGAGCAGGCGCCCTGGAAATCCTTCTAGGCTCTAGTAAATGACTAATGCATAGAGCTGTTGCCAACGAGCAGTCCATAGCCCCGACGAGTTTGCCTCTCCCTGTTGCCCTTGTGGAGGGAAGATGAGCCTTACATTATACAAAGAACGAGTGCTCAACCCCTTGGGCACTGACTACCTTTTAAACATTTATACTCTTGCATCCTTTAGATATAGCTTTTATGCATTCTGATGCTTTAGTGTTTAGCAACACTATTATGGTGGAGCACTTATTTCGAGAACTAAAGGAGAACTACCCTGTGAACCCAGCCACACTGGCCAAGCCACATACTTCATAGCTAGAGACACATAACAACATGGAGTCCATCATACATAGGGGTCACAATGGGGAAACTATCTTCAATCTCACAAGTCTCAATTAGTCTAAGTCATGGGACAATCATTTGACAATGAATGAATTGGATGGATGGGGAGTCGGGACAAGTGACACATGGAGCCATCAAAGCACTAAGGTTTACTATTTGTATGAGCATGGCATGAACAACAACCTTCACATCACATCCTTTAATTAGTCATAACACAAGTTAAAGCATTAGTACATATAAGCATAAGTCACCATTATCATCCGAATATGACAAGCATAGGTGTTTGACATGCATCAAGAGCAAAATGAAACCAAAGAAGCATATACCTGATCTCACCACATATACCTATCTCCAATTGATAGGCCCCTCTATAATTGTGTTGTCCAACTCTGATCTGCTGCTTTGCTCCAATGAACTAGGTCATCACTGAAATCATCTCAATGGATTAATGAGTCTTAGACCTGGCAAGGAAAATCTGATGAACAAGGCTCTAGAATGGCTGAAGTTGTAATAATCCATGCTAATATCCCATGTAAAATATAACACGGAATAGAATAAAAGATAAGTCTGTATGCTACATCATGGTAGCCCAGATGCAAAAAGTATGTGATAACAAGCTATCTTACTTCTACTTCATCTTGAGTTTCATATTATGGTTGTTCTTTCTTTGTTAAATGGTTGCACGTTATTCTTAGCTGTAATTTCATAGTTTGATCGTGCATCTTTTATAAAGGCTCTCACTTATTCTTGCATCATCTAAAAATATGTTTTGGAATAGTTATGGCTTAAGTCACATGACACGATGACATGGGACATGAAGGACATGTGGATACGAGTGTCAGACATGGGACACGATGACCTCGAAAATAGGACATAGGGGAAACATCTCTCTCTCTCTCTCTCTATATATATATATATATATTAACAAAATGAAAATATAGACATATATATTCATTTTTTTTAAAAACTAGAACATTTACCAATATTCAATACTCATTACAAATTCATAGACTCATAAAAATAAAGTTAGGAACATAAATTGCCAATTGGAGATTTCTCATTAAGTCTTCAAAATCAAAATGTATGAATGATTACATAGATGTGGGAATGCCACTAGAAAATAGAAAATAGGGCAGATCGAAATGGAAGAATCTCATCTATCAATAGTCCTCCTCCATGTCAAAATCAACAAAATCAACACCACTGTCATTGCTCTCTCCTCCATCGTCCTCGTCCTCCTCTAATCCCAATCCAAGATTTGCATCTGTTGGTGTGGAGGATGACCCCTCAAGAGTATCACCATCATTAAACATGATCGGCTCTAGCACTGGATCATTAAGATCCATGTTGACTAATGCCAACTCAATAGTGTTGTCCAAACCCATATCATTAGGAAACACATACCACATCTTTGTCTTTCCGTTTATCCACTCCTCCCTCTTCCTGTAAATAAGATGAAGGTTGGTGTGCACATACAACATTGTCTCTACCTAGGAGTGCCCTAACTTGATATTTTTCACACTGTACAAGTTTCCATATGTGCTCCAATTCCTCTCACAACAAGAGGATGAAGTAACCCGATAGAAGATCCTCAAGGCCAACTACTGTAAAATAGGGCATGCTACCCCATGAGTTTCCCACCAAGCCTAAGGCTTCTTAATCCCCCTATCTCTAAGCACATCATAGCCTCCAAATCTCCTAGTTCTAATGAAAAACTCTACGAATCCCTCACCCACCTCATCAAAGGGATGCTCTATCCTAATATATCCGTCTAAATACTAACTTCCTTCCTTGTGAACTCTCTTCATCTATGTGAGGAGCGAATCTGTGTGAGGCCCCACCATTGAGCCACTCACGACTGTAGAACCTAGGGTTCGATGAATGGGACAAGCAATGCAAAGGTGTACAATTTGTATCCTGTAAGAATATCTTATTGGTGGTGAATAAGCTATTTGCTAATGCCCCATACTCAGGGCACTCATTTTGTAAAATAATGGTCTTCATAGACTCAATCATGGAATCCCACCCCTCATAAACATATCCTAAGATGGGTTGGTCCGTGTTTGAAAACCACAACAAAGAAATGACTTGCTCAATGATCTTAATGGTAAGATCGATCTACCCTCTCCCACCAACCATCATCTAACATTGTGTCATTGACCTATTTTAAAGCAATCTGATTTGTCTTTCTCCAAAAGAACCAAAACTTTGAAATAACCATGGACCTAAGAGCAGTTTTGACCTCCCTCAACCTCTTAAGCATGATAAATGAGGGAGCAAAATGAGTATCTGCAATCTTCAACACTAATAGATTTTGCGTACTCTTTGTAGATTGTGAGGGCATAGGTGTGGTTTTGTACAAAATTGCGAATATGGCATGCATCATCAATAAGATTGCCAATCCATTTCACATTTGAAGTAATAGATTTGAGTGCTAAATTCAAAGAATGAACATTTCAAAGAGTTCAAAATAGTTGTCGATTTAGTTTCCACAATCATGCTAGTAGCCTTATCGGTGATGATTTGTACACAAGAATCAACACCTACATTTTTAATGACTTTGATGAACAAGTCAACCATATATTGTGCATCCTTGTATTTCCTAAGAGCATCCACTGCTTTCAAGAACACCGATCCGTTTTGGGAAGACACCGTGAAATTGATGAGTGGATGGCATGTTGCATCCGTCCATCCATCATAAACAATACCGACACCAAATGAGGGCCATGTGTTAAACTAGTAGCAACAAGGAAGGTCTCCTTGCATGCAGAAGACTTAAATTAGGAAACCAGTTGTATTTAATTTACTTTTCCTAAGTTTACTTTGGAAAATAAATTAAAGTGATCTAAATTAACTTTAGTGGACCACTAGTTAAAGTGAAAGTGAAATTAGGGTTTTTGCTTTACCACTAGTTAAAGTGAAAGTGAAATTAGGGTTTTCGCTTTACCTAAAGTTATAAAAGAGAGATCAATTGGTGGAGAGAACACACACACTTTTATTCCGACAGAGACAAGATATAGACACGGAGAGAAAGTCAGACAGAGGATTTAGTTGAGAAGATGGAGGAGCGAGCAACAGGATCATCGAGCTTCGTACAGCTGGGCCATACACTCACACAGGAGGGTGTTGAGGTTTAGCTGGGATTTTCCCAGTGATTCCGCCGGAAACTGCATTCGCCAGGTTTGGGTGAATTTGCAGTGATTGTAAAAGTTCCATATTTTCTCATAATAAAATCTATAGCTGACTGTTGCACCGGTTTTCCCATCTTGGGTTTTTCTGGGGGTTTCCATACCCAAAATAATAGTGTCAATATTGTGATGTGATGTTGTGATTTATTTCTCAGTTTTATATTTCGCTGCATATTGTAAAAGATATTCATGTGTGGTTATCAATTGATATTTTGCATGCACTGTTTAGCCCTAGTTGAATATTAAAGGAAAATTTACATGGTATCAAAGCTCTGGTGAGCTAAAGCTGAGAGATTTGCAGCAACATTGATATATCAGGGGTAGATCTATAGGAAGACACAAACCTAGACTTCCAGATCCAGGGTTTGACAGGTACACTTCACTATGGCCATGCAGTTGAGAGTTGAGGATAGACTCCAGGGTGCTCAGAATTTTCCTACATGGAAAGAGAGGATCACAAGGATCCTAGACGTCGGTGATGCTGAGGAGCACATTGACTCCACAAAAGTTGCACCCACAGATCCGACAGATCTGATAGCCTGGAAGAAGATTGATTCCAAATCCATGCTGATTATCATGGATGGAGTGAAGGACCATATAGTCCCTCACCTTTCTGGTAAGAAGACCGCATTGGAGATGTGGAAGGCTTTGGGAAGTCTGTACCAGAGCAAGAATGAGAACCAGAGGATGGTGTTGTAAGAGAGGATGCGCAACACCAAGATGACCAAGGGAGAAGGAGTAGTGCCTTATCTCACGAGGCTCACACAGATCAAGGATGAGCTTGGAGCTGTTGGCTTTAAGACAGATGATGAGGAGCTAGTTCGGATAGCCCTCAATGGCTTCTCTAAGCCATGGGACACCTTTGTCAAAGGTGTTGTGGCTAGGGAGAAGCTCCCTGATTGGCAGAGACTATGGGATGACTTTGTGCAGGAGGAGACCCGCATGGGTCAAGGATCAGGCTCATCCAGCAATGCCCCACAGATTGTGGATGAGGAGGCTCTAGCCCTTACAGGGAAGAGCAAGGGGAAGGCAAAGAGGAAGAAGGATGGTAAGAAGAACCTTGACAAGTCAAGGGTCAAGTGTTTTATCTGCCACAAGTAGGGACACTTTGCCTCCCAGTGCCCAGACAAGAAGAAGAAGAGTAACACTCAGATGGCTGGATCTGCAGAGGTGGATGAGTTTAGCGAGAACTTCGATGAGGATTTTTGCTTGATAGCTTGCATGGCAAGCACCACAAGGAGCAGCATATCGTACATTGACAATGGAGCATCTAGTCACATGACTGGACAGAAGAGATTCTTCAGAGACTTGCAGGAGGGTGGAACAGGGATCCACGTTGAGTTGGGTGATGATGTGTGGTATCAGGCGCAAGGAGTTGGAACTGTTTCATTTGAGAGGGAGTCTGGAAAACCCCTCAGTTTTGCTGACGTGTTATATGTTCCAGGACTGACCAAGAACCTTATATCAGTCTCCACTCTGGAGGACAAGGGATATCAGGTGAAGTTCCGTGACCATAGAGTGCATATCAGGCCCAAGGAGTCAGATAGGAGCTTGGATCGGGTGATTGGTAGGAGGAGCCGAAAAGTGTACAGATTACACTTTGAGCCTGCAAAGGCTTTAGTCAGCAGCAGCATCAGTCGGGGTGAGTTGTGGCATAGGAGGATGGCACACTTACACCATGGAGCACTGAAGCATTTGAGACAGGCAGTCATTGGAGTTCCTCATGTACTGGAGGAAAAGCATAGCCACTGCAAGGGTTGTGCTTTGGGGAAGAACATCAGGAATCCTTTCCCACAGAGTGCGCACAAGTCTAAGGAGCCCTTGGACTTGGTGCATTCGGATATATGCGGACCTATGAGTGTCCATTCGTTCAGTGGTTACACTTACTGCGTAACCTTCATTGATGACTATTCCAAGAAAACCTAGATCTATTTCCTGAAGGCCAAGTCAGAGGTCTTTGAGAAGTTCCGAGAGTTCAAGACTCTTGTGGAGAACCAAACATGAAAGAAGATTCGGGTGTTGAGGACAAATAACGGGGGTGAGTACACTTCCAATGAGTTCATGGAGTATTGTTCGGCTGAGGGGATCAAGAAGGAGCACACTGTGCCCCATACCCCACAGCAGAATGGAGTTGAAGAGCGGAAGAACAAGACTATGGTTGGAGCAACCAAGGCCATGCTATTTGATGAGGGATTACCACTATTTCTCTGGGCCGAGGCATACAGGACTGCAGTATACATTCAGAATAGGTGTCCCCACACAGCCTTGGGGAGGAAGACACCAGAGGAAGTCTTCACAGGCACTGGGCCAGATGTGAGTCACATTCGCATATTCGACAGTGTCTGCTATTGTCATGTTCATTCTGACAATAGGAAGAAGTTGGACCCTTCTGGAGAGAAGGGGTTACTTGTTGGTTACCACGAGATTTCGAAGGAATATAGAGTTTACATTCCTGCTCGCAGGAGGATCATTGTGAGTAGGGATGTCCATTTCGATGAGGACAGGGCCTTGCGGAGATCCCTGGACTTACCAGCAGAGCAGAAGCCAGCACATGAGTTGGGAGTCAAGTTGGAGGAGCCAGATGTACAGGTACAGGTACAGACACAGAGCACAGGTTCTAGTGGTCAGAGAGAGTCAGGTGGACAGGATCCTTCAGTCATTGACTTGAAGGATGAGCTACAACAAGAGACAGATATCCAGCAGCCGCAACAGATTGACACTAGGCCAAGGCCTAAGTGGTTTAGATCCACAGTGCAGGATTCCAGGCAGGTAGATCCTCCACAGACATCTTTTAGACGGAGTGTACCACCAAAGAGGGTTAGTTATATGGCATTGATGACAGAGTTGATTAACTCTGAACCTTCCAGCTTCAAGGAGGCTGCACAACATGAGGTGTGGAAGGAAGCTATGGTTGAGGAGTATGACTCCATTATGAAAAACCAGGTATGGGAGGTTGTGCCGAGGCCACAAGGGAAAAAGGTGGTGGGATCCAGATGGATCTACAAGGTGAAGCATGCAGTAGATGGAAGCGTGGATAAGTACAAGGCGTGCTTCGTGGCAAAGGGGTTTTCACAGAAGGAGGCTATTGATTATGAGGATACCTTCGCCCCTGTTTCCAGGTATTCTTCCATTCAGACCATTATTTCACTAGCAGTTGAGATGGGTTGGCGTGTCCATCAGATGGACGTCAACAGAGTGATAGAGGAGGAGGTGTATATTGAGCAGCCAGAGGGGTTTGATGTGGAGAACAGGGAGGCGCATGTATGCAGACTGCATCGAGCTCTTTACGGGCTCAAGCAGGCACCTCGAGCATGGTACTCGAGAATTGACAACTATCTACAGGAGATGGGATTTCAGCAGAGTGAGGCTGACCACAACCTGTACTTCTTGATAGGCGAGGTGCCTCTCATGCTGGTCTTATATGTGGATGATCTCTTTTTGACAGGAGATGAGAAGCTGATTGGAGACTGTAAGTCCAACCTTGCAGTAGAGTTTGAGGTGAAAGACCTTGGGTTGATGCATTACTTTTTGGGCTTGGAGGTTTGACAGAGAGATGGATGCCTCTTCATCGAACAGGGGAAGTATGCAGTAGAGATCCTGAAGAGATTCAGGATGGAGGACTGCAAGCCTATGGCCATACCTCTAGTTTCCAACTGGAGGAAGATTGATGCATCAGGATCAGACGGATTTGATCCTACCTTGTATCGTCAACTTATTAGATCGCTTATGTATCTGGTCAACACTTGACCAGACATCAGCTTTGCAGTCAACTCTTTGAGTCAGTTCATGGTGGACCCTCGGAGAGTGCATTGAACGTTTGCGAAGCATATACTTTGCTACATAAGAGGTACAGTGGAGTATGGATTGGTTTATGAGCGCAGGGGGAGTGTACAATTAGCAGGTTTCACAGATGCTGACTGGGAAGGATGTGTAGAGGACCAGAAGAATACTTTAGGTTGTTGTTTCAGCATCGGATCAAGGGTTGTCTCTTGGTTCAGCAGGAAGCAGAAGTCAGTTGCATTGAGCTCGGCAGAGGCTGAGTACATGGCAGCCGGCATGGCTGCTGTGAGGGTATGTGGCCGAGGAAGTTACTTGCAGGGTTGTTCTAGTGTGAGATAGAGGCTACAGTAGTTCACTGTGACAATCAGAGTGGCATCAGGCTATCTGAGAATCCAGTGTTCCATGACCGGAGCAAACACATAGACATCAGATACCACTTCTTGAGAGATTGTGTTCATAGGGGAACCATTCGGTTGGATTACATACAAACAGATGAGCAGGTGGCAGACATTTTCACCAAGGCACTTTGCAGATAGAGTCTTGTGAAGTTCAGGGATAAGTTGGGGTTGCTACCGAATCCCTTCCTCGTTGAGAGGGAGTGTTAAACTGGTAGCAACAAGAAATGTCTTCCTGCATGCATGTGTTCTTGCATGCAGAAGACTTAAATTAGGAAACCAATTGTATTTAATTTACTTTTCCTAAGTTTACTTTGGAAAATAAATTAAAGTGATCTAAATTAACTTTAGTGAACCACTAGTTAAAGTGAAAATGAAATTAGGGTTTTTGCTTTACTGCTAGTTAAAGTGAAAGTGAAATTAGGGTTTTTGCTTTACCTAAAGTTATAAAAGAGAGATCAATTGGTGGAGAGAACACACACACTTGTATTTCGACAGAGACAGGATACAGACAGGAAGAGAAAGTCAGACAAAGGATTTAGTTGAGAAGACGGAGGAGCGAGCATCACGATCATCGAGCTTCGTACAACTAGGCTGTGCACTCACACAGGAGGGTGTTGAGGTTTAGCTGGGATTTTCCTAGTGATTCCGCCGAGTACTGCATTCGCCAGGTTTGGGTGAATTTGCAGTGATTGTAAAAGTTCCATATTTTCTCATAATAAAATCTATATCTGACTGTTGCATCAATTTTCCCATCTTGGGTTTTTTCTGGGGGTTTCCATACCCAAAATAATAGTGTCAATATTGTGATGTGATGTTGTGATTTATTTCTCAGTTTTATATTCCGCTGCATACTGTAAAAGATATTCATGTGTGGTTATTAGTTGATATTTTTCATGCACTGTTTAGCCCTAGTTGAATATTAAAGGAAAATTTACACCATGATGATTTAATGGGCTCTAATATTTTATCCACCTCCTTTGCCTTGACAAACAATGTGGTTCTAAGATTTTCTAAACTAGAAGGCACATAACCAGTTGGAGCTCGTTCAATTAGACCTCGACATATCTCAAGAAACAATGTTGATCGTGCAACATTAAATGAAATGAAGTTGAGATAGAAGAAGAAATCAATGGTGAGATCCATCTCCTCGCTTCTCTTGTTGGAAAATCTTGTCCATTGGACCACTTGGAGTTGGCCTCTTTCTTGTTGGTTGAACTTCAACCTCACTCCCATATCTACTAGTGCTAGATGGTTTCTTCAAAGATGGAAGAGGATCTTCATTTTTGTGTATCCTACTTGCTGCTGCCACCTTCCCCAAGCCAACTGCATCCTCTTTTTCTGTCTTCCTTTGTTTGGTAAGAGTTACTACTTTACATGCTCCAAGCCCACAAGGTGGGTGCAACAAATGGCCCTAACCTGGTAGTAGGTTCTCTTGCACTCAAGATTGCAAAAATTACAAGTCCAAAGCACATTCCCTCCCCCAAATAATTTTCCCCAAGCCCTTGTTTCCATGTTACATACTTCCACACAAGGTTACTTGGGAGTGGGAGCAGGAAGCGAAATTTTTAGAAGCTTCCGGTTAGGAAGTGTTTTTTATATAATATATATTTTTAATATATTTTGATGCATATATGCCAACAAATGCTTGTAGAATGTTGAATTAGTCATGGAAAGCATAAAAACATGAAATAAACCATAACATGATAAATCATAATACCATATAACATCATTCATCAACCATCAATGATTCAATGATCAATCAATTATCATATACTAGCAAATTCATCAAACATAGGTGCATTATCCATAACACCAAGTTATCAACCTTACAGCTTCAGAGTTCAACTTCAAACTTCAAACTTGAATTGCCATGTAATGTTCACAAAATATACCATAATAAATATAAAAGAGTTTAAGAGTCAATGACTCAAGTTCTCGAATCTCAACAGTGCAGAAACTTGAAAGTACTGTAAATAAGAAAATACAAGAAAAGTAGATTTTATGGATGTTTCCTCTTGCCACGAGAAATACCTAATTTCATTTGCCGTTGTCTATGTTATGTTCATGAACAGAGAGAGCGGGATTTTCATCCCTAGTAGCCACCGAGCCACGTCCAAGACTTGATCCTGCATGACCCCCCCTCACTGATGCAGGTGGGGGTTGTGAAGTTGAACTTGGGGGCAAAAGAGGTGGCGGCATTGTTGTTGCTGCTGCTGCTGCATGGTCATCCTCATCGCCCAAAATCTCTTCCTCCAAGCGCTCTAAAGTTAAGACTCCATCCTCCAAGTTATGCTCTTCCAGATTGTTGTCCCAAGTGACATATGATCTATCAGTTTTGGCCCGCTCACAGTAATGAGTCAACAACCTCAAGTTGTAATG
Source organism: Pseudotsuga menziesii (assembly GCA_001517045.1). NCBI lineage: Eukaryota > Viridiplantae > Streptophyta > Pinopsida > Pinales > Pinaceae > Pseudotsuga > Pseudotsuga menziesii. The sequence goes on from LPNX010377807.1 coordinate 306,160, forward strand.
TACATAAACCGAGCTTTTTGCTCGATTTTCATTTAATCGGTTTCTTTTCACCGAGTGGATGAAGCTATAGGTGCTCCAACACCTTTCTGTAGAGGAACTGTTTACCACCTGTGAAAGCACTTTGGTTGCCAAATTATGCAAGCGTGGGGATGATGAGCCATACATGTTCCACCACTCAATAGGAGGCGCCCTATCTCGATCTTTTCTAGCATGCAAAGTACCAAACAGACCAATCTCACTGAGGTATTGCTTAATTCACTACGCAATAAGGCACATTCCTCTTCATGAAGGACCAACTTGTCTATAGCAACCATGTACCCAACCTGTACCTTTGGATCTGTGTGGGGCTTTCTCCTAACCCCATTGCCAAGTGCTGGTTTGGCCAACCAAGATGGAGAATAATATTTTGGTGTTAATACATATGCTAAGGCATGCAGTGGAACATTGAGATGATCCCACCTTTTGACCACATGTGTGTGAATATGGTCATACAGGATGGGATCCTTCGATTCAACAATATCTTTAATCTGGTCCAACATGCTATCCATCTGCTCATACACCTCCCCAATTACCGGCTTATCTGTATCTGCAAACCGAATCATGTGATAAATGGGCTTTGTGAAACGCAAAACAAACTTGATACTTGCCCAAAATTGACCATCAAGAACTGTGTCTTCCACGTCCTTAAAATCACGCCTGTCAGATGTGGATGTAGCCCAGTCTTTCAAGACTTGCCATGATTCACTTGATACCATGCTAGCCAATGCCTCTCTTACCTTCAAAAGGCGCTTGAAGGTGAGGTAATAGTTAGCAAATCTAGTCTTTGCTATCTTTAATAGCTCTAACTTTGAGTCAGCACGAAAAATGCCATGGGCATTGCTATGGTTGGTAATAAATCTTATCACGTGCTTACCCTTTTTGTACAGTTCACCAATCCATTTGTATTCATTTTCCTTCAACTTAATAATGTCATGCATCAAAAGGTTCAGTGTGTGAACCATAGACCTGTACCAAAATATGTTGGGGTATTTATCTTCAATGATTGCTCTCGCTGCCTTACAATTAGCAACATTATCTGTTATGACTTGGATGACAATGTATCGAACAATAGCTTCAATGTTTTTGAGTAGGAGTTCTGCAATGTTCATGCCGATCTTGAATTTATCTGAGTAGTCATGTGCCGAAAGGAAGATTGCACTAGTAGTAGAGACACCAAGAACATTTATCAATGGCTTACCTTTCACATTGGTCCAACCATCTGATACAATTGATACCCCATACTCATTCCAAGCATTTGTGAATTGCCCCAAAGCATTTTGGATCTTGGCTTTTTCCTTGTCAAGCCCCACAGTTCTAGCTTTGTCATACCCGGGGCTCTTGTATCCTGCTAGGGCAGTGTGGATGGCCTCTACCATTTCATGCCAATAGGGTGAGCGAAGAACATTGAATGGTATGCCACATGCATAGAGAAACCGATACACTTTCAAATCCACGTCATCCCTACCACCTTGATCAAGGAGATCAAGGAAATCTGATATTGTCCTGCGGCTGCCACGTGATTGCATGGGAGAGAATCCACTGCCTTGGGTGGATGGGCCTCCAGTTCTTGGTGAACATGAAAGGTCATGGTTATCCGATGATCGTTTTGATGTGTTTTGTGCTTCAAATTCTTCCTTCTTATAGATGGCTCTTTGTGTTGAGACCACATTTGGGCCAACACAAACTCCTACAGTTTTTCTTTCATCACATAGCATGTGCCCACATAGATGTCTTCTCACATGGGTATATGAACCTGTTTATGTCTTGTTACAATGGGGGCAAACAAATTTGGTGGTTCCACCCCCTCTAGTTCCTGCCTGCCTTGTGACATATTTCCACAAGTGTGTGGGGTCCTCTTTGGTTTTCTTTCAGCTTTCTCTCTCCTCTTCCCCCTCCTCTTCTTCCTCCTCCTCCTCCTCTCCATGGTATGTGCCACTTCCCACTTCTTCATCCTCTTCCTCATTCCTCCTCCGGTTTCCAACCACCACCATCGAAATAACAAATGGAACCAAGAAAATAAACCATAAACCCATCATCAAGGTTGATGCCAAATTAAACTAGAGATTTAACCTGTTGCTTGCAATAGAATGAGGGAGGAACTAGAGATTTAAGTTTTTAACAATGTACATTCTAGTCACTAGATTCTAGACTCTAGAGTCTAGAATTTATATGGCCAAGGCTCAAGAGTCAAGCATTCAAATTTCATACTATCATAGAAATCAAAGGTCAAAAAATTTCAAAATTTTAATAAAAAGAAAATGACAAATGTTAGAAGTAGAACCTACCTCTTTGGCTCCTGCTCTCCAATGGTGGCATCGTGGCAAGCTGCAAATTTCTCCTCTCCTCTCCTCTCCTCTTCTCCTTTCTTCTCTTGCAATGTGACAATGAGGTAGGAGAAGAGGGCTTTATCCCCCAAAGCCCTCCTCCTTCCCTCCAAAACCCTTTCTCCTCTCTTCCGTGGGTGTGGGCAGCAAAAAAAAGGAGGAAGCGAACCGGGGAGTGACGAGAAGCGTTTAGGAAGCGCAACCAGGAGCGACTAGGAAGCGAACGCTTCCTAAGATGGCAGGGAGCGAATTTTTTAGCAAGGAAGAGCGCTTTCCATTTAGCTTTGGATCGGGAGCGTTTTAGGAAGCATGTTTCGTCTTAGCTCCCGCAGCGCTTCAGTTCGAAGCGAGCTTTTGGAGTGGGGGCGAGGGGGGGGGGGCGCTTCCCCGCAACACAGCTTCCAAAAGGGGGTATTTCTTCTCTTGGGTCAGCTGTCTTGCAAAATCAGGTTATTTGCAGCATTAACAGCTCCACTAACTACAGATGGAGCACTAGCAAAATGAGAAACCAATAGACTTGGAGTTGGAGGAGAAGAGGGGACACCAATAGGGACATTCTTCCCTTTCCTATGGCCTCTACCTGCTACCCTTGCTGACTGAGCCATGATTCTTGGGAATGAGTGAATAACACTACTGCTCTTGGGAAATTTCTCAAGTCTAGTAGCTGAATCCACCTTCAAATGACTTAGAATCTCTTCCAAACTTGTTATCACCCTTTACCTGCCAAAAAGCCTGTTTGAGAGCTCAACAATAGTTGGAAAAGTGACAAACCAAAGTGAGATATTTGGTTTTAAGTGGTTGGTAGGCTACTTATATTCAGGACAAGTGTCTTAGAATCGGGACACATCTACGACATGTGTCTGACACAGGTTTTGGACGTGTCCTATTTTAAGACACATCCAAAACACGTGCCCTAGACATGTCCGTGTCTGACATGCAAGACACAGACACGAGGGCCCATTTGGACGTGTACTACTTCATTGATTATGGCACATCATTGAATGGCTTGATAACATTTTTTCCATTGCATTCAAACCCTCTTGCTCTTTGATCTTGACTCTGCCACCCAATTGAATAGACACTGGTTTTGGTCCACCATCCCTTTTATTTTAAAGCATTTTCTCCATTGTATTCAAACCCTTTTGCTCTTTGATCTCAACTCTGTCAACCAATTGAATAGACAGTAGTTTTGGTCCACCATCCCTTTTATTTTAAAGAACATCTTAAACATTATTTTCTAGTGTTTCTCTCCTTGCGTTGGAAAAGAATTGGCCTAAAGTCAAAGGAAGAGTTGTTGTGGTGACAGTGGGCAACCTTCCTAAGCGTCTCTAGGTTGGCACTTTGTTCATGGAATTGAATATATATGAGTGCAAAGTGCAAGTTTGGGAGGTAACACAAAGGAATTAGAATCAACCTTCAATTAGTTGATTAGTTGGCTAGGGAAGAGAACAAACTATGGCCTTAGGTACTTGACCAAATAGCTTTCAAGAAGTTCAGGATTAGTGTCAAGGTGACTTGATTACTCTTTATGCAACAAACCAAACAACTAAAGTTTTAACTATAGATATTGGGGACTTGAAGATAGGCTTTGAGAGGCAATAAAGAAGTGTTCAAGCAAAATGAAAAACAATTCATGCAATTGACCAAGTATGTATTAGTCAAATGGTTAATATGTCATTAATGCCTGTCATAATGAATAGGTATGTAATACATGAAGGATGGTGTCGTTTATAGTTAAACACAACCCATAGGCATAATTGTGTACATGTTAAAACTTAAAACACTGCTTGATGAAAAAATGGTGACCTTAAGGCCCTGCTAGCATTGGGTGGCCCACAGAACCACAAAAATTGTTCTATTGGCCTCATACAACTCGAGCATAGGTTTAGCAACAGATTAGGTATCTTAAACTAGACTATGATGTATAAATGAACCATGGATCATTTCTCAACAGCCTTGTTAGAAGTCAATGCCGACACCCACAACAAAGGGATCCTAGACTCCTATGATCCTATAGAGGAACTTGGTCAAGAGATTAGCACTACCAAACAAAACTAAAGAAAAACATCTAACCTACTGTGCAAATAAACACCTTTGAAATTGTCATGTAACATTAAATACATAATAAAAGGCTTCAAATCATTCATACCATGAATCATTTAACTATGCAAATAACTTTAAATAGTTAAATTTTAGATTACATACCTATGTCTATTTTCATTTGTGACTGGAATATTACCCCCCTCAGGTAAAAGGTCACATGTGCGCAACACTCCAAAGTAATCATAAGAAACCTAGCATTGGAATTGGCAATGATTACAGTATCCAAATATTGGAAATAACTTGTTAACTCAATGGTCCAAAAGATTCCTTCATTACCTGGAAAAATAGGCAAAATGTTTGCTCTACATCACCCTGGAACTCCAACAACAGTTGCAAACTTCTTGCTATCTCGGGTTTAAAGTCCTTGAGATCATCTACAGAAAGTGTACATTTCATAATTTTCTTGTAAACAGCCTGTCATTTTCCATGTGAACATATCCAAATATTAGTTTCACAAAATTTGGAATACTTATTTCCCATTATCCAATAAATCAACAATGCACTTGTCTCTGTGCCCTACTGAGGACTTTAAATTCCATGAAAGCTAGAAAACTTGCATTATTCTTATTGACTCAAATGAAATTTTGGCATCACTTGATGGCCCCAGGTTGATGATTCAAACAGTGGGTATATGTTCCAAAAAATTGATTCAAGAACAAATTTATGTTACTGAAGGGAAAAATGACGTTGCTGGCAAATGAAACAAGTTGAAAGGGTCAATGTGGAGCATGTCAACAATGTAGCAAATTTTGTTGGGTGTGAAGTGGACGAAGGAGTCCCATGAGGGAATCTTATATAGTTTGGTTAGAAATATGGTTAGATGTTATGTGTCATGTATAAATATCTTAGAGTTGGAAGTCTGTTGATAAGAGTTAAAATAGCGTTAGGCAATATAAAGAGAAGATTGCTCAAAGAGAGATGGGATATTATCCTACATAAAATCACATAGGAGTAGGAGGATGCACAAGACTATAAGTTGTTATATTGGCATGAGTCAATTTGGTAGGTCTTCTGTAATATGAGTTTGTTAAATAGAAACTTCTTATGTTATGAATTCTATGATGGAATGGACAATTCCCAATTGTGATAAATGATAAATGATGATACATTATGATTTATGATTCCATGAATAAGATGCCTATATGATAAATGAGTTCTTAATCAAGAATAAATAAGGAATTTATACGAAACAGTCTTCTTTGACATATTAGAGATTATTGTTACAATCCCACAAAAGGAAGAACAATACGAAGTTAAATTTCAGACCATAAATCCTAAATATTCTAGTAAGTTAACAATTTTGGAGTAAGGGAAAGTTAAATCATCATCAAAAAGCAAGTGATAATTATTGCAGAGAGCTGAGCTCTAAATAGGCCCAAAGGCAAACCATAGTCTTTCAGAAATCATGGCTGGAATACAGTACAAGCTATAAGGATGATCTGGCCTCGTAAGTGCAATCATACCTTATCTAGAATGTCATGTGCATTATATGCATTCTGTTAAAGGCAGTAACTGTAGTCCTGAATATTGCTATTGCTGATTTTATGACATTTCACACTAACTTCTGCACTTCTGTATTGATTCGCTCATAATTTAGTTCTAGCACCTTGATATTGCGATGCCTTGGTATTTTAGCAAAATTACTACATAAGCCTCACCAGAGATTTTACACAAACATACATGAACAAGAATATACATGAATGAGAAAGACTGAATTGATACATTAGATGATCCAATGCCCCATTATATAGTAGGAGACAAGAGGAGTATGTTACATAACTCCTAAATACCTAACTTAACTGTCAACGGCTACAATTAACGACTACATTAAATGCCTGGTAATGCCAGACCTGCCTTGATTCACATGTTAGATCTTACAGTCAGATAGATTTAAAAATATTGTTTAATTCCTCATGAAATTGATACATACATTTTTTCTAAGTTACCAAGATCCTCATGCGCATACGGATTCGTCAACTTTTTGAAAAGCCAGGATCCCGATATGGCAGGGAAACAGAAAGTACAATTGTTATAAAGAATTTTTTATATATATTTTAAAATAAAACTTACGTAAAAATTTAAAGAAATAGAAAATTTTAAATATATAACTTATGTATGTATATTAAAATTAAATAAAAAATGAGAAATAAAAGTTAATTTATAATACTTAATAATTATAAATGCTTACAGTAATAACTTGCATCAAACTTAAATTATATTATTATGAAACATTGCTTATAGATTTATTATGAAAAATAACAATTTAATATAATTAATATTACTATCAAAAAACAATTTAAGAAGAAGAAGAAAATATTTTAACATCCGCGAGGCTAAGAATAGCCTATGGGACAGACCATCTCGCACGCTGTTTTCTGCAATTCAGTCCTTTGCCTGTTCAACTTGATGATGAGTGCTCCCAATTTTTCTACAGTCCCCTCGTTAAATAAATAATCCCAAGATTTATCCGTTAAGACATTTGCGTACCTGTCCCTACTGTCCTTAAAGGCTTCACACTCTAAAATGAAATGTTTTTCTGTCTCCACCTTACCAGCGGTGCAAAAAATACACTCTTTCTGCCCAAGCTTCTTTTGGCCTTTTCCAGTGCCCGGTCTCACAACGGAGTTGATGAGAATTAGTTCTTAATTGAGCAATAAGAATTTTGGCTTTCAAAAGTATAATGGCCCCTATGTACGCCTTTTGATGCTGATTGTAGGTAGGGTTAAACTCTTCAACATAATACTATCTCTTTCTCCCTAGCTCTTTATCCCAAGTTCGCTTGTGGAACTTATTGATAACAAAAGCCTTTATTTCTTTGCTATTTGTGGGGCACATGCTCAAGCATATATCCCACTTACTAAGCCATTTAATATTTTGCCGCATCCAAGTCTTCTTTCTTTTGTACAATATGTCATTGAAGACAACCTTAGGCCATCTACCTTCTTCCATTTGCTCAACTCTTTTTAGATATCTTATGAGTCTCACCATAGCGATTGCTTGAATAGAAGTCACCCCCATTTCACTTAGGATGATCTCGTATGGCACTGAACTCTTAATTTTGAACTTGTTTGTAATCATGTGTTTTTGAATCTTTTCTATTTGCCTCCACTGTAAGTCAGAGGTACTGCTGGCCCAAACTTCACAACCATACAGAACAACCGGGACCACTAAGAGCCCAAAAAGGGTTTGCATAGTTTTCCAGTCCCATAACTTTGCCTCTCTGCACCTATTTTGGAAAGCATAAAATGCTTTCCAACCTCCAAGAGTTCTCTTTTTCCTGCAGCCTTCCCAACTCAAATTTTTGTTGAAGTCGATTCCGAGGTAATTGTAATCTTCCACTACTTCAATGGTATTGTCTTCAAAGTAGAACTTATGTTGTTTATGTTTTCTTTTGCTAGAGAAAACTACCACTTTCGTCTTGCTAGTATTTACTTGCATCCCAACTGTTCTACAAAAGTGCTCAAGGGAAATCAAGTGCTCTTGCAAGCCAAGAACAGACTTAGCAATCAAAATAAGGTCATCTGCATACAAAAGAAGCCTTATCACATACTCACCCACGAGGGCGCCATCCCCGCCCTCTAAGTTTAACCACTCTTCAAGTTTGTCAATATATAAGCCAAAAAGGGTAGGGGATAATGGGAACCCTTGCTTGACCCTGATATCACTTTTGAAACTTTCGGAGATACCATTTGATGTTTTGATTTTGACTTTGACCTCCTCATATAGCCTGCGAACAGCTGCTCTAAGATGTATAGGAACCCCAAGTTCCTCCATTTTGTGCCATAGCTTATCCGTGGGAACCATGTTAAAAGCTTTTCTGAAATCGACAAAGCAACAAAAGGCTTCCTCTTTTTTCTCCCACACTTTTTCAATGATGTGCCTTAAAGTAATACCATGGTCCACCATGGAATGTTTAGGTCTAAAACTTGCTTTCCCTTTAGCACGCTTGTCCCTTTCCTTCGCCCACTTGCTAATTCTTTTTTCTAGCATGCTTCCAAATAGCTTTGCAAACAAGGGGTATATCGTTATGGTCCTATATATTTGGAGGGATCGTTGACATCTCCGCTCTTGAAAAGAGGTATTGCGAGGCTAGTTGTTCAATCTGTAGAGAATCATTGCTGAATGATGTTGTTAAAGATTCCCGTAATGTGAGGTGCAAGAGTTTTTGAACCCCACTTTAGATATTCAGCTTGAAGTTCTACTAAATCTTTGGCTTTTCCAACACCCAACTTCTTAATACCCACCTTGATCTCTTGCATGGTGAAAAGCTTAGTAATGGTGGCGGTGTTGACTAAGGGAGGGGGGAATCAACCTTAGGATTCCGCTCATAGAGTTGCCTTGCATATTCAAGCCACTGGTCCACTGTAATATTGTTTTCAGTTTGCTTCTTGCTCACTTGAAGTTCCTTCCATAATAGTTTGGGGTTATTTTTCCCAAGGAAGATTAGCTCTTCCCTCCTTGAGACCATGAAATCAAATTTTTTCTTTCTTGAAATCTGCTTGTATCTTTTTAAGTCTTTTTCTTTCTAGTTTGACTCTGTCCACCTTCTCCTTGCTTTTTTGCACTCCTCATCGAACCAAGCATTAACAAGAAAGTAATTTGTTTCATGTTTCCTATTCTTTGCTCTTTCACATTTTGTGAGTGCCCTTTGAATTAAACTAGTTAGCTACTAATTATTAAGGCCTTGGGACCGAATTTCCTCCCTCTTACAAAGTCTCTCTAATGCCTCCCTAAAGATAATACATTTTTCTTGAGTCAAAAGTATTCTGCCCTTTGTCAGAGGTTGTTGAGTGTGCTGATTTTTTGTCCCAACCTGCTGCTTATCAGTCCAAGAAAGACTTAGATAGATCGGTTTGTGATCAGATTTTAAATCCCAGAGCTGTTCACCAATCATAACTTCCTCCATTTTCTCGCATAAGCCATGTGAACAAATTGCATAATCCACCACACTTGCTCCATTGTAGGTATTACAAGTGAAATTACCAGAATTTGTCCATCTAGGCAAACCATTGCAAATTACTAAATCAAAAGTTCCACATAAGGTAAGCAAATGTTCTCCAAAGAGATTGCAGCTTTTGTTGTCCTTTGAAATTCTTGTCCATTGATGATTTCTTTCTTCTGTAATCCAAATAGGGTTGCAATCTTCCCTATGACAAAGAATGCTAACTTGTTCACTTGCGGTCCTGGCGTTGAAATCCCCTACTATAAGGATTTCAGCTACTTGAGAATACTTCGCAATATCGTTTTTTAATGCTCCAAAAGGGTCTTTATGGTTGAGCCCCCTCCTTTTGTAAATTTTTGAAACTTGTGGGGCGAAGTATAATGCTGCAATTCTGATGACATTTCCATTTTCTGATATTTTAAACCATATAAATTGTTTATTTGAGTCTTCTTTTTCTAGTTGAATGCAACGATCTATCTTTTTCTTCACTAAGACCATGATACCTCCGTGACCTTTTCCATTCTCTGCTGCCTTGTTCCACACTGCCAACTTCATATATTTTTCAAAAAGGGGTGTCTTGCACCCTTCATGTTCATGTCTTTCCACGAGACATATTATGTCCCTATCTTCCGCAATAGGTCCTAGCCCAGGTCCACGCCTCCACGGGTATCCTCTACAGTTCCAACATACTAAGCTTAAGGGAACCTGGATAGACCTTGAAATATATACTTAAAATAAATTACATTAGAATGAATGAAAAAGAACCAAATGAAAAAAAATAATGATAGAAAGATAGATAATGATGCAACACACCAATCAACGGCCCTGACAACTACTAAATACATTTTCATCCATATGGCATAAATACAAAAATGAACCAAAAGAAAAATACAAAAATAACGACCGAAAGATGGCTAACATGGCACACCAATCCATGACATGACAAATACTAAAAGGTGGTCTAAGAGAGTCCTCGAAGAAGTGTGAAGCCTTCCTCGCTAATGATTTCCCCACATAGCTTATCTTGCGATTCTCCCACATAACTTATCACATGATTTCAGTGCACAAATCAACACCTTATAACTCCTCTGCCAAATCGTATTTCGTTGGACAACAATTTTTTCTCGTCCCGGGTCAAAAAGTTGCAAAGAACCAAGGATAGTTGAAGACCTGCCCAGCTTGGTATGCATAGCCGTCAGTTGTAGACCTAAGAAAGAACCTTTCCGAATGGATCTTGGGCAGATCCGGATCCGAATCCATTTCAGATCCGAGGATCTACGCATCCATCCCCCAAGGCTGGTAGATCCGGTAACACAACATTTTTTCAAAAGATGAAGGACTAGCCTTCTTTTGTTGGAGATACTTTACTGCAAAACCCTTCCAAAAGAGAAAAACAAAAGATCTCCTAAGAAGAGGAGTCTTATTCGTAATGATGAACCTCAAATTAAAGAGCTTTTGAGTAGTACAAGGAATACAAAAATCACAACCCTCTGAATCCTAAGGCAGTTAGTTTACCAGCAGCTCATGTCAAGCGTAAGTTTAAGATGCTTAGCCTTAAGGTCACCTCAAGAGAATCCAGATCTGGAGTTAAGCATTCTACTGATAAAGATGATAACCACTACAGTAAATTTCCAGCAGTAATTACATTATTGTATGTTATCCACTAAGTTGTACTTAGGGGATCTCCAGTGAGCCACCAAGGATTAGAACAAGTCACTTGTTCGTACTCAGTGCTCAGAAGTTTCGAAGATTCTTTAGGACCAATTTTTGGTCCCCTTTTTAAAGTTTTACATGTTCATACCCCTTGGGGATATTGTAATAAATTGTCGTAGCATGATGAAAGTCTGTAATAGACTTGGATTTCCTAGGACCTAAACATTGAGTCGACTATTCCATGGTGTTTATTCCTTGTTAATTATACATACTCTTAAGTATTGTATAATTTTCAAGCTTTTCACCCGCCCCTCCAAAGTTGGAATGGTCACCTGGGTGTTTGGGACTGAGGAGGTCATTAAAGTCTAAGTGTCAATGTAGATTACCATGCTAGGCATTATTTTTAGTCATTATGAACATGTACTAGGGCAGACAATTTTTTAATAAGTTAAATGTAAAAATTAAAAGTGTCGTAAAAGTGTGGTCTAGAGGGGGAATTTGCCATGGGGCTCGTTTTAAAACTCAGAGCACCCACTATATCCCAAAACCCACGATCCTGAGTATTTGAGTGATTATTTATCAGTTAGATGAAATTCTCTCGAAAAAGGGCTAAAAGACCAAATAAATGGCCAAAAAATACAAAAAGACAAATTCCTAAAATAATGGAAACATGCTGAAGACATGTCTGGAGTGGTGGCAAATTAACTGAAGGTGATTTGGAGTTAACTAAATGATAAATCAGAGAGATTCCAATCAACTCCAAGCATGGGCGAGTTACCAGGAGTTAGGAATGCACCCTCACTTTCAAGGATGGCACATTGGGTTATGTGGCAATTGATGGATGATTGGGAGATGATCCCAAGGAGAGGGGCGCACCTCATGAAGAGGTGGTGCCATTCTCTTGATGCAAGTCACCAACAAAGTTGATGCTAGAATAATGATGATGTTAATAAGTAATGGGCAACTTGCTTTTACGTTTAAGATAATGATATGATAAGTATGCATACGTTGATGCAAATTCATGTCTAGTCCGAGATAAACCGCTAAACAACTAATACTATCATGCTAATTTGAATGCTGCTATAAAGTATGACTGTGGGGAAGTGACTGAATATATATACCGCTGAAACATACTGTATGCACACAAAAATGCTAGTTTAATTTACTATAAAGGTAGATGCAAAGAGTTGTGTGAATTTATGGTGTGATAAATTGTTTACATTGTCATTTACTACTACTGCTGTCATTATAAATGTAATGCTGTACTTAGACATATAGACTGCTAATAAATATAATCACCCATTACCTACATTTACTTCACATTTTATTGATGGTTAGTTAATGCACACATTTGTATGCAATATGATATCTTATGGACCTTCTTAATGCTGCTGCCAATGATGTAGATGGTGACTAATACCCACTGATATATTTATGCTTTGTATGGTTATTAGATGATGACAAGTTCTCATGATTGTCATTCATTGCATATTTCAAAAGGTTTATCATAACGATTTCATTTGTAAAAATAAAAGCGATAACCATACTGGTGTATTTCATAAGCATACACATACTGTCATAGTGCATAAGATTTATTTGGTTAATGCCTCGTTGCATGCACGTTAGTGAGGGCTTACTTATGCTATAATTGTAGTGAGACTAACACTGCTACTTACTGCTGTAATACTATCCATACTTCCCCTTTACTCATTTTCTAGACTCCATAAGGCACTGATCCACTAGCATCCCCAAAAGGAGAACTTCTTCAGTGTTTAGTGTCTTTCAAGAGTCAAAATAGGGCTCTCCCCTAGAAGGTTTCGAATTCTGAAGTAGTTGGGGACAAGAGACTAAGGTGACAGTGGTTACTTTTCCCACATATGCTTGCCGGTGGATTTGAACTGCTATTTCAACCGGTAACATGAGGCTTATGACGTGTGACTCTGTGGGTGCATATTCTTTGTGGATGAGGTGATACTGCTGCATGCCTGTCATGTTTTATTTTTCATAATCGATCTGGCTTAAAAGGTTATCTTAAAGCACGTAGAGTAAATATTTGCAGTTGTCAATTTATTTACTTACTCTTTTACTCTTAGCGATTTAAGAAGGCCTGTTTTATTAAGTTGTAGCTCATGCTTTTTTTATTTCTAACCGTGAAAAGTACCAGATCTAATATTTTGTTGCACGTGTGATAACATCTGTTTGCAGATCATTATCCCAAGTGAAAGTTTGAGCTAAGTTGTATCTCCTTCTCTTGGATTCGATTTAAAACACTCTTTGGCTCACCTTCAAACTCCAGACTTTTCAAAAGATTCAAACATGCGCAACTGCTTTCTCTTCTCTCTTCAAAACTACAACTTCCTTTTTCCCGGTTACTTGTTCTCACAAGTAAAAGCAGATTTAAAGGCATATCATAATTCGTTACTTGTTTATTGTAGATCTAAAAAAGAGCTTCACTTTTTGCATTGTAAAGCTTAGATCTAAGAGCTAGATTCTTTAGTACGGAAAAGTTGAAATTCATCCAAGCTTTTGCAAAGTACTAAAGTTGTAATTTTTATTTCATTTTATTGATTAACCCACTAATCTACAAACATATAGCTAGCTAGTTTTTGCCTTTTCGTGACAGGTTAAGCGGAAATGCTGGCAAAATTTTGAGGTTTCAAGCTCCTCTAATTCCCCCTCTTTGACAAGCTTTGTAAGCCTTTTTTATCACTTTCCAAGATCAAAAGGCAACCCCATTCATAAAAATCGTATTGTAATAAAGTTAATAAAAAGTAGGCGGGATTACGGCTCCCACAACCCCCTTCCCCCATTTGGGGGAAGCTTGTATCGCTCCTTGTGTGATTGTTTACTTTTGCAAGCTTTTAGATTAATTTTAGTTTTTGTCTGATTTACTGCACAATAACGCAATCAATCTTTATTTGCTTTCTTCATTATGAACTAATCCAACATTACTTTACCGAATTATCCAAGAGATTCCTCTTGATTGGGGAAAAGATACTCTTTGTTGTAGGGGTAGTATAATCTTTTTGTTCTTTTTCTTTGAGGTACCTGTTATCCACTAATTTTGCACTTAGTTGGATTAGCTGAGAAGCCGCCAGTTGACAAACATGATAAATGTTTGATTCCAGTGTATCAGATGATCCGCCTTTGTGTCTAGCCTGTTTTGGCTAGTCAGTTTTTTGTTTGAATAATTTTGACCATGGCTCCACGGGGTTTGTAATAAAATGTGCTAGTAGGGTGTTTTGAGTGGTTCAGTCTCCTAAGACATAGAATTTCAACTAAGGTATTCCAGGGAGTTTTTTGCCTTTGACAATTATGCTTTGCCTATAGCCGAGTATAATTGACGAGGTTTTCTCCCGCTTCCTCCAAAGCTGGAATGCTTGATTTTGAATTCTGGGCCTTGGGGGGTTATTAGAGCCCAACTGAGTATATATAAACCTACTAGACATTGTTAGAATAGAGCATGGTCATGTCCTAAGTCACTAGGACCCTCATAAAATTTTCCGAAATTTTTTACCGGACGCGTCAAATTTTTAATTTTTTTAATTTTTTAATTTTTCCTAAGTTTTTAATTAAAATTTTCTATAATTTAAATGGAAAAATTCAATTTGTAATAAGTTAGTCATTCGGAACCCGAATTCAGTGATTGAAAGCTCTAACCTTAAGCCATATCATTCTTGATCAGCCAGCCAGCCAGATCCAAGTTTCAAAAGTTCATTCGGCCTCATAATTAATAGTTTCTCAAAAAAGTCATTTACAAAGATATTGTTAATTAAAATATTAAAAATGAATATTTTGGAGAAAATAAAAAACTCTCCAAAATTAACCAAATTGAATAAAATAAAAGGCTAAATGACATGGCACAGAGCATTTATGATGACTCCAATCAATATCGGTCAGTTTCAGATCAAGTATCGGAGTGTAGCAGTTGAACTATCAGTCAGAAATTTGCCCTCTTTGGTTAAATCCGTTTTTGGTTGAAGTGTGGGTTATCTATTGGTTGGGTGTTCATTACGAGGAAGGATGAGCCACCTTACCCCCCCTCATTACTCCAACACTCAGTTACAACTTAGTTGCAGCTCAGTTCAACTCCAAATCATCATGCTGAGCTCATTCAATTACTCCGGTGTTACTCTTAGTTTGGTTTTAGGGTTTTAGCCTTCTCTCATTGTATAAATAGAGGCTTCTTTAGCTCTATCAGGATGGACTTTTGTGCATAGAAACTCTGCAAAAATTGTAATCATTATTTATTTGAATAAAACTTTTCGACTTTGGAGGTCTATGGGATTGTTTCTTCATTGGTGGGATGTTTATCTTATGAGGTGATTTCTTTCCTTGTTTTAAATTTGTTATTCATTTGGTGAATCAAATAACTAGCTTTAGAAGTCTATTGTTAGAACATAAGATCTTCTATTTGCAGCTGTCAATTTGGATTATTATGCAAAGTTTATCTTAGCCTAGATGAGTACAAGTATTCAGTTATATGAAGTATTGATCATGGTTTAATATTCATAGCATACTAGTTATTTTGTTTGATCTCACTGGGTTTCGAGTTTGATTGTCTAAGCAGATCTTGCCGTTTGGAGAAGGGTGCGAGCTCAGTTGCATCAATCTCATCTCCATCATCATAAGAACTTTTCTAATAATGTTGTCTTTCAGGATCTACAAAGTTGGGCTTTGTCCAAGAGAAAAAACATAAGGAGATCTTACTCCAAAGCTCCATCTTCATACTTCTCCCTCTACCTTTCCCTTTTTAAAATTTTTGCATTTGCTCATGAAATAGATCCAAGTTTCAATACTCATTATTCAGATCTGTTGTTAGGGCTTTTGCTAGATCTAGTTTCTTTCATTAGATCTATGGAAAATTGATGCTTTGCATGTGAATGTTCAAATTTTTTTCTAAGTATAAAAATTTTTCCAAATTTTTTTTAAATTTTTACTTTTGCATTGTCTTTCCTACCATCTTTTAACAATATATGCTTGCTGATTTTTTACTTCTGTGACAGGTATAGCGAAAATGCTGGCGAAATTCTGAAGAATCAAGCCCTAAAAAACCATAAATTCCCTCTTCCTCTTTCCCCCTTCTGCAGATTGCTCCAAAGACCTTCCAGAAATAAGAAAAGAAGCAAAAAATGGCAGCAAAGGAAAGCATTGTAAACAAATTAATAAAGAGCAAGTGGGATTACGGCTCCGACACCCCTCTTCCCCCATTTGGGGGAAGCTTGTATCGTCTCCCCATTTTCATGCTTTGCTTCATGTTTTGCTAAAAGTAGGATAGAATAGTTCATAATCTCTACAAGTTTATCTTTTCATTAAAGTTAGATAGTTTATTTGATGATTAGTTTATCATTCATGAAAAGTGAAGTAAAAAATGTTTCTTTGATTATTTACTTGGCTAATGCATAGTTTCGTTACTTTTTGATAGAATTTTACTTACCCCCTTGCTTTCCCGATTAGGGCCCTAAAAAGCCTGAAAGAGACTCTTGGGTAGTTTAGATCTTGATGTTTCTTTTAATTTTAACAAATTAATTAAGTCTCTTGAACTTGCAGTAACACAAGTCAAGAGCACTCTCTATCGGAGAGCATACTTAGAATTGCACATCCTTGCATTAGGCATCTTAGATTAGCTAAGTCTCTTGAACCACTGTCATAAGACGGGGTCAAGAGCGCTCTCTGTCGGAGAGTTTTAATTAATCGACTTAATAAAATTTGCAACTCATTCCCCCACAATTAATTAACTTTGTTGTCTCCTTGCCGGAGTATGCTCTGACCGACTTCAAAATTGGAGTACCCAAAAACGGCATTGGATTTTTAATCTTGCAAGAGAAACATATTAAAATTTAAACCCCATAACCAACGCACCGACGTTGTAGAGAATTTCCTAAGTTCTTCTTAGTATAGGCGCCGGAACTCCCCGCTGTCTAAGCTTCTCAGTTAGCTGGTCAAGCTTTGCGATACCAGCCTAGGATACTGAGCGGGCCGTCATGTCTTCAACAGATTAACCTTGGAACATTCTCCCGGTTCTTGACAACCCTTCGCTGACACCATAAGCAAGACCACCTAAAATACTTAAAATATACCAAGAGCACTTGCACAACGTAATATTCACTAGCTTTATTTCAAGACTTGCTATTAATTTCTTAAGGCATTGTAGAGTGTTGACTCCTAAACAACACCCATCCGCATCCGTAACCAATAAAAAACACTTTAACAACATTGAGCCTTAGAAAACTCTTTGTTAGGGACTACCCCCCTTGGCTTCGTTAGAAGTTAGCCCAAACGGAGGAGCTAGGAGTAGGTGACAGTACCTAGCTCTGTGATTTCCCCCAAGGTCACACCTCTCCCACTTTCCTAAGTGAGGAGATAGCTTTCATCAAATTTCTGCTGCTGGTGTGCAATTGACGGACAACAGTACCATTATTTTATTTAGTTTTGGAAAGCAATACTAACTCGACATTGATCTACCAGATTACCCAAAAGAGCTTGCTTGTTTGGGGAAAATATATTTCTTGCCGTAGTAATTAGTCTCACCAATTTAACTTTTTTTTCGTTTTACAATATCTATTTGGAATAAACAATTTGCCATTCTGGTGTATGCTCTTGCCCATCGCAGGTTCTCCCTAAGCTTTGGGATAATAAAAAACAAGAACGCGCACTAATTAATTCCTCACATCTAATTTATCAACTCACATTAATAAAAGAAACTTCCCCAAAACATTACAGAAATCCAGCGTAACGAGCCTGAGAAATAGTGGAAAATTTTTTCACGAAAAGCGGGAACAACTAAAAAGCAATCGTGGGGTCCTGTTAGGCTACATCCTTGTTGTAGTGTTGAACACCCTCCCACGACTCCATCTAGCCCACATTTTCCTATGCGGATCCACTCTTCATAAAATCCGGACACATTCCTCGTACCGTTAGGTATATCTAGAGTTCCCTTCCCCTTTTAAGCTCACTCATCATATCCACGTTCAACTTAAAATCAACCAAGAACACTTGCAAAACATTTCTCGTTTTAGCAGCATCTCTTTTAAATTTCTTGACTCCATTTGGCAGTGGTTATACTGCAGTTATCACTATTATTCTTTTAGTAAATTATATTATGAATTCCAAATCTATGTTGTTGATACTTAATTTGCAAGTTCTTCTTTTGATCAATTTTTGAAACTCCTAAAAAAAGCTTATTTCCTTCAATTACCAAACCATAACAAAGAGCCTTAAAAACTCTTTCGTAGGGACTACTCCCCTTAGTTTCATTAGGAGTTTGCCTAAACAGAGGAGTTAGGATTAGTTGATAGCACCTGACTCGAGACTTGCCCCCCAAGGACACACAAAGCAGCTTGAAGATTTCTGCCGCGCTTTCCCCCCATGAGTGTTTAAGGCGGAAACACTACTTGTGATGATTTAAAGAAAAAATTCTTTGATAGGTGGCAAGAAAAGAAAGACCCTATATTGTTGAATAATGCTTTAATGGCTATAAAAAGAAGTGAGAACGAAACAATTGACACGTTTGATACAATTGTGAAAGAATTTCCTATAGATTGAAAGCCTCCGGATTTGATGATCTTGTCATACTATTCATTAGAGGAAATTTGGGGTCTAAAACGGGCCTTATAAGAAAACGTGCCAACAATAAATTTTGTGAGTTGGAATTCAAGAACCAATAGAATTTCAATAAAATGAGTCAACCATAATGGTTGAATTGACATATTTGTCATAAAAGAAAACTACTTTTTTTGTTCGTATTTTCGACATATCTCCCTGTGTTTTTACTCAAATTCCGAGCGGGAGAGCTCATTGGATGCGGAATTTAATTTTGCATCCAACGAGTACCCACACTGTATACTTTTGACAGACCCCGCTACCCCAAAAACAATAAATACCTGAAAAAATGTGATGGTATTTATTGTTTTTGGGGTAGCAGGGTCTGTCAAAAGTATACAGTGTGGGTACTCCTTGGATGCGGAATTAAATTCCGCATCCAATGAGCTCTCCTGCTCGGAATTTGAGTAAAAACATAGGGAGATATGTTGAAAATACGAACAAAAAAAGTAGCTTTTTCATTCTTCCTCCAAAATTAATAACTATTATTTTATTATTTTAACTATTATTTTGTTATTTTACTTAGAAGGCCCATTTTAGACCTCAAATTTCCTCTAATGTGGAGGCATTCTCAGGTGACTTCATGTTCTACCTTAGTTTAGATAGACCAGGGGACCTTGTAGCTGCTAAAAAGAAGGTAAGAGTTCTAGATGACAGTTGGAAGGAAGCTGGTAGGCCAGACACCTTTGGGCATTCAATGGATACACTAGAACAAAGAAACAAAGCTTCTTCCTCCAATGAAGGTCTCGATCCAATGAATGTCTTGATTGAAGAAATGAGACAGTTAAGAGTTGACATGACTCAACAAAATATCACCAAGCAAAACCAGATCGTGTAGTTGGAAAGAAATCAACAACCTAGCCAACCTAGATTTCCTCTGAAGAACTTCAACAAAGCTCCTCCACAACAATAGAGACCTCGGTCATCCTTGGAACCAACCAATCTAGTAAGTGATTTTCCATATTACTGCAGGGCATGTCGTAGCTTCCATGATGAACGGACTTATGCATGCTACATGGAATACATCAGAAACAACATTCTGTTCAAAGAGGATGATTATGAGGTATGTGATTTACTTGGAAGAAAGCAACTTGGTTTATCTAACAATCAGATGCAAGAAATCAAGAAGAACTCAATTGATGCAGAAAAGGTAAACAAGCTTCTTGGAGAAACGCCTCCTCGGGAACAAGTCATAAAGTGGTATGAAAACATGACTCTTGGTAATGTTTATCAGAGACAGAGGAAGCTCCCTTCAACAAGCGTAGAAAAGACAAATGCTCCTCCTCCACCACCGGTAAATTCAAGTAAGGCTCCTATTGAGTTGGTTACTGATGAGCCTCTGAATAGTGACATCACAGGTACTTTAAGCTTTATGAAGGTTCTAGTGTTGTTGTCTGAGTTGGTAAAGATTCCCTCAGTAAGAGGACAAATAATTGAACAATTGCACTTTCAAGGAAAGCTCCAAGAAAAACAACTAGTAATCAATCAGGCTGAAGAATGCGAGGACATCCCGATCATCTTATCCAACACGCTGCGAACTGACAATAAGAATTCGTGACACAAACCTTTCTTTATATCGTTATGCATTGTTGAATTGGTTTTACATAATTGTATGTTTGATTCTGGCACATCTACTAATGTTATACCTCTAGTCGTGATGAAAAGGTTAGGATTGAATATTTCAAGAACCTACAGGAACATCTGTGCTATGGATTCTAGGGAAGTAAAGGTTTGCGGAGTAGTGATTGATGTACCTGTATGATTGGCAATACACCCTAGCATAATGATAAAAATGGACATAGTGGTGATTGACCTGCCGGAATGATAGGGAATGCTCCTATCAAGAAAATTTGTTTCATATTTGGGAGAAAGCTTACAGATGGATTTATCATATGCTACAGTCCCCACTCCTAAAGGCAATTATATTACTTTGCAAAGGGAAACGATGAGGAAGCACCACGTTGAAGATCCTGGAGAGCCAAAAAGAGTATATGTTCCAGAGTGACATCGGGTCTTATGCAGTGTTCTCTACAAATCTTGTTCCCTAGATGGACAACAATAAATTCTGGACTATGCACTTTGATGGGGCTAAGTCCCAAGCAGGTATGGGCGTAGGTATTGTATTGATCTCTCCTAAACATGAAGAGCATTGTTTTTCATTTCGATTATAATTTAATGGTACTAACAATATTGATGAATATGGAGCGCTTCTGCTTGGTTTAAATATCGCAAAAGATTATGGTATACAAATGTTGAATGTTATAGGCGATTCTCACCTTATTGTATGTCAAGTGTTACCACCTAAGTTGTACTTGGTGGATTTTTCAAGCGAGCCGGTGAAGTGGAACAAGTATACTTGTTCATTCTTCAGAGTTCAGAAGTCTGCCAGGATTTTTCTGGAAGTCTGTTCATTTTATTTTTTGTAACACATGTTCATACCCCCTTGGGGAAATTGTAAAAAACGTCTTAGCATTTAATTTTTTATAAAAGGATCGACTTCCCAAACTTAAGCATCAAGCCGACTAGCCTAGAGTGTTTTTTCCCTTGGTTATTATTGGTTGTTGAGCAAACGACTAATAATTTATGAGTTTTTCACCCACACCTCCAAAGCTGGGGTAGTCATCTTGGTGTTTCGGCTTTAGGAAATTATTAGAGACTTCGTGTTCGTGTTTTTCAACATGCTAGGCATTCGAATTTAGTCGTATGGACATGTACTAGGTCCCCCTAGGGTTTCGTTAGTTTCTGAAAAAAAAAATTCTTGTTTTAAGCCATTTTTTAATGGTTTAATTAAAAAAATTCAATATGTAATAAAAGTCAAATACAGAGTCCGATCCTGACGTGGGGACACTCGTTTTCACACTCAGAGTGTCCACTTTACCTCAGGGACCACTTTCCACATCAGTTGAGCAGCCGAAACAACTCGTGAGGCATTATTTGGCTAAAACTGCATCAAAATGGCATTTTAATGCTAAATTATGATAAATTGGCATAAAGGACAAAGTTGGAAAAAGTAGAAAATACATATTAAAACATATTGGGGTGACATGGCATTGTTTGTCCCCATGTTGGTGACATCATACTAAGAGGAAAGCGTCACTTAAGGGAGTGATATCTTCCATATAAGTTACCCAAAGTATTTCTTCACTTCACCTCTCACGTTTTCTTCATGGTTAGAGTATGGCCCATGCTTTTGACTAGCGTGTGGGTGATATGGCACGACTCATTAATTATAAGTGATGTCGCTTATTTCATTTGCCATTAAGAAAGGAGGCATCACTTTTAAAACATGTTCTACTTACATTTTAATTTCTCCATGGTGGATCTCACGTCATGTGGGTCGTACGGGTATAAGGATGCAAAGGTTTAATTAGCGTGAAGGCTTGGTCACCATGCAAATTGTTTCTTGCCATAAATTATTTTAAAAACCATGGTTGCATTTCACCCTCATGTCATCACTCATGCAAATTAGCGTGAGAGTTGGTGGGATGATGCGAGTGATGTGGTGGCTTGGAGGTAGGTAACACTTGGATTTTGGCACATGCAAATTGGAGTTGTGGATCTCTTGGAGAGGTGGCGTTTTCTCAATAGAGACCGAATCAATCACATTCACCTGCCATCTCATGAACTCAAGCTCAATTGAACTTGATCTTCAGTGTTGGTAGTGCCTCACCGGGTCTCTCATTTCCTATTTAAGCAAGTCACTTCTCCATGGTTTAGGATCAGAAGGTTGAACCTCTGCTTGCATACATTGTAATATTTTTTCTGAGTATCGTTAATAAAAGGCTTTGGAGACAATTTCTGTATGGGATCCATAGATGTTTGGTTGATGTTGTCTTTATGCTAAATCATTGAGGTAATCTGTATCAACTCCTTTCATATTTTGCGATTGTAGGGATTACTTGTCTTGATAAAGAAATTTTAATTTCGGTAAGAATAGGAAGTGATTCTTGTTAGGTTACTTCTCATTGTGAAATGTATTAGATCACTAAGTTTTATATGATTCTTGTATGGATCTATAATGCTGCTTAGCTTCTTATCATTTCACACAGGTGCTTTTAAGTTTTAATCCCCTTTGCATTTTGTTGAAATATTTTACAGGAAACCCGAGATGGAGCATTTGATGAGCGAGTGGGTTCTCTATCTTCTCTAGTAATTTTGAAAGAAGAAGCATCATCCCTCGGATCTCACCAAAGGAGGCGTCACTATCCCTTTTCTACTTCTTGCTCCATCCGGTTCTATCACTTCTTGATCCAAAAAAATTCAAGTTTACTTTGGTTATGGTTTCTTGGCTTAGATCTACATTTTAAAGACATATCTAAAGTAGATTTAAACTCCTAAGTCTAGATCTTGTTGAGTGATTAAAAGTTTTTGTTCTTTAATTCTTTAGATCTAGCTCTCTTTTTGCAAGTTCAAAGTTGAAATTCAAAAGTACTTGGTTAAGAGGTTTAAAGAGATTTCAATTTATTTAATTGGCATTTAGTGCTTAAGACTTGCTTGCTATTCTGTTCAAGAGGAAAGCAAAGATCTTAAGAAGGCAAGCTTCCTAGCTTGCCTTCCTTAGTTTTTTTTATTCGGTTGTTCTTAGAATTTTTTTGCAAACTTTGGAAGTTTTCCCAATGCACTCTTAAAGTGCTTTTGGGCACATTCCACTAACATTTGTTGGATGTTTTTTCAGGTTTGCGATAAAAGAGAGGGAAACTCTGGCAAATTTTCACAAAACCAACAAAAAAGAAGACAAGCGAAGCTTCCCCTCACATAAAAGTTATTCTTTTTACAAGTTGTAAGCCTTTGGATCCCGATTTGAAGACCAAAGTGCACTTTCTTTCACATCATTGTAAAAGCAAAAATAAAGTTTGAGTAGGCTCATTAGAGCCCGGTCTCCATCCCCCTTGGGGGGATTTGTGTCGGTGTCCTTTTTTCTGTTTTCTTTATATGTTGTTAGCGTAGTTGCTTTTCTTTATCATTTCATGCTTTATTTAAATTTTACAAAAGTAATCTGAATACTTACCCACTGTGCTATACCGAATTACCATACGGGAAAAGATTTAAGTAGTGTAGTAATTAAAAAAATTTAATTGTTATGCATTGTGGAGTTTAAAAATAAACCCCCTCACTTTACTGAGTACAGGTTCATGGATAAGGGCTTGCTAGAGTGCTGAATCTGGAAAGAGATTCCTGCGTTTAACTTTTTGTTTGTAATAAGAAAACTTGTTACAAGGCCTTCATCCCTGTATGCTCTACTTCCACTGCAACTTCGTCTGATTAGTTGGTAGTATCAGAAAGGGATTTAGGTGACTAGCTTAATTAGTTTTCCACTTCAAAATAACTCTCCCCTAGGCGAAAATCCAACGTCGCGAATTAAGCTATTGCGGTGGCAAAATCCACAAAGGAAGCAGGAACAACTGGGCAGCGACCTCGAGACACCGTTAGGCTACACCCTTGCTGGTGTAGTGTTGACCAAGTCTCAAAGACTCCAACCGGTCCACATATTCCTTGTGGGGAGCTGCATCGGTTAATGGTTTGGACATACTCCCTGTCCTCCGGGTATATAGGGAGTTCCCATCCCCTAAGCTAATCAAGGTCATTACCACAAAAATAAAACCAACCAACAATTTACCCACTCCTTAATCCACTCATCTAATTAATCTTAAATCTTACCAACGAGACACTGCAATACTTATATGAGACTACAGCAACAACCCTCATACACAAGCACTCCATTTCACTGGCACTGGTCTTCTTCGTTTTGTATTGATTAAATCAATTTCTGCATATTGTCATGAATGGTGTGTGAATGATAAATGTTGTTGTTGTTATAATTCAATTCATTTGCAGTAACTCATTGTTAAGGTTTTAATTCATTTCACGTAAATTCCTAGAATCATTTATTTCTTTCGTAAAGTAGAAACCTTATATTTTACTTTTAATTAGGGTCCACCCCCCATTGGATTCGCTAGGAGTTGGCCTAGACGGAGGAGCTGAGTATCAGGTGATAGCATTTGGCTTGAGCTTGCCCCTAATAACTCAGAGCAGATCCCTACATCACCTTCTGTTGATTTGAGGAGCAGCCAACGGATGTATGACAACTATGAATCAAATTTTGATGAGGAACAACATTGTGTGGAAATCAACCATCCTGAATCTGTAGAAGACATTGAGCAGCCATATTTGCAATTCAATTTGCAGGTAGCCGAAAGTGGCAGCCATTATGAGGAAAAGGATATACAGAGATATTTTGATCTTCAGCAAGAGGTATTTCCTTATAACTTCATTGATCCATTTGTTGATTATATGGAGTCTTTGAGCAGCTCAAATGTCAGATTGTTTTTGTCAAATGGAGGTTGGATTTTCCCTTCTTTTGAAATGAATTTTGATATTCCATGGGCTCCTTTATGCATCATCTCCAGATCAGAAGTTTTACCAGTTAGTCAAATATTTGTATGGCTTCATTGGAAGCATGATTTTACCTGATCAAAAGAAAGCAGATGATTAGAGTGGGAGCTGTAAATAAATAAGCTTGATGCTTCAAGCATTTCTTTAAAGTTTGTACAGTATGATCAGGATTAGTCATTTTGCAGAGTAGTTTAAAGATTTAGTTAGCAGTTTGTTTTCAAGCTTTTTAAGTAACAGAGATTTGTGATGAAGACTCCAGCCCAATGAAATGGAAAGGCACTTGGTCTACTTGTTCTTGGCAGCTCACAGGGAGCATGCCATCCCCAGACAAAGCCAGATGTTATCATCAGATCTGCTCCAGCAAAATTTCAGTTCTGGCAGCATTTTACTTACTGGCAGCAGAGTTTCAAACGAACCTATAATGAATCCCGGTGGGCAGAGAGGTTCAAAAAGTCTGGTAAATCTTATGAGGATTGGGCAATGGACGGTTATGTGTTGCTCGCTGAGAGGCTGCGAGATGAAGATTAAGAGTTTTGGAACTACAGGGCAATGTTATTAGAACCGAACCGGTGGTCGAACCGGTCGACCCTAGGAACCGGAACCGGATCGGAACCGGACAAAAACCGGGAAACAAACCGGATCAAAAAACCGGTTGAGCAAACATACATAAAACATTCATATTTTCAAAAAATACATATATATCCATGTGCATCCATGTGAATTCAAACCATTATAAACAAGTATGTCAAGTTTCTCAAGTATATAGCAAGAGCATATAAAACCAAAAAAACATCGATTGCAAATACATAACTAAAGAAAAGTACATCAACAAAGAGGTTATAAATGGCCTCTAAAGTCAAAATATAAGCATATGACTACAGTCTAGACTCTAGACTTTACAATCTAATGATTTTAATCATATATCATAATTATCTGAGTCCTCATGGCCAGACTTAGAGTCATCATCTACATCTTCAACAAGAGCATGGCTTGACTCCCTTATAGGCCCGGAGGTACTTTTCTAACTACAACATCAATGTTCACATCCTCTTGCTGTGGAAGAGGGCCCAAGTCCATTCACAATTAAATGTGATTGATATGGAGGGTGGGAGCCTCCTTTTATAACATTAGAAGGGTCATGGGTCAATTAAACAGCTCACACGTGGACCCTATTTTTTATTTTATTGAAAGAATTTGAAATTAGCTATTTTTGGGGGTCCTTGGCATTTTTGTACAGAACCGGCTGGTTTTGTTCTGAACCGGACGGTTTGGAGAAAACCGGGTGGTTTTGTACGGAACCGGGCGGTTCATCCTTGAAACCGGCCAATTTTGTATTGAACCGGCCAAAAACGGTTTGAGTGCATGATTTGACTCGGTGAAGCTTGTAAACCGGTCAAACCGGGGGTTTTTTTCCAAACCGGTTGGGTTTTGATAACATTGCTACATGGTCATGGTGACTTGGAGCAGTTATTCCATAGATTTGATGAGCCTCCCTTGCATTTGAGTGAGTTGAATATTAATGTAAGAGACACAAAGAGTGGATAGCAGAGTTACATTTTATTGGACTCGTTGAACATCCTGATCTGGTGAAATTGATTAGTTATTGTGCTGAAGATGATGACAGAGGTCTTCAGCTGCTCTTGGTGTACGAGTTTATGCCCAATAAGAGCCTTGAAGACCACTTATTTAGTAGGGAATTACCTGTTCTCCCTTGGGCTTGCAGATTAAAAATAGCCTTGGGTGCAGCTCATGGCTTGGCTAATCTGCATGAAGAATTGAATATCCAGATAATCTTTCGAGATTTGAAGTCATCCAATATACTTTTAGATGAGGACTTTAATCCGAAGTTGTCAGATTTTGGATTGGCTCATCTAGGACCATCAGGAAGCTTCACCCATGTCTCAACAGCGGTTGTAGACACTGCAGGATATGCAGCACCGGAATATGTTCAGACTGGACATCTATCATCAAAGAGTGATGTTTGGAGTTTTGGAGTAGTGTTGTATGAACTACTTACAGGAAGAAGAGCCATGGATAAGAGCCTTCCAAAGAATGAGCAAAAGCTTCTTGAATGGGTAAAGCCATATATATCTGAAAGTAAAAGGTTTCGTTTAATATTGGATCCAAGACTCGGGGGACAATACTCTCTTAAAGAAGCTCATAGAATCGCTTCTCTGGCACATAGACGTGTGGTAAAGAAGCCCAAGGCTCGTCCTAAGATGAGTGAGGTAATAAATCAATTGAATAACATAATTGGAGCCTCGAAATCAGGAAGCCCACAATCTATTGTTGCATTTCCAAGTGCAGAAAAAGACACCGAGGATTTCAATGAGGAACCTCTAAAAGAACCAATCAGTTCTTGTCCAAGAAAAAATGCACCAACCAAGATGCACAAAAGAAGCCAAAAGAGCAATTGCTAAGATGCCCGAGATCCACGCAGGTCTTGGATGTGATTATTGTGGGGTGATGCCAATCGTAGGAAAGATATGGGTGAAAACGATGAGGTTTCCAACGTAGAAGAAGGATCAGATTTCCAGATGGCAAAGTACTTGGCAAAAAGATCGACATCCAGATTCTTGTGGCAACATTCAATCGATATCCAAAATCTTAGTAAAAACATTCGGCAACTGAATTTGCTTCTAGATCGGATGCACAAAACAAATGTTTTGTTGGCAGAGTATCCGAGGTAGGGGATCGGCATTTCAAGAATCTATTTCAAGTGTTAAAGCATTCGAAGGCCCAAAATCAATAGTCGGTTAGTATTTTCAGGGGCCGGAAATCTTCTAGATTCAAAGAGATTTATGTTACCTTCAAAGCAAGCCTTGAATTATGAATAGATGATTCCACTATAGCCATTCCAGATATGTCGTAATAATTTCCATATTTATTGCAAATCTATGAACAAAATTCGACTCCTAAGGGGCTGATATCAGCTCTTATTTTGTAAATGGTTACAAATTGAATGATTTGGTATGTAACAACGGGAGCTCTTCCTTTCATAAGGAAGCAAGGGACAGAGGTTGGAAATTTTGGAGAATGCCAGCCCTGTTTGGAGCATTGCCTGTATGACATAGACATTATGCAGCTTCTGTACAGGTTCTATTTTTGAATGAAACATGATGATGATTTGCTTCTGTATGTTATGAATTGTTTTTCTGATAATTTTGTTATGCATATGGTCCATTACATCCCATTGCACTAATTCTTATTGGAAAATACAATTATCCTTACACTATAGAAAACAGAGGCAGTTTCACTTCTTGTCTTTATGATCATAGTGACCTTGATATTGAACTTTGTGTTTTATCTTATGTTATACAGTTTCTGTGGATTATCTTGCAACTTTGATTTCACACCAGCCTATCTCTTCAGCAATGTTTTGATGTTTTTATATTTCTTATATGATACCAACCTAGTTTTATGATAACTCTGTGGTTCTTTGATAGTTTTCATAATATACCAGCATGTGCAGTGATAATTGTGTGATTTGTACAGACAACCTTGGTTTCGTATCAGTTTAGTTCTTCAATGATTGTTTGATTTTACCTACAGCCTTTATATTATACCAGCCTGTTACATTGATAGTGGTGTAGCTTTTTCCATAGTTTTGATTGTATATCAGTTTGATTTTATTGATTTGTACATTTGAGAACAAGATTTCCTTAAGCTTGAACCCCCGTAGTCTAGGTTCAACTTTAGGGATAACATCTTCGCACCCAATGGCTTGAATATTTCTGCCACGTTACTTGAGGTGCGAATTAGGCGGCAACATCAAGTAAAAGGCACTTTTTCTTGTAAAAAGATGCGACTAAAAAGGTACAGGGATGTGGCCAGAATAGCTACAAAAGACTTTCAAGCTATATCTTTACTGGCGATGCCAAGAGATCAAAATAAAAAAGCAGATGCACTTGTAGTTTTTGCTTCTACTTTCAATCCAATTGATGCAATCTAGGATACAAGCAAAGTGCAAGTGGTGTTCTGTCCTTCAGTGCCCGATAACTTTGATAACTGGGAAGTGTTCGATGATGACCAACAAATCTGCAGATTCATAGCTAATGTGGAAGAATATTTAGGCAATTAGATTGACTAGAGAGAAGAATGGTCCATGAAAGAACCTCAATATAATCTTCTTCCCATGGAAAAGGTTTATTTGAAAAAGAAATTTGATAGAAATGACAGGTGCAAACCAAAGGAAGAAACAACTCAGGATTCCGAATATGAAGAAATAAATATTGGTTCACAAGAAGATCCTCGCCTAATCAAGATTGGTAAAGCAATGGAGTCACAGGAAAGAAATGAATTGATAAACTTCGTTGAAAGGGAATTACAAAAAATGGTTGAGATCAAGATCATAGTCCGAATAAAGTATTCAAAATGGCTTCCAAATCCAGTACCATCCAGAAAGAAGACATGCGATGTCAGAGTATACGCGAACTTCAGAAATCTTAATGCGGTGTCTAGGAAAGACAACTATCTACTCCCGAATATGGAACTCTTGCTGCAAAGGATTACAGGACCACAGATGATGTCTTTCTTAGATGGCTTCTGTTACCTACTAAGTCAT
Organism: Pseudotsuga menziesii; assembly: GCA_001517045.1. Lineage (NCBI taxonomy): Eukaryota > Viridiplantae > Streptophyta > Pinopsida > Pinales > Pinaceae > Pseudotsuga > Pseudotsuga menziesii. The sequence goes on from LPNX010377807.1 coordinate 335,780, forward strand.
ACTTAGTTTGTCGTATCAAGTGAGCTGGATGAGACGAATAAACATCATTGTTCATTCTTTAAAGTTCAGAAGTCATTCAGGCTTCTTCTGGGATTTAAAAAAAAAATTCTTATACCACATGTTTATACCCCCTGGGGGAGTTGTAATAAAATGTTCTAGCATGGTAGAGTATGAAAAGACTCGGTCTCCTAGGCTTATATATCAATCCGACTAGCCTAGAGTGTTTTTTCCCTTGTTGATTCTTTGTTGTTGAACAAATGACTAATAATTTATGAGGAGGTTATTAGAGTCTATGTGTCAATGTATATAAACATATTAGACATTAATATTGAGTCATATGGACATGTGCTAGGTCCCCATAGGTTTATTTTTAATTTTTGGTGAAAATAAATTTTTTTGTAAACTTAGGCTATTTTTTAATAGTCTAATTGGAAAATTTGGAAATGTAATAAAAGTGTGGTTAGGGATCAAATTTTTCCATGGGGGTGCTCATTTTCTAACTCAAAGCACCCGTTTAACCCAAAAACCCACTTTTCCTAAGTTTAAGTGATAAATTTATCACTTAAGTCAAACATCTCCAAAAAATCAAATTTATTAATTAAAAAATAGAAATAATTAATAAATGGAGAAAATCCCCAAATTCCTAAATCGGTGGAATCTTGTCAGATTTTATTAGAATCAGTTTTATCGGCTCCCAACATTGAAGATGAGTTAGACTGATGCTAAAGACAAGTTGTCCTAGTTGGTGAGGGAGTCAGAGAGCTCACGCAAAGTTAGAGGTTGCGCCCTCTCTTCCTCTCTCTCACGTGTGGGTGAATTGGCAATGGATGAGTGGGTTGGTATGGTCTGGTGAGAGCTATGTCACATGGTTCGGGTTCGACGACCTTCAAGTTTGATTCGGGTTCGAATTTCTGGATGAGGTTCGACATTATGTTCGCATAAATATATATAAATATATATATATAACATTTAAAAACAAAAGTCAATAAAAATATATAAATAAAAATAATGATGAATAAATACTTATAAATAAATTAATCAAATCTAATAATAAATGCCTTTATTAAAGTTTAAAAAAAACAATGAAATTGAAATTGCAAAAAGAAGTAAAAAGTATTAAAACTACAAAACTTTAACGGACACCCTTTATGTAATGTTCCTAAAAGTGACATGCATGCAAACCCTAAAAATAGCATGCATGCAAACCCTAAAAGTGACATGCAAACCCTAAAATCTATATAAGGTTAGTTGAACCAAAAGAGAGGATTGTTATTATTCATCTTTTTGGAGATAGGTTTGGAGAGCTTTGAGAGCTATTTAGGGTTGAGGGTGAATTCCTTAGCCAACAATTGGGTTCGGTGGCGAAATCTATCCACCCTAGTCAATTCAAGAGGGTAGATCATTCAGATCTATCACCGTGTTTCATGATGGTCAGAGTTTATTAAGTTTTGTATTAGGGTTTGAGTTATTTAGGGCAGCGTGGGAGCCTTATCACAACTGGGCGCAACCATTCAAGTTGAGCAGCGTTTTCCTTCATCAGAAAGGTTGCATTCATCACATATTTAAGGGTACCATTGTTGTGGAACAAGAGCATATTCATCATTGGTCTGAGGCAATGATCCTTCATACTGTATGCGCAGGGATCTTGTTACTCATGGCTGCATTCCTGAGGGTTTCGTTAGGTCTGAGCAGAGACGTGTTAAGCACTTATTGGACAGGCGCCTTTTTACTAAACTAGGTGTGTTCTTTATCCTTTCTACTTCTGTGCATTCATTGTGAAGGGCGTGTTTATTGTGGTTGCAATTGGAGGACTTTACTACCTTGAGAAAACTGTATTGAAGATTATAGAGAATGCATGAATTGAGAAAGGCTGCTACAACACTACTTTTGAATTGCCAAACTTCTAGCTGCTACAACAGATTTACAGTCTATATCGTAGACATTTCAAAGGAGTGGTTGTTGGGGGCGTGATCTTCATTCAATCATACTGCTGATTAGAATATTTATGTTTATTGGTTTTGAATGCACTGCTGAGCGTGATTACTGAGTGTTGGGTTGATTTGGAAGGAGTTTCTCATTGCACAAAGGTCAAAGAAAAGACGCCATCATCCTCCAATAGACTGTTATCTACAGGACTACCTCAACCAAAATATTCTTCATCATTTTCAGACTTCAAAAGGTGTGACTAAACTTCTGAATGTGCCAGGTTTGATGCCTCATGCAAATCAGAATTTATTTCTGTATTATTTGTGCAAACTTAATATCCACTGTGTGTTAAGTAAATCCAAAGGAATTCATGCAATAATTCTTCCTGTAGCATACTCGTCAATTTATGTGGTTATATCAGTCTGGCATGCTTCATATTAAGGTCCGAATATCACCAAACAAAACCAGATTTGCTCAATCAGCCAGCACAACAATGTTCAGTTAAGTGTTTGTTAAAGTGCCAAGTTCAAACTCTTCCTTCAGCGTAAGTTACAACAGTAAACATGTGGAGTGTTTGTTGAAGGTTCACAACCAAGATCCATTTCTAGAAGCCTTGAAGTCAAAGTCCAAACTCACAACCTACAACACTTTATTGTCAGTTTTCACAAGTGTTTGATAAACAAAAATACATAACCCAATTGCTAAACAGTTAAAAATTTCAGATCAGATTTGGTTGAGATCTTACACTTTATCTCAAATTTGGAAATTTAAAAACAGGTCAGATCTAAATATATTGTTTATCCCATAAACACTTACTCCCGTAAAAGTTTTTTTTATCTCATAAACACTTACCCCCGTAAATTTTTTTTATCCCGTAAACATTTACTCTACTGCAATCGCAAAGTCGAGTGGTTGCTCGCGGACTATTTGACAGAGTGTAGAGCTAAATCCGACGAGTTGAATCACTGACAGTCGACACTCCAATCAACAAATTCATTGGCGGCTCTAAAGCAGACGAGTTGAATCACTAACAGTCGATGCTCCAATCAACAAATTCATTGGTGGCTCGGGCTAACACGTAGAGGGCCGAGATGTTGCTCAGGAGTACTTTCTTGTCGGAGATATTAGTCGAGACCCTATCCCCCTAAAAACTGAAAACCCCGCCAAAAACGTGTGCGAACCAGAGCCGAACCTCAACGAATTTAAAAAAAAAAATTATGTTCGCCGAACTTCGAACCTGGACGTTTAGGTTCGGCAAACCCTGTGACTTAGGGTGAGAGAGGCACTCTTGTTCAATCTAAGTTCAAGGTCAAATCACCTCAGATCATCTCTACCTCAACTCCTCTCTCTCTCTCTCAGTCATGGACGTGCCCCCCCTGGGCCTCTCTGGCTATAAATAAAGACCAACCCTCTCAGTCCAGACTAGTTAGAGTTGGATGAAGAGCTAGTGGCTATTGTAATACTGTTATTTTTCATTCATTTTCTAAATAAAGAAGCTTTGGAGGATATGCCGTGTAGTGCTTGTATTGTGTGGATTCCCGACGTCATGCTGCAAATGTGGTAACTGCAAATTTTTCTCATTTTGTGCTGCTTTGTGTTCTGGCTTCAAAGGATTCTGTTGAATCAGTAAGAGTGTAAATTTGGCAAGTAAGATTACTTGCTCTTGTTTATTCATATTATGTATGCTCAAGAATCTAAGTTATATGCTTAAATAAGATTGTTTTTGCATGATCTTTCGTTTCTGTTTCATACATATATATCCAGATCTCACGAGGTTTGTGCAATTTTTTTGTGATCTAGTTGTAGGTTCCCAAAATGATGAGGTGTGGATCAAGATTAACACCACTTCTTATTCAATAAGCTCAAGACATTGTCCCTCAACGCTCCACAAAAGGGCCTCCCTTATGCTTGTTCGTTCCAGCAACAAACCAACCTTCACTCCTCTTCCTCTTTTCTTTAAAATCAAAATTTCCTTGGTTACTATGTTTATGCACAAGTGTCTAAGTTATCATATTTAATATTTCTTCATTAGATCTCATCTATAAGCATTCAGAAAGCTAGATCTCGTTTTCTCAAAGTTTTTCATAAGCATCTTAGATCTAGTTTAGGAAAGTTTTCATTGTTTACAAGTTATTAAAAGTAGATCTAAAGCTTGTTGAAATGCATAATCTTTCCTTCAAATCTTAAAGTTAAATTTTGCAATCAAAGTGCACATCGTATTGGCTTCCCAAAAGGCAAGCCAAGATCCCAAGGAAATCTTGCTTTCCTTGGTTATTTTATTGCTCTTTTTAATAGTTTAACTTAGTAGTTTTTAACCAATTTTTTTTGGTTGTCCAAAGACACTTCCAAAGTGTTTTTGGGCACTTTTCACTAACTTTTGCTTGTTGTTTTTAGAAGGTCTGTCACAAAAGGAGAGCGAAACTCTGCCAGATTTTCAAAATTTTGGCCTTCCGGAGCTTCCCAGGGGTTCACCCTACTTCTAGGTTTCTGTTTCTCACTTTTTGTAGGCCTTTGGATCCTAGATAACAAGGACCAAAGAGCACTTCTTCTAAAGATTATAACCGCGATAAATAAAAAGATCTCAAGTAGGCTCTTCAGATCCCACTCCCCATCCCCCATGGGGGATCCACGTCTTTGTCTCATTTTTCATTTTTGTTATGTTTCTTGTTTTTCTTTAGTCTAGTTCTTTTGTGCAGGATAGTATACTTTGTTAGATGTTGCAAATTTGATTTATCATTCCATATTCTATTTATCAAAGTAATACTACTACTTACCCCACGACTTCCCGAGTTACTCGAGCGGGGAAAGAGATGTGTGGTAGATTTAATTAGATAACTCGTCCTTTCTTTCAAGATTTCTGTTTAGTCCACTTTGCATGCTAAAATTCACCCCTCCTCACTTTCCCAATTGTGGTTCACTTGAATTGCAAAAGACTCTTGGAGGTTAAATTTTCCTTTTTAACAAACAAAACACAATCTAAAAATCCTTAAAATTTACCGACGCTCCGTTGTGTATGCTCTGCACCACTGCGGTTCGACCGATCAGTTGGCTGAATCAAAAGCAACATGGGTGACTAGCTTAATTAGTTTTCACATCTCAATTAATCTCCCCAGGCGAAAATCCAACGCCTTGATTTGATCCGTTCCAATGGCAAAATCCACAAAGGAAGAGAGAACAACTGGGTAGTGACCTTGAGACACCATTAGGATACACCCTTGTTAGTGTAGTGTTGAACATGTCTCAGTGACTCCAACTAGCCCACATATTCCTTGCGGGGAGCCGTATCGAATAACGGTTTTGGACATACTCCTTGTACCTTCGGGTATATTTGGAGTTCCCTTCCCCCTAAGTTAATTCACTCATTTTCCACAATTATTTAAAACTTACCAAGAGACAATTGCAAAACATCTACTTAAAAAATGATGCTAGAACTAACCTTTTGATGCTAAATAAATGATTTTTAGATCTATGTCATGCACAAGCTTCTTAGAAATAAAAATATTTAACATTGAGGATTAGATCTATGCTTGCAACTTTTTCCAAATAAAGGTAACCGGAAAAAGATAGTAGCTTTTTTTAATGAGGTGGAAGGCCTCAACCCCAACTACTGAATCTTTTTGTTTTGAGAAAAAAGGAGTGCCTGAAATTGCAAGATTAGTTAGATCCACAAAAATATATTGAAGGAGAACAAGATGCCACTGAGCTCGGGATCTCCTTCAACCTAGACGACCTGTCAATCTACAATCATCCTCAACAAAAGAGTTTAATCTAGTATATTATGTTAGGAGAAATAAGAAGAGTATAAGTATTTCTGACTATAGTCTACTACTCCCGATCTCAAATAACACAACATAAACAAGCAACTTGGGTCTTCAAATGCTTGCCCAATGGACTAGAAATAGCCTTCCATGCTAGAAAGTATCTACAATTTGATGAAAGCAAAATTGCAGCTAGTTAGATTTCACTTCAATAATACATGCACAACATCACATCCATGAAAGTTCATGCACAGTTCGGACCTCCAAAGTCTCAATTTTATTCATCAATAATAAAACAATAGTACATACAGGAGCAGAGGTTCCTTCCATCCGTCCAAAATGAGGAAGAAATCCTCGCTTTTATAGAGTTTACAAACCCTTGGGGGTGCACCAAACAACTGAAGATGATGGCGACTAGTCTTGAGTTAAATTATGGGAAGACTGAAGTTGAAGTGTAGTGAGTATCTACCAATCCTTTAACTACTTGCCACATGCACCAAGTCGCAAATCACATGGAGGGTGGCGCACTATCTCCATGAGATACTCTTGCTACACTCCAAATCCCTTTCAAAAATCACGCCTTTAATCAAGGAAGAGCTCGCCCACTCAAGGAGACAACTTACCTTTGATTTTGGATGAAGTCACCAACATTTCCACGTCAATCCTTTAATCGCCAATTCAACCGAAGTGTGAGTTTGTGAAGGGTGACACCATCTTTCTTTAGATTGATTTATTACTTAAGAAGATCACCTTCCAAAGTGACGGTTTTATCCTAAGACGATGTCATCTACCACATGAAACTTTTCTCCACCCTCTCCATGTCATTAATTTGGACTTTTGACTTTTGTTTTATTAGTGTCATTTTGTCGAAATTTAGCATTTTTGGGGCATTTTGTCGCATCAATAGAGAAATAATGCCATATGGGACAAAATAGTCACCCAAAGCATGGGAGAAGTAGGTCCTAGGGTAAAGGAGGTGCTTTGAGCTTGAAAACAAGCCCATCCACTGGCCTGTTCATGACTTTTGCGGCTCACTGGAAATCCCCTAAGTGCAAATTAATGGATAACAAAGTCGAGTATCAGGTGACAACACTTGGCTCAAGCTTGCCCCCAAGGTGGCACCTAGTGGCTTGAAGATTTCTGCAACATGACCCAAGGTGTGAATTAGGCGGCAACACCATGATCAGGATTTATCCATGTTCTTATGGGAAGAGGCATCCAGTACAACAGTTTATGCTCAGAACAGGAGTACTCGTCGAATATTAGGGGACAAGACCCCAAGGAGGTGTTCACAAGAGTGAAGCCAGAGGTCAGCCATCTGATGATCTTTGGTTGTCTAGTAAACACTCACGTCCCCAAGGAGAAGACGAGAAATTTAGAAACTTCAAGGAAGAAGGGTACTTTTGTTGGACACAATGAGAATTCGAAGGCCTTCAGGATTTACATTCTAGGGAAACGTCAGATTGAGCTTAGTCAAGATGTTACTTTTTGATGAAGAGGTGGCCTTCAGGAGGTTTAGAGAGTCTCACATGGATATTGATAATGAGGAGTAGGAGGCTCCGAAGGATGATGGAACAAATCCATCTAGTCCAGTCATTCATCCTTCAGACTATTGGAAGCCAGTAGAGCCAACACAGCTAGTGGATCTACCTAGAGATGTTGTAGTGATCAGAAAGAGGCCAACAAGACTTTGTGACACTTTACAAGATGCAGAGAGGCATGCAACTCCCCATGGTACTTTCAAGGAGATAGTTCTAATATCATAGGGGAAGTTAATGGTAACTTCCAAGTGGATCTATAAGATCAAGCATGCAACCTACACTAGCATCAGGGATGACACATTATATAGCTATGGGGTCAGCCAATTTGCAGGCTTAGAGAGAGTCATGGATGGTATTCAATGTTCTTGAGGGAGCAAGAGGCTCGTCTCAGTAGACCCACTTGGTGGGAAATGACACAGATGGATACACAGGGATCAACAATGCAAAGGGAAACATGTTGCTTCAGTGCAGGATAATTAGTTGGAGAGGGAGTAGGGTGTCCATATGTAGAAGGGAGCAGGACACTCAAGTGCAGAGGGAGCAGGGTGCTCCTGCACAGAGGGAGCAGCTGTAACATAGTTTGTTGATAATGGAGGAAGTGTCTTAGTCAAGGAGTACCTCCCTCACCAAGTGGAAGTTGGATTTGGAGATCAAGATGAAGGATCTTGGCCTGATGCATTATTTCTTGGGATTAGAGGTGTGGCAGAGACCAGACGATATCTTCCTCAGTCAACGGAAATACATGGTCGATATCTTGAAGAGATTCAATATGATGGAATGCAAGTCCATGACTACACCTATGGAAACAAATCTGAAGAAGCCGAGTGAACCCGCTTCAAATTTAGATTTGGTGGATTTCGCTATATACAGGCAGCTAATTGGATCCTTGATGTAATTGGTTAACACCAAGCCAGAGATATGCTTTGCAATGAATACCTTGAGCTAGTTTATGGTTGAGTTGAGGCATGTACATTGGGTTGCAGCGAAGTATGTGTTGAGGTACCTGCGTGATACAGTTGGATATGGTCTGAGAAATGTCTTAGGTGGTGAAGTGAGGCTGCACGATATACAGATTCTAACTTGGAATGGGGTGCAGTGGAGAGAAAGAGCACCTCAAGGCGTTGCTTTGGCTTGGGATCAACTGTAATATCATGGTTTAGCAAGAAGCAAACTTCTATAACACTCAGTACAACAGAGGCAAAGTACATCGCAACCAATGTTACAAGTCGCAAAAGCGGTGCGGCTTCGGAAGCTTCTTGCAATACTATTTGGTAAGGAGATCAAATATCACTTCATCCAAGACACGGTGCAGAAGGGAGTAGTGTAGCTCTAGTACATCTCCACAGACGAGCAACATCGGACAAACATTCTCCCAGATTGGTCATGCTAATTTGACCAAGGGAGAATGATACATTCACCATGGCTAAGATCCTAAGTCATATGGCTAGTGGTGAATGGCCCAAGTGCAATCTTTCTCCAAATAGCCAAGTTGATTTAGCTAGGAGTGAAAGACCCAAGATGTAGATTGTAGATATTCTCACCACGCCTCTATCGAAGGTGGTGTTTGTATACTTTAAAGACAAGATTGGCGTGATGCCAAATGTCTCCCTTGCTAAGAGGGAGTGTTGATGTTTCTCCAATTTGAGCATCAGACAAACATTCTCACAGATTGGTCATGCTGATTTGACCAAGGGGAAATGATACATTCACCCCTGCAACCTGAGTCACATGACTAGAGGCAAATGGACAAGGTAGGGGCAATATTTCTCCCATTAGCTTGAGTCATATGGCTTGGGGAGATTGGCCCCATGGTGCTCTCACATTGCTTGCTTCGAGATGAAGTGATCTATTCTATATTAAAGCAGATTTGACTTGTTTATTTGATAGGGGCTTTCATCCCCTTGTGGAATATACAAGTCTAGTTTAATGTTGAATTGACGTAGACTCTAAGAAGTGCCTAGGACTTCTTAGTGGATCTATTCAACATTAGAGCTCTAGGAAAGATTGAAGACAAAAAGTACAAGTCAATCCTAGAAGAGCAGAAACAAGTCGACCCCACCAAAAGTATAAGTCGGCCCCATAGTGAAATTAAAGGTGAGTTAAAGTATATAAATGGGTGGTCAAACATTATATTTTTATCATCATCACATCATCTCTTCTCAGCTACACTAGTATACACTTTCCAAGGAGATCTAGCGAAGCTCAAAAGGACTATCTTGTTTAAAGGTTCTTATCACTCTCTTGCAACTAGGGTTTCTTGTCATGAAGGGCACATTTCTCATGCGCTAGGGTTTCTTCATAATAATGGTGCTGTACTTATTGGACTGATTTCCTATGAAAAGTTGGCTGGGTTCTCCCAAGAATGGGTTTCCTAGGGTAAATTTTTTGTGTCTATTGTGCATGGCTGTCCTATGTTCTTTTGTTTTCGCTGCATTTAAAGTTGTAATTTTCAGTGTGTAATTATTCAAAGATAACAGTGGGATGAAATTACTGTTTAAAATCTTAGGAAGTAATTATCAAGTCTGAAAATTATATAAGAAAATTCAACACTCGATACCTTTGTTGCCATGGTTGCGTCCTTAGAAATATCAGAAATGACATAACCTTTCTCAGCTTAAGGTTACTATTCTAGACTAGATAGTTTTATCCATGGGCATATTTTGGATCATATATTTTTGACATTAAAGATGGAAGCTATAAATATTAGAAACACTAATGAACACAACAATAATTTTCTTTCTTCCAATGGGGCATAATGTAAAGTTTCAAAGACTTTAAACTTGCAAGCATATTTAAGAAAAGTCGAATAATTGACTAATGCAATGCTTCTAAATTATAAGACCGATAGAAATAGGCGAGGTTCATCCTTCACACATCCATTATTTGCTATCTTTCTTTTATTAATAGCCAATTCATTATTTTGCACTAATAAAATATTAAAAACAAAAAATAAATCATAATATCAGTTTTTCTCTCAAGACAACCTACCGCAGGAAAGTGCACATCCAAGATGACACCATTGTATATGGCTAATCCTAGGATTGCTCCAACCTGGAAATTCCAATCAAATGTGATCGTATGAATGCAAGTTTAGTTAACATTTTAGGCACACTGCAAAGATTCCTTCTTGAAAATTTACAATGAACATACCAACCAAAACTCATGGTCAGATTCCATAGAATTGGGATTAAACCAAAAATTTCGTGTATCCTCATTATATATGAACATCCCTGCAACCAAATAAATATGGGTGAGATACACATAACCTTAAAAGTGAGGATGTTGAATATCAAATAAAAAAAATATTAATTGCAAGGGGAACACCAGTTGTGTACCCTACATCTTTCAAATCTTCATAACACACTTTTTGGCTCAATCTGTTTTTGTCATAAAATTTGGTTCAATTGCTAGAGTCATTTGTGATGTGGGCACTAATTCTTAATTCTTCATCTTTGTGCAACCTTATAGTTCCTAATTGAACTACTTCTCCATCACCACACTGTTTATTTCTTAATAGTGAAATAATGAAACTACAGGAAGAATAGATAGCTTAAATCTGGATGGTATTATTCTTATAAAGCGATCAACTTTTCAAACATAGTGATATCACTTCTGGTCTAATGACTATGGCACATGCAGTTTGAGGTCTCACTCTAAGCAAATGCAACAATGGACTTGTATATTAATGCCTCTTCCACTAATCATGTCCCCTTTTAGAAATAGAAATACATAATAGTGGAAAAAACTTGAGAGGCAATGGGTTATGTTGTCCAAAATGGATAGGCAAGGCAAGATGGTACAAATTCAAAGAGACATGACTTATGTTTCAAAACTGAAATTCATAGGAAACAAACTAAACCAATGTTCCCCCATGTTTACGATACACATGGACGCGGAAGCAGGGAACCACAGAAATTACATATGCAGAAGTCCCCCTCTCCCCGCCCCCCCACCCAAATTTTAGGAAATGTCGTGGTCTTCAGCACAAGGGACCATACCAAGAATACTACAAAATTTATATCATTGAAATTTAAATATATTATAATTTTAGATTTTCATTGCAGCATGGTTTGAGATTGAGTTTCATTGCAATATGGTCTAAGTTAAGATAAAAAAATATGAAGCAACAGTTTAATTTTAAAATTACATTTGTGTTAATGTATTCATTTATTAAATAATATATAAAAAAGCCCTATTTGCCGGTGGGTTCTGGTCCCGTGTTAATGTCAATGTAACAATAACACGGTAACACGAACCCACCAACGAACAGGCATTGTAGATGTAACCAGCAGCGAAACCAAAATCGAAAGGAACCAACAACAGTAACCCGAACCCATCGACAGGAACCAGGTTTGTTAACCAGTACTCGATCCGTTCGCCAAAAGTGGTTCAAGTTTTAGATATAATCAAACCCCTCCTACGACCTTGACTCTGTTGTTGAAGTATCCATGTGAGGCATCCTCACACAAGTTGGCCCTGAAATGATAATAATAAAAGAGATTTTTATTATCATTTTACAAGTCAACCCCAATTATAAATTAGATTTTTCCAGCAAGAAATCAGTATAAATAGTGGGTGCCTCTCATCATTTGGACACATTGCTACTTGAGCACTGCAACACAAGTTTGCCTCTGCTAGAGGAGTTCGCCACTGCAGCTTGGAGAGGAGTTTTATGGGGTTTCTCCATCTTTGGAGAGGGTTTTCTTATTTTCTTATTTTCTTGGGGTTATGCTACTATGATATGGAAGTACTTCTATCTATGAACAATTTGTCTCTCTTGAAAGGGCAAGCTTGGGGGTGACATTCTTTTGTCTATGGTTGGGAGATGATCTTTGTGATAATCGTGGTTAAACGATATCCACTCTTTGTTCTGTTTTGTGCTTTAATATTCTTTTGGTGATCTCAGTTTTGGAGTTGTCAAATTCTAACATGGCATTAGAACGAGGCTAGAAGAAGTCATTGCTAAAGACTAGGGCTCCACGTTTTGGAGTGTTTCCCACCTCATATACCCCAGAAGGAGCATAGAATATGTGGGATGGATCGGAGTATCTGGGATGTGTCCAACACTACACCAATGAGGCTGTATCCTGACGGTATCCCGAGAGTACTATCCAATGGTTCCCGCTTCCTCTGTGAACTTTACCCACAATGGATTAAATTGAGGCGTTGGATTTTCGCCTTGGGAATTTAATTTGAAAGTGAGAGTAATTTAAACTAGTAACCCAGGTTGCTTTTGATGCATTCAAATGGTTGATCGAACCGCAGCGGTGCAGAGCATACGCAACGAAAGCCTTGTTATTTTTAAATATTTTGGAAGATTGTTTGCTTGTTTATTAAATCTCCAAGAGTCTCTTTCAGGTTATAAACCCTATTTGGGAAAGCAAAGGGGGTTGAGTACTGAAAAAAGTAAAAAGTTGCAAAGAAAAATAAAATGTTTCATAATTACTATACTGCGCAAATCTTTTTCCTTTCGGTAATTCGATATAGCGCAGTAGGTTAGTATTCGTATTACTTTAGAAAAATAATAAAGAAATGTAAAGCTCAAAAGTATACGGTCTGCAAACATCAACTGATCCAAGCAAAAACTGGAAAAACATGAAAAGTGACACCTACGCAACCCCCCCCCAATGGGGATGACGAGTGGGCTTTGAAGAGCCTACTCGGAAACTTTTTTATGTGGTTACAATAAGTGTGAAGAGAAATGCACTTTGATCCTTGTTATCTGGGATTCAAAGGCTTACACAACGTCGAAAAGTTTGACTATAAGCAAGAAGGGAGTCTCAGGAAGCCTTGAATGGCTCAAATCTTCGAAAATTGGCCAGCACCTCCTTATCTTTTATCACCAGACCTACAAAAACAACGAGCTATAAAATCCTAAAGATGCTCAAAAACAGATTCTAAAAAATTTCTAAAAAATAATCCTAAGTTAAAATTTTGATAAAAAAATGCAAACATAACCAAGGAAAACAAGCTTTCCTTGGGATCTTGGCTTGCTTTTTGGGAAGCCAATATGATGCGCAGTTAGATGCCAAATTTAACTTCAAAGATCAAAGAAAATTACTCTTTTAAACAAGTTTAAGATCTACTTTGAAATGCTTCCCAAAAAAGAGCTTTCCTAAGCAAGATCTACCTAAAATGCTTATGAAACCTTGAAGGACTACGAGTTCTAGCTTTTTCAAAACTTGTAAATGAAATCCAATAAATGATTTCAATTAAAACAACATAGATCCTCATAACAAGCAAAGTACCCAGGGGAAAATTGATTTTTTAAGAAGAGAGAGAGGGAGAAAAGAGCTTCTTGCCGCAATTTTTTTTCTAAAAGACTTCGTAGTCGGATGCCGAGGGACTATGTTATTGGAGATTGTTGGAGATTGAGTGGAGTCAAACTAGATCCACACTTCCTCCAAACTAGATACCCTGAAACTCAATCACAAACTTGCATACCCGTGAGATCTTGAAAGCATATATAAAAACTTAAAAGAGACTAAAATAGCAAGGAAATATAATTATTTGACATGCAAATCTTTGATCTCTAAGCATACATGAATAAATAGAAATGAAAGTAAACTTACTTAAAATTCCTATTCCTACTGATTCAGAGGAATCCTGATGAGGCAAGATCTATATCAAGAGTAAGCAATAAATTGCAACAAAGAAATTGGTTACCTCATGAAAACATAACAATTTTGGCCCACACGCCAAAGCAACACACCATTAGCCTCCAAAGCTTCTTTATTATCAAGCAAAATATCAATGGCATAAGTGAGTTACAATAGCAAGACCTCTCTACTCCAACTCGAATTAACTTGGAAGAGAGGCAGAGGCTTCAATTTATAGCCAAAAATAACCCATGGGAGCGCATCCTTAAGTGCCAGTTCACGTTGAGTAAGCTTGAGTTTGTGAGATTTGAAGGTATCTTGATTGATTTGAAGTGGAGTGCTCACTATGGAGGAGGCGCCACTTCCCATGAAGTAGGCGGACCACACTCCACCTACTCACCACCTCCCAAATCACCAATACAACAACCATTCGTTACTCCTTTGAGGTTGGCACAAATTAATCATGGAAATGATTTGTGTTGGATTATTAGCATTTAAATGACATTTTGATGCATCTTTAGCAAAATAATGCTTTACAAGATGTTTTAGTTGCCTGAAACATGAAAAGTGGGTCTTGGGTTGAAGAGGACGCTTTGAGTGTGAAAACAAGCATCCACACGCTAAATTCCGCCTCCTAATCAAGGTTTTATGCCATTTACACTTTTTTTAATTAATCCATAAAAAATAGCCTAATTTTGTGGGAAAAAATAATTTTCTCGGAATCGAACAAAAACCTAAGGGGACCTAGCACATGTCCATATGACTCAATTCGAATGCGTAGCATGTTTATAAACATTCACACTTAGGCTCTGTTGCCGCCTAATACACACTTTATGATACGGGAAAGTCTCCAACCCGCTTTGTGTGTCCTTGGGGGCAAGTTAGAGCTGGGGACCACTGTCACCACAATCCACAACTCCTCCGTTTAGGCTTGATCCCAACAGAGCCAAGGGGGGTAGTCCCTACAGAATACTAAGTTCCAGATTTATTAATTAATTACAAATTAATTAAATGGATCCTTTTAAGGTTACAAAATTACAAGACCAGTGCCTAGATTAAATGGAGTCAAAAGATTACAAGTTACAAACTTACAAAAGAACAAGAATGATTACCCACAATTGCCTACACTAAGCAAGATTTACAATATTAACAATATGAACAAATGCTAAAGAATTACACAATATGAACAAGCTATTGTATCAAAGATCAAAGGACAGATTACTTTTAAGTTACAAGTTTAAGCAATGCGATTACTTAAGCAAATGAATTAAAGGTGTCACCATATGAGATTGCAAAACTGAAAGAAAATACTTGTAACTGAGAAATGAAAGTGCTTGCAGTAAAAGCCTTGAACAGCAAGGCAAAGATGAATACAATGACCTGTGTTTGTAGGACGTTTTGCAATGCTTCTTGGTTTATTTTAATAGATTTTATTAAAGTTGAAGTCCTTGATTAAGTTTTAGATCCGGTGGTGTGACTACCCCGATCTAGAACTTCTCCAGTCAAAGAAGGAATGTTGTTGCGCTCAACAAAGTGGGAACAAAGCCCACCCATAGCTCACAGGTCAATCCCCAATGCCCCGGTTCTCAACAAGGAGGACGTCGAAGCGCCTAGAGACCACCCACGGTCTGCTACCCTTTCTAGCTTCCTGAGGTCACTGTTTTTAGTTGACAGAAAAAGGGCTAGATGGATGCCTATTAAACTAAGACTTCCCTGTCCCCTGGTCGTATCTCGGAGTACCCCGGAGGGTGATAACCGAGTAGAGGAGCAGGATGTGGGAAGTTGTTGTTGGTAAGTTTTAAGATCAAACTTTATCTGGGTGATTAACATGCAAGGTTTATTTTAAAGCGATCAACAAGATCGACCAAGCTGTATCCCTTATGGGAGGTGCCGGTTTTTGATCTTGGACTTGGAAAATAAAATGTTTGATTGTAGTACAAGACAAAGAAAGTTATTTTAATTACCTAAGCCCCCACTTCCCCTGTTTTTCATATCCGGCTTGAAGTCCCTAAAGGGAGATGACAAGCGGATAGAGGACACACAGGTTTAATGGGTTGTATGATTACTTTTAAAACAAAATGAAATTGCATAAACAAAAAGAACTTGAAACAACTATTATCCTACTTCCTACTCTACTTCCTAATCTATCTACTTATGGATTACAAAGCTTATAAAACTTTACAGAAATACCCCAAGAGACTCTCGTTGGGGTTTACAATAAATCAGAAAAATATGAAGGAGAGGGTTGAGGGTTTGAACCCCTTTTGAAACGGTTGAAATTTGAAGAGATCCCGGGCCTATTCGGGCATCAAATCTCCTTCATTCATGCACAACCTGTCATAAACCAGCGAGCTATTCTTCGCTGGAAATCATAGAAAACACTAAAAAATTGTTGTTAAAAGATTAGTACAAAATTTACAAATTTACATAAAAAATTCTGAATGTGAAATATTGCAGAAATAAGAGATTTAAAGGGCTGGAAACAGCCACCTAAACAGTGTTTAAACAGCAGAAATATAAGCCCAAACTAATATATAAAAGGTTGGGGTCCTAAAACAAAGGTTACATTCACTATACAGTGAATACAACCCCTTTTTAGGAAGGCTGAAAGTAGATGGCCGAATTTAAAATGTGCCGGAATGAAGCCTTTGGAGAGGTCTCCTTGATTGGTCGACCTGCAAAAGTCTAGATCTGCAAACTATCGTAAGGCTAGTGGAGAATATCTAACACTTCCTGCAAAATACTTTGAAAGACGATGTTAGATCATTCACAAAAGAAAGTAAAAGCACTTTTACTCTCTAATCTCTCCACAAAATACTTTGTGGAGAGCTAACTAGACTAGTACAATAAATGCAAAACTAGAACAATACACAAGTTACCTCAAGAGTAGTAGATCATAAAAGAATTTGCAGCATAGTGTCCCTCCAAAGAAATTTTTATTAATGGCCCAACAAGGGCAAAGCTTCCAATACAAAGTATAGCAAGAAATTTCCGGCAGCATAACAATAGCATGAATGATCATGATTAATGAGGGAATGAGACCCTCATTAAATAGTTGAGGCAAACCCCAACCTATTGAAGATAAATGGTTGAGATTAGATCTAGATCTAGGGTTTAAACTCCACCACTAGATCTAGGTATTTGGCTTTCCATTCTTCTCAATTAATCCACACCTTTGGATTAATTTTTAATCAAAGGCCATAATGTTTAATCCATGCTCAAGCAATATTTACCTTTAGATCTAGGTTTTTGATTTAAAACTCACCCTTAGATGAGCTTTTAGGTATTTGAAAAAAATCATGGGCCCAAGGTAGGCGCCCCTCTAAATATGGCGGCATCCTCCAAATCTGGCGTCTCCAAAAATGCATGTAAAACGTGAGCTTTAAGAGATAGCGCCCTTCTACATTTAGCTGGCGTCCTCTAAAAAGCTTTAGCGCCCCTCTAAAATAGGCGTCCATCCTTATTTGGTGGCGCCTCCACTAAAAAATGGCGCCCTCTCTTAAACCCTTTGGCGCCCTCCAAATATAGTGGCGCCCCTTAAATAGGTAGCGCTCCCACTAAACTTATAGCATGAGCCCCTCCAAATTTGGGGGCGTCTTCCTTAATGTGACGTTTTCTCTTAATATGGGGCGTCCACCAAATATAGTAGCGCCCACCTAAAATGATATGGCGTCCTCATAATGTAGCGCCTACCTCCATTTGTAGTAGCGCCCCTCTCCAAATTAGTGGAGACTCTTCACTATATGCGTCCTCCTCCATATAATAGCGCCCACTTAATATATAGCGCGCCTCCAAATTTGGGGGCGTCTTCTTTAATGTAGCGCCCGTCCTCATACGTGGTAGTGCCTCCATTACATTAGCGCCCTCCATAATATATATTGGGGCCCCTCCAAATTGGGAGCGCCTCCATTTTGGCCTGGACGCTCTACTTAATGTAGTGGATACCCTTCAATATGCTTGCGCCCTCCTCTAAATATTTGGTGAGGGTTTTAACATTAGCGCCCTTCATTAAACTGGTGGAGTCTTCATATGGTAGCGCCCTCTATCTTTTAGCAAGGGTTTGGCCATTCATTCATCTTTAGATTTCCTCTAACTTAGCTTTGACTTGGCCATTTGCTCCATAATAAAATTTTAACCTTTAGACTTAGGTTAAAATGAAATTCACCTTAGATTTAAAAATTTCTAATTAAAATTTTAAATTTTCCCAATATTGACTTAGGAAAAATTAAAAAATAAATTGAAAAATTAATATCTAGGCCATGGGGGGGTGAAAAACTTTGGAATAAGTTTTCCTAGGCTTAGGAACCCCCAAACTGACTTTCCATGGCATCTCTTGATTTTTTACTTCAAAATCAAAAAATGTGAATTTTGACTTAGAGAAATTAATTAATTCCCTAGGAGAAATAGACCTTGCTTAGACAAAAATGGTCTATCTCCTCAACCACCTGTCAGAATGACATGGGACTCTAAGCAGTGGCTTAGGGGGTTTCATAGCAATTTACTTTGCATTCATAGCCCCTATTACAAAATGCCATGCTTGAGCAATTACATTATTACATCAAAAACTGAGTTAATTAATCACCAAGGGGTGAACTTAACTAACTCGAAAAAATAAATAAAAATACAACAACATAACGAAACTCCGCAAGACTCTAGAGACATGTCTAGCATGGTCATAAATCACCCTTTGAAGCCTTAGCCACCTCATGGACTTGACTAGTAGAACGCCTGTCACCACTTTGGAGGACTTTGAGTGAAAACCAAACCGATTAAACTCGTTTACACAACAAGATCAATTGGAAAGGGAAAAACACTCGATGAGGGGACTTCCCTAACAACCAGTTCCATGGTGTGGCGTCCATATCATATGACCCACACTAGCACATATAATTACATTAATTTTCCCACGCAGGGGAGCGGACATTTCGTTTTACAAAGGGGCAATAGCCCTGCAGAAGTGAAAAATCCTCAGATTTTTCCAAGGTACAACTTGTACAATTATGTACATCTTCATGTACATGGAGTTGCCACCTAGTCGAAATAGGTGGGCAACAGGCTCTAATAACCCCCTAAGTCCTGACCACTAAGACAACTACTCCAACTTTGGAGGTGTGAGTGAAAAACTCAAAAAATATTAGTCGTTTGTTCAACAACAAATAATTACCAAGGGAAAAAACACTCTGAGCTAGTCGACTTGATGTCTAAGTCTAGGAAGACGAATCTTTTACATAATTGACCATGCTAGCAAATTTTTTACAATTTCCCCAAGGGAGTATGAACATGTGGTACAATTTTTTTTTTAAACATAGCCTTAGAGGCTTGATGGACCTCTAAACTCTGATGAATGAATAGGTGTGGTTGTTCAAACTTTATCGACTCACTTGAAAGTCCAACTAGTTGCAACTTAGTTAGTAACACTGTCCACAGATTTGGACTGATTTTGCCTTGCTTCAACTCGCCTCACTAGGGCGCATCTAACTGTGGATGCATTTTTTCAAGCCTCCATACTTCATCTGTGACCTAGCTCTTGCTAGGGTTTCTAGTCCATTTTTGCAGTCAAGATGATTGGGATGAAGGTTGAAGATTGGCTTTATGGGAATTCCCATTTAAGCTCATGGAAGTCTAGGGTTCTATTATACTTGAAGAAACTGATCTTTTGAAGTTCGTGAAGACAAAGTCGAGAAGGCTTAGTGGAAAAAGAACGATGCTATGGCAAGGAGAGTCTTGGTAGATTCAGTAAAGGACCATTTGGTTCCTCAGATCTCTGAAAAGACAACCGCCAGGAAGATGTTTAGAGCCTTGAAGAAGCTATTCCAAGATAGGAATATCAACCATGCTCTTTCCTTAAGGAATCAACTGTCGAACCTCAATATGTCAAGATCAGAATTAGTTTCTTCTTAATTTATGAGGATCTCAAAGTTGAAGAATCAACTAAGCACGATTGGAGACATAGTTAGTAATAAAGGACATGTCATGAACACTCTTAATGGTCACCCTCCGTCTTATCATGCATTCATTCAGAGTCTTGTTGGGGAACCAAAGTTGCCTAAGTTTGATCGTCTTTGGGTAGTCTGTATGCAAAAAGAAACAAGACTTGTAGCGAGAAGCAGGATACATTGCACCCAACATGAAGAAAATCAAGCCCTTACATCTCATGTCAAGAAAGAAAAGGGTAAGGGAAGGTAGTTTCATGGAAAAAAAGGCAAGGGTGGAAGATCAAGTCCTACTTCAAATAGAAAGAGGAAGAAGGATCTATCACGTATCTGTTGCTACAGATGCAATAAACTTCAACACTGTGCCCAAGATTGTGATTCAAAGAAGAGGAAGCATGAAGCCTCAACTGCAAATGTCGATAAAGACACCTCTCAGAAGAGGCCAAAGAATGAGGATCGTACAAAGTTCTTTTTCCCCTATGTTGAGGCCATGAGATGAAGATCCAGGTGGTGGTGGACTCCCAACAAGAATATGAAGATCGGTAGGAAGCAGTGGGAGCCCACCCACAAAACAATAAAAGATAAGTGTTTGTTTTACATGCTCTAGTAGATTAGATATGTTGTTTTTATGTTTTATGCAGATCTAGATTCCTAGAAGTTGTTGAGCATGTAAAATGGTTCTTTTATTGAAAGTAGGCTCATATAGTATGTGTCATAATTTAGCCCGTAATGCTACACAACATCTCATGGACTCCTTTTGGATGACTTCTCCTTCTAACATGCCTAAAGTAGTGCACACTCTTGATGGTATGTTATAATGGAGACCGCTAGCATCCAAATAATAACCATGTGTATGTTGCGCTAAAGCATTGGCTAAAAGTTTCCTACATGCCTGGATGAACTTGTTGATGAAATTGTCATTGATGCCAACATGGATGCCACCACTTTGCTGATGATGCTGAAGACCCTAGAGATGGTCTTGAAGCCCTGGTAGATGTTGAGAAGCCCATGATGCCTCCTGCCTGATGAAGAAGCCCTTGAAACCTTAAAGGAATGCTATGTGGGTCACTTGTATGATGTGCCATGTTGATGCTCAAGAAGCCCTTGAAACCTTAAAGGAATGCTATGTGGGTCACTTGTATGATGTGCCATGTTGATGCTCTTGTATTTGGGAACCTAACCCTTGAACCCTTGGAAATTAAACCTTGGTTGCTTGTTAGAGTTCCTGAAGTGTTATTGAGGCCTTTGATGTGTTGATGAAGGTCTTGTAACAACATTAGGGCATCCTTTCAAAAGTGTGAAATGGTTCAATCTTGAAGTGACAATAAAACAGTAAATAAGTCATAGGAGAAGGCCCACTCCCAGCCTTTGACGTGGATTGATAGTTACCTTGGAATAGGATAACGCCTTGGAGAAAATATCCTTAAGGTAACACTTCCTTTAAAAAAAAAGATTGTGTGCACATTGCTTGAAATGAAGGCTAAACATAAAAATGTTTACATTATTAGGTAAATATTATTGTTTTATATATTTCTCCTCATTTGAGTCAACCCTTTTTACTCTTCACGTTGAACTATATAAACCCCAAGCAATCGCTCAACAGATATAGGAAGAGGCAGTGCACTCTAAGCTCGCTTGACTGAGGTAGGCGTGGATTGTGAAATCGGTGGAGTTTCTCTACGATAAATTTTTTTTGGATAGCGTGAGTGAGGAAATTTTGGGCTAACAAAAGACTCGGATTGCAGCAGTAAGGCGCAGGAGGAACAGTGATTGAGGAGCAGTGATTGTGGAAATTTCCCTTGAAGATAGTCGTGGAGTTTATTTTGTTTTGAGGCAGCCAAGGCTCCAAACGCAGAAGTATGCTGTATATTGGAGCAGTGACACAGATGGTTTAGCTCTCCATCTGAGCATTTGCAAGATTTATGATCTTTATTTAAAAAAAAACAAAACAGTCCGCTACAGTTTCAGCGCGTTCCAAACCTTTTATTTTCTCGGCGCTGCCATCTGTTTGAGGGTAGATTCGTTTCCAACCTCGCGCCATCACAGATCTGGGTTGTAATTGTGTGAAAACACTATCGTCAAGTGCAGGGTCGGTGCCTCACGAAGGCCATCTATAAGGGAAAGTCCAACTCTTTCGAAACTCAGATACTGCCATGAATTATTGATTAATTGGATGTATAAAGGTGAGTTGGGATTGATGTCCACATGGTTGCAGATCTATGGGTGCCGATTTCTTTTAATTTGCCAGCCAGTTGCAGAAATCCTCGATAGGGTTTGAGATTGGATATCGATGTGGTTACTGTGTCGCCTATTGCCAAATTCGCATTGATTTTCTTGGGAGAAGAGTCTGTGGGGGCAAGACCATCATTATCATTCGGTTCATAAAATAACAGGTAGGTAAAAGCACTGCAGGGTGCTCAGTTTCACGACAAGAAATGGAAGAATATCAGTGTTTGGAAAGTTCTGATGACACAGGCAAGTGAAACAATTCCCTGTGATATGGTCTTGCATATGTTCAGACTATTAATCTTGATGGAGAGTCAAATCTGAAAACAAGATATGCCAGACAAGAAACTGCATCAAAGAATCCTGAAAAGGAACCTCCTTTGTGCATCATACAGTGGCTGTGATTTCACTACTCAGTGAGTGTTTGTGTAGTCTGAACAAATCTTATGAACTACTTGTGGCAGACAGTATAAAGATCTCATAAAAGTGTTCTGAAGCAAACTTGAAGTTGTAGTCTTGACATAAGCTTGAAGTATTGGTATGAACAGTGCATTGAGCAGAGATGACAAAGTAAATAGTTGACTGCAAAACACCACAGTCCAATGATGATGATGAACTAGACCAGGTTTGACAGTAAGAGTTCTTTTACTGCAGTTTTTGCTTCCAGCAAGGAGGCTCGTAATTTTGAGGCTTTGAGTTTGAAACCTTGTCTTGGCTGTTCTATGGAGTAAATTTGTATGTTGTAGGGATAAGGAAACCAGTTTACTTGGTGGACTGGATTGAATATTGGCTCTGAAATGTTCTGTGCTGTGCATCTAGAGGAATTTCATTTGCATCTGTTAAGATTGGTAGAGTGCTGTACGGAGGGCTACGAGTCACCTACAGGTTTGATCCTTTGTTTTGCAAGGACTAAGAGCAGAATTTAAAAGCTTGTTGAATAACAAGTCTATGGCAAGTTTTTGTGACTAGGTCTTGCATAGATTTGAAGGCAACAACTTGACTGAATTTGAGGATTGTCTATACACTTTATGAACTGTTTAGAGGTTGGTTTTGAAAGATTAAATTCTGTTTTGGACAGTCTTAAGGATTGGTTATTGAGGCAGCACACTCTGATTTTCAAGGAGGGGCAGCACATTGAAGTGGCATGTGTTCATGAAGACAGAGTTGATATATGCACAGCCACAGTGGCATGTTTCATTTAACAGCAGTGGTAAAGTAATTCCTTTGCAGTGCAGAAGTGATCTCAGTCCTAATCCAAATTCCTAGTAATAAAGAAATGATGTCAGTGGCAGAATGTTGAAGAGCAGACTTTGCAATATTGCAGCAGTATAGATGTCTAATGAGCAAGGTTACAGCAGAGTGAACAATGATGATCAGAGAAGACAGTGAGCAGCATTGATCATGAGCAACAGTTTTGGATCAGCGGACTTGATGTGTGCTGGGCAGAGATGATAAGCAGCAGCAGTGATAACCAGCAAAAGATGCACAGAGAAGATTGAGAAGACTATTGCAGCAGTAGATGAATGATGAGCAGTGTTACAACAGAGTTGATGAGCTGATGTGACAGTAAGCCTTAATGTAAAAGCAAGCTTGTCTTGCCTTTGAGGTTAGGATACCTCAAACCCTTCTTAGCAGGGTCTAAGAAAACCAGGCAGGGTCCTGGATTAAGAGTAGGTGCTCTATTTATCAGTAGGTGCTGAATTCGCCTAACGGTTGTAGCCGAACCACAATTAATATAAAAAGATTACAAAATCATATGATGTGGTGTTCTTCTGTGTTATGGCACTTGATGATTTAATTGCTTTTGATTTATGAATGATGAAGTGAAAGATGCTTATAGAATGATTAAGAGATCAACATAATTATTGTATGATGAACTAACAATTGATTTTGATAAGCTGAGAAAAGATTAAAAAATTGCTTTACATTGATTCACCCCCCCTCAGTGTCAACAGAACTAATGTTATTGTAATGATTTGATTATGCAATGTTGCTAACCATCTGATACGATTTGACTTTAGGGAAAGGACCATGCGATGTGGCCTACAAGGATGAATCATGAAACTTGGTCGAAAGGACAAGTGATCCTGCTGATATGCAGATGCATCAGAAGCAAAAAGCCTCTAGAAGCATGACCTTGAACCCAGAAGGAAGATGACTTCCGGTCGAAATAGTCAAGTGGAAGTCATGATAGCAAACATATGAGGACCAAGTACATACATGGACACGTGACTCACATGCCTAGATGATCTCATGTAGAGATTTGGCGATTGGAACCGGAAGGCTTCTACAGATGTCAGTCTCTCTACTACAGATGTTCGTCTCTTCGATGATTATGGAAAGCAATTACTTTCTAGTCAGAGTCATGGTAGATGGATTCTGGAGGACGACAGTTACTCAACCTCTAGGATAGGACTGTAACTTTGTGAAGGAGTGGCGAGATTAGTTTCATGATTGAGTCCCTCGGTAAGAGGGAAGGTTGACTTTACTCCCTGACACTTTGTGATGGAGTGGGGAGATTGGTTCCATGATTATATCCCTCGCTAAGAAGGAAGGATGATTATACATATACCATATATTCTCTCGATCACTCCGAGAAGGAGTTAGGAGATCACTCATCCTGAGATGGGATGGAGAGGCCAATGCATTCTCCCAATCACTCCGAAAAGGAGTGAGGATATCTCTCATCTTGAGATGGGATGAAGAGGCCAGTGCATGTTTTATGCATTCTCCCGATCAATCCAATGAGTGAGGAGATCTCTTGGATACCCTGAAAAGAATGGAGAGGCTAGCACACACTGGTATGTACATGTGGTCTGTGAAAGACCTATTGTCCTCATATCCAACATGAAATAGGGTTGGCTCTACCAGAAGACGTATATGTGGTTTGTGAAAGACCAGTGGTCTTCATATCTTGCATGAAATTGGGTTAGCTTTGCCGGAGAACCTATGTAGTCCTAATGTGAACACCTATGAATAGTGACAGTCATTCTGTACACCTGATTTCTAGGTACACATCTAGGGACAAGTGATTCTGCACCTAGGAACTATGACGGTGATTTTGTACCCCTGAGTTCTAGGTAAACATTTGTGGGAGAGAAATTTGATGTGGACACCTGTGAACTATGAGAGTGATTCGGTATGAACACCCAAGTTATAAGTGGACAATTGTGAGTAATGTAGTGATACCTTGCTCCGATACTGGTAAGTTATGTTATACATAGCTCTGATGCTAGTTAGCCATGGTACATGGCTCTGTAGCTCATTGGGTTAAGTCATGGTACATGACTCCATATGCTCACATGAGTAGAGACATAATCAAGACCTCCGATGACTATTAGAGACTCACCTTATAAATGAATTAATAGTTAAAATCTCCCAAGACTATGTGTGACTATCCGAGACTCATTCTAGGGATGGAGTAATAGTCACAATGATTGGTTCTGTATGAACTCGTCTTTATATCTAGCATGAAACAAGGATGGCTCTACAAGAAGACGTATGTGACTTACATCCAGTATGAAAAAGGACTGGCTCTGTAAGATCTTGCATCTAGTATGAAAAAGGACTGGCACTGCTATGAACTACATCTAGTATGCAAAAGGATTGGCTCTTTAGTAGTACACCCAACATGAAACAAGGTTGGTTACTGTACAAATCTAACAACTTATATGGTTGGGAGAGTTATGGGTTATAGCCCATACAGATATGATGAAAGTCTCACATCAAGCTATTGCCCTTGTGAGCCCTCGTATGATTGTAGTCCTTATGAATGTTATGAGGAGGTTGTAGCCCATGATGTGGCAAAGACTCACTAGTTGTGATAGTCCTAGTGAGATTTTTTGGGTTGGGCTCATGCACATTGATTACATGCATGTTCCTTGATGAACTAGGTCGAGCAGTTGCACGAGTTGTGGAGTCGATGCATGCTTTCCTGATGAACTGGGTTGAGCAGATGCACGAGTTGTGGAGTTGGTGCATGCTTCCCCGACGAACTAGGTTGATCAGGTGCATGAGTTGTGGAGCTAGTGCATGTTCTCTGATGAATTGGATTGAACTAATGAACAAAGATTGATAGACACTTCTCCACAAACTGAGACTATGTTAGGAGCCCTTCCATGTGTATAGAGACGTTCGAGATAGCCGTGATGTACCGTTGATATCCAGATCCGTTTTAGTTGATGATACTGATGACGCCTCATGTTGTCACATACTTAGTAGCTGGGCTACCTTGCTTCCAAAGCAATTATGAGCACATTTCTGAGCCAATCCTTTACTTTGAGATCAACAGTTGATGAGCATCCAGCTGATGATCACTCATATTATTTGGTGGACACAGAGCATACACATTATTGATTTCATGCCAAGAATGAACCTCATGACCCCATATCTGATGATTTTGTTAGCCATTCTTTGTTTTTCAAAGTAGATATAGTGATAGTTCCCATGGTACACAACAACAGTGTTTCAATGCCTTTCATATTGTTTAGATCAGATGCAGGTATATGACCTAGGTGATATATGGATTTGTACATGTGGATTTTAGTTTTTCTCTTTTATCTATTTTAGTAGCTAGACATGGTTGATAGAGATTGCGTATTGGCAATATCTTATTTGGTTTCATTGAGGTTTAGAGTAAAAGTAATCTGGTTTCTTTACTCAGAAGGTTCTTGTGTATACTCATTGGTAATTCCCAATTGTTTGTATGGATTTGGTCATTTTCCCATAGGGACTTAGCTTGCTAGTCTTGGCATCACCTTATCACTTTCTTCATTCATCCATTATCATCCAGTTTTGTTTGACCCATGAGTTGTATCTTGACTAGTGACATCGAGGATTTCCCCTACCTATACCTCTATGTTGGATTAGATCCCATGTTTATCTCGTGTCTCAGTGTTGGTTTGTGTGATTTTCATCACAGGGATTGAACTCCTCTAATCCTTGAAAACAAGTAGTCAAAGCAATATTGTCTTTAGACACTAAAGCATTGGAACGCATAAACACTATATCTAAATGATGCAAAAAGTAAAGTTGCAATTAGGTGCTTTTAAGCGCTAGTGCATAAAGTATAAATGTTATAAAACCAGTCAATGGCCAAAGGATGACCACTCATACATTGTATGATGTAAGGCTCATTTGTCCCTCCAGGGCAACAAGATGGAAAAGGCTATGGATGCTCGTTGGCAGTGGGGCTAGGCCTACGCTGTTGGGAGCGGGGAGCGGGAGCAAAAAGCGAAATTTTCAAAAGATTCCGATTTGGAAGCGTTTCGGGAGTGTTTTTTATATAATATATATTTTTATATATTTTGATGCATATATATTAAAAAAACATGTATTATACCAAATTAGCTATAGAAAACATAGATATAACCATTAATACACATGTCACATATAACATCAATCATCTAGGAGCTATGACTTGTAGCATTGTCATCAAATGATCAATCATCAACTACATCAATCTTCAAATTTCAACATATAATATTTGCCATCAACAAACTCTAACAGTCTAACAGATAACATCAACCATGAAATGAAACAAAGCATCATAATATCATATTCAATACCAAAGAGTTGTAAGATCATAAGATGCAGTCAACAATTTAAAGTTCAAACTTCAAAGTAGGCCATAATGTTTACAAAATAGGGCATAATAAACATGAAATACAAAGTATTATGATACTATCTACTAATCTACTAAGTTTTCCTCTTGCCACGAGAAACTTCCAATTTTTTTTCTCGTGTTCTAGGTGGAAGTGATCGTGGAACACGAGAAGAAGATGAATGGCCCCCACAGATTGTCGGACATTGTGAAGCTAAAGGAAAAACTTCTACATCTGTAAACCTGCTGGTGGTTGGGGGTGGCATCTCTGATGTATGAATCGGATGAGGATCACCCAATAGTTCATTCTCCAAGCGCTCTAATGCAATGGCTCCATCCTCCACATTAGCCTCCTCTGGATTGTTGTCTCAAGTCAAAAAAGTTCTATCATTCTTGGCCACTTCACAATAATGGGACAACAGCCTCAAATTGTAGTGCACATAAACCAAACTTTCGGCCCGTTCTATATTCAGACTATTTCTCTTGATGTTGTGGATGAAGCTATAGGTGCTCCAACATCTCTCTGTAGAAGAACTATTGACAACCTGTGAAAGCACCCTCACCGCCAATTTATGCAAATATGTGGTACCACTGCCATACATGTTCCACCAATGGATAGGATCCAACCTCTCTCGATCTTTGGTTGCATGCAAGGTACCAAAGACTCCATGTTCACTGATGTATTGGCTCAATTCTCTCCGTACTTGAGCACACTCCTCCTCATCAAGGACCAACTTGTCTAATGCAAGCATATACCCATTTTGAATCTCTGGATCTCTGTGTGGTATTTTCCTAACTCTACCGCCAGGTGCAGGTTAGGCCAACCAAGAAGGAGAATAATATTTTGGGGTAAGGACATATGCAAGGGCATGGAGTGGAACATTCAAATTATCCCACCTTTTGACCAGATGTTTATGAATATGGTCATACAAAATTGCATCTCTTTGCTCAACAATGTCTTTGATATGACCAAGCATGCTATCCATTTGCTCATACACCTCCCCAATCACTGGCTGATCTATATTTGCAAAACAAATCATATTATAAATAGGCTTGGTGAACTGTAGAACATATTTAAACTGCGTCTAGAAATGACCGTCAAGAACGATGTCCTCCACCTCCTGAAAGTCATTTCTATCAGATGCGCTTAGAGCTCTGTCTTTCAATCCCTGCCATGAATCACTTGAGACCATACTAGCCAATGCCTCTCTTACCTTCAAAAGCCTCATGAAGGTGAGGTAGTAGCTACCAAATCTAGTCTTCGCAATCTTCAATAGCTCCAAACTAGAGTGATTGCGAAAAATGTGGTGGGCCATGCTATGATTGGTGATAAATTTTATCATTTTCTTACCTCTCTTGTACAAGGCACCAATCCATTGGTAACTAGGGTCCTTCAACTTAACAATATCATGCATCAAAAGGTTCAATGTGTGAACCAAACACCTTGACCAAAATATGTTGGGATACTTATCCTCAATGATTGCTCCTACTGCCTTGCAATTAGCAGCATTATCTGTGATGACTTGAATGACATTGTATGGCCCAATCGTTTGAATGGTGTCAAGTAAAGGTTGTGCAATATTGATACCAATCTTGTAGCGATCTGAGTATTTATGAGCTAAAAGGAAGACCGCACCACTAGTAGAGACACCAAGAATATTTATCAATGGCTTGCCTTTAACATTTGTCCACCCATCAGATACAATGGATACCCCATATAATGACCAATCATTTGTAAACTTTCCAAGAACATGATTTATTTTGGCTCTTTCCCTGTCAAGTCCCACGGTTCGAGCTTTGTCATACCCAGGGCTCCTATATCCTTTAGGGGCACCATTGATGGCTTTTACCATTTCATGCCAATAGGGTGAGTGAAGAACATTGAATGGCACACCACATGCATAGAGAAACCTGTAATTTTTTTTGAATCCACATCATCTCTGCAACCAAGGTCAAGGAAATCTGATAATGTTTTTCGCATAGGCGAGAATCCACTAGCATGGGTGGATGATGACCCAGATCCACCACTAAACATTCTCTGTGGGGATTCAGATTCGACCCTTGATCTCTTGGAGTTGTTTTGAGCGGCCTCTTCTTCCATCCTGTATTTGTTTCTTTCTTTGCCTGACACTTTGTCACATGTTTTGACTCTAGTAGCCTTACCTTGATCACATGGCATAATCCCACACAAATGCTTTCTCACACGGGTATATGAACCTGCGTAAGTTTTATTACAATGGATGCATGTAAAATTTGTGGTTCCACCCCCTCTCCCTCCCCCAAGACTTGTAACATACTTCCACAAAGGTGTTGTGTATTTTTTTGGCCCCTCATCACTCTCAATCTCCTCCTCCTCCTCCTCCTCCTCTCCATGGTATGTGCGACTCCCTATCTCTTCATCCTCATCATTGCCACCACCAAATCTATTTCCCACCACCACCATCATGAGAAGAATCGAAACCAACCAAAAAAACCACATACCCATCATGCTTGTTGATTCGATATGAGAATCACTTCTTGCCTACAATAGAATGATGGAGAAGAAAAAATTGGAAAGGGTAGGAGAAACACATACAAGATTTAAAATTTTAACATAGTGAAATATTTTTTTCAAAAACAAACAAAGATTGGGTTTTTAGAGCCTACCTCTTTAGCTCTTCAAGGATGGTTGAATGTCTCTATGGAAGCCTTCAATCTTCCTTCCAAGCTCTCATTAATAGAAACTTTCAATCTCCCCTCCAATCTCCCTTCCAAGCTCCTACAAATGTGCTCTCAAACAACTAGCAAAGCCAATCAAAGCCCTAGCAAGAAAAATAAAAACAAACAAATGAGGAATAGAATGAGTCCAAATGGAGGCCAATATTGTTTATAAACACTAATTAAACCCTAGGCAACCATAAAAAAAAAAAAATTCGCAAAAAAGAAAAAGAAAAAAATGCATGACGTGGAATCGCTCAAGGAGCGATTTCAGGAGAGTTTTTTCCCTTTGGAATCGTCCCAGGAGCGCNAAAAAAATTCGCAAAAAAGAAAAAGAAAAAAATGCATGACGTGGAATCGCTCAAGGAGCGATTTCAGGAGAGTTTTTTCCCTTTGGAATCGTCCCAGGAGCGCTCTGGAATCGCTGCGGGAGCGCCACCCCCGAATTGCTCCCTTAGTGATTCCGAAAAAGTCAGAGAGCGATTTTTTTTACGGAATCACGATTCCGAAAAACACTCCCAAGAGGAATCGATGAGGAATCACAATTCTGAGAGCGAGTCCTCATCGATTCCTCCTGGAGCACGAATCGAGAGCTATTCATCAGGGGGAGGAGCGATTCCCCGCAGCTTAGGGCTAGGCTTCAGTTATTTTCTAAAGGTATGGTAGATGTTATGGATGGTGGTATGGATGATGTCATGACATGTATATCATCCTGAAAACATGCTTATAAATCATAATTATGGAGTGAGGAAGAGCTGCTTAAAGACAAGTTAGGATCTAGTGAAAAATCACAATTATTGAGAGATGAATTTAGGAGACTGATAGGTGGATTATCAAAGAAAGGATCTCATGTTTTTGATTCTGATATATCAGAGAATGAATCTATATCATAGACATGATGAAAGGATTTTAATCTGGCACTCAAGGCATAGTTTATATCACCTTGGAACTGCGCACTATGACACTGTTTTGACAAATCAACAGTCTTCTCTAGCTCATCTGGAACTTCGATGTTGTGCTTCTCAAGAAGTTGAGACATGATGTCCATCTTCTTCTTGAAAGATTTCTTCTATGGATGAAATTCTTTGCTGCAATAAGAACACTTGTATGTGCTACTTTTCTTCTTAACCTTCTTCACTGAATCTTCATTAGTAGGCTTCAAACTTTCATCTTCAATTTCTGACCTTAGCTTCTTCTCTTTCACAACTTGTTTTTCGTTGGATTTGGTATTCTTGCTTCCTTGAACTATGAGAGCATGATTCTTGCCCTTGGAAGATTTAAAAGCATCCATCTGAATCAATTTATCTTGCTCCTTTGTTAGTGAATCAAAGAAAGTACACAAAGAAGGCATTTTCCAATTAAAAACAACAAGCCTAGTAGCATGAAAAGTAGACACAAAAACTGGGTATTCAGGACCAAGGTTGCGGGGAATCGTCCCCCCCCCCTTCGAACCCGCTCCGGAATCGCGATTCCAAGGGAATCGCCTAGGAATCGCGATTCCTCTGTCTATAAAATGCTCCCCGCCCAAAAGAGGAATCGCCAGGAATCGTTTAGGGTTCGAGCTTCCGAATCGCCAAAAAACGCTTCCTAAATCGATTCCTGTTTAAAAAAAACGCTTCCTTCAATTCCCGAAAAGGCTTCTGTCGATTCCGCCGATTTGGAGACTAGTAAAATCCACGTGGTTGCTTGGGGGACCCACGGTTGGGCCTTAGGGTTTGTATAGAGGGTTTAGGAGATGTGT